>OX463856.1:4611130-5015010 GCA_949825065.1 Odontocerum albicorne
ACGTGTATGAATGACAGAGACGACGCTCTACAAAGCCGATTATGGCCGACAGTCTCTTTCTTAAGCCCGATATGTATTACTTACCGCCGGGTACTCTACAAGATTTGATGACACACCGAAGTGAGACGATCGGAGAACACCGATATGTTTTTTTCACTTTTTTTTTAAATAATTTATATGACCGAAGTCATAGGTATTCTTATATTCCCGATTACTAGGCGGAAAAAAATTCTTTGTCATTCGATGGGAGCAGCACAGCGTGGGGTTTGAACCGATGACCTTCTGTACGAAAATCCAGTGCGTTACCGGACGGTCATGCACCTCCTATACCCATTCTGCCTTACTCTAAATCTATTTTGACAACCAGGCCCCACTGTTTTTTTTTGGAGTAACAAAACAGAAAAGAAACGAACAGACGGAATAAAAAAAATAGTTGAGATCCCCTGCCTTAACTCTACAAGAACGACAAACGTAAAATATCCCAAACGTTATTGTGGTCTTTGCATTGTAGGCCGAGCACAGTCCATTATTGCAAAGAGGCCGCGCAGCTCTGTGTAGCCAAGTCTTTATGTTCCGACTGAGTAAATAAAAGACCCGCCATCTCCTTATTTTATTGTTCTGCAGAATGTCACGTAAATATTTCCTGCCCTGTGTCGCTTTATTAAAATTGAGACGCGTTTGTACCGAGAATTTTAATGAAAATTACATTTTACTTTCAGCGAACGGAACGGCCTCTCGAATGGAAAATTTCGCTCGAATTAACCGTTCAAATTATATTTTCTTGATTTTTGTTATTTCTTTTTATTTTCTTGTTGTGGTTACGCTCGACAGAGTCGTATAATGAGAAAACGTTTTAATCTTTCTAAAACAGAGGCGGATTAAAATCATTGATTGAATCCTTATTTTTTTTTTATATACCATGCAATAGGTAATCCCTCACGATAGATTAGCCCCCTCAGACACAAGAAATAAACAAGCAGTATTTAAAGAATTGTTCGTTTTTTTTATTCTATGCATTCCAAGAAATAAAACAATTTTTTATTCTATGCATACCAAGAAATTAAACGTATTTTTATCCTAAGCATACCAAGAAATAAAACACATATGTTTATTCTATGCATACCAAGAAATAAAACACATATTTTCAGTCTATGCATACCAAGAAAAAAAACACATATTTTTATTCTATGCATACCAAGAAATAAAAAATATTTTTATTCTATACATGCCAAGAAATAATACACATATTTTTATTCTATGAATACCAAAAAATAAAATGTATTTTTATTCTATACATACCAAGAAATAAAACACATATTGTTATTCTATGCATACCAATAAAAAAAACACATATTTTTATTCTATCCATCCAAGAAATAAAACACACATTTTTATTCTATGCATACCAAGAAATAAAACACATATTTTTATTCTATGCATACCAAGAAATAAAACACAATTTTTTATTCTATGCATACCAAAAAATAAAACATATTTTTATTCTATACATACCAAGAAATGAAACACATATTTTTATTCTATGCATACCAAGAAATAAAACACTTTTTTTATTTCAATTTTATTCGGTTAGGGGTGGTGCCAGGTATCATTTACATCTTGGATATTATACATACATACCATCACGCCATCTCCCTGTCGGAGTAGACAGATAGGACAGAGCGTCAGACTTTCCTATCTCGACAGAAATCCATCGCCTCTTCCACACCCATATACCTTCCCATACAGCTTCTACGATTTTTCTGATTTTCTACGTTTTCTTCTTTAAGAATATTACTTGTTTGATCCAGCCATACTTTCATTGGTCTTATTTTCACACGCATTTCAATCACAACTGCACGATATTTCTGTTTTGTTATGATGTTGTAAAATATCGCCCTTGGTCTTGGCTTGCTGTGTGCTTATCTATGTGGTGGTATGTGTGTGCTTATTTTGATTGTAATTTGCATAAATCATGTCAACATTTAAATGTTTATATTTTGTTACAATACATCTTGAGTTTTGTATTGATGCATTTTAAAGTGTATTTTTAAATGATCGAAATTGAGCGTACATTAAAAAATCTAGTGAATCCAAAACAGCCTCTTACAGCGGAGTCTAATTGTTTCTTATTTTCCACCCCACCACAAGTCCTACCCCCGGGCCCGGGGGTTGTGTCCCGACAGAGAGAGGGATTTGTTTCTTAAACACAACTTGTGATCTTGTGTCCAGGGAAGCGTCAAATGCCTTCGGGGAGACACAAACCCCACCCTCCCGTTTGCCATTATAACTTTACCATTTACCATGGACGAGGCGGGTTTAGTTATTTTTAATTTAATTTAATTTTGTATGTATTTGGAAAAGTTAAAATATATTATTGTATTTTTAAAAGTAATTTTTTTTATATGTTAAGATGATATCTCCATAATAGTATTTAAGTCAATTTTGATGTATAATTAGTTAAAAGTGGACATGAAAAATACCGATAAAAGCCGAATAAATGTTTTAGAAATGTATGCATTCAGAAAAATACATGGTGTGACAATGTATAAGAGAATACGGCTTGAAGTGAACATGGATGAATGTGAACTTAAGGCTTAATGTATTGAGTAAGCTGAAGAAGAGCACGCTGAAATGGTATGAGCATGTATGTGGGTCGAATGAACGAAGAAAGTGAGTAAAAGACGTGTGAAAGAAAAACGGAAAGTATGGTTTGATCAAGTAAATGATATTTAGAATGAAGAAAACGTAAAGTGTTCGAGAAATCATAACTAAATGTGATATTTCCTCAAAAGTTTTTTTCTTACTTTGCATGGCCACAACATGCTACCATCCATTTAAATAGGTATGGTCAATTTGAAATTAAATGAAAACATAAATTAAGTGCAATACAGGAATAAATAAATTAAGATATACGTGTACAGTAATACACATCGGGCTTAAGAAAGATACTGTTGGCCATAATCGGCTAACTTAAGATTTGTAGAATGTCGTCTCTGTCGCACGATTGACTAACAAATCGCGACGTAACACGTGTATGAATGACAAAGATGATGCTCTACAAAGCCGAAGTTAGCCGATTATGGCAGACAGTCTCTTTCTTAAGCCCGATGTGTATTACTTACCACCGGGTACTGTACATCTCTTTTAAGTGACATAGCGCGATTTTCCAGGTTTTCCGTCATCCTTTTATCCGATCACCCTTCCATTCTCCTGTTCATCAATCACCTTGTTTCACTGTATTTTTTGTTGTTTTTTTTTTTGTTATTTTGCCATTGCGTATATTTTTCTCTCTACATTTATTATATTGATTACCCACCTTTCACTAAAAACTTTGTAAAACAAGTGTATGGTTGTTTAGAAGAGATTTTCATTTGGTAATAAACCTGTCGTATTGTATACCGTAAAATAAACAAGTGATTTATTTTATTGAACAATAATGATGCTATTACACTTCTCTGGTTGATACCATAAATTAAATAAGTCACAATTTACGATATTTTTCAACCACAATGATCACAAATTAAATCAAGAATCTTCAAAATGAATAAAGCACCCTTACATAACTTATTGAATTCAGCTGATAATTGATTTTTTCCTTAACATCTTCAGTAACGCTTTTGTTTACAAGGACATCACACTTAATTAGCAAAGTCCCCTCGCAGACCAGAAACTGGTTGATGTTTAACCTCCCTCAAATAGCTCGAGGCCACAGTTCACATCCCTGGGGGACGCCCAAGTGCGTGCACCCTCGCCCGCCAGTTATATCGAGGGGAAGATTTGCTAACTGAATAGAAAATAATGAGCGGTTGACCTAGAATGTGGAAAACGTTTCTCTTATTGGGGTTGCCACCAGAAAAAAAAAGAACTTAGATTTTTTTATTTCAGTAAGTTATGGAACCGTTTAAACGAGCTTGCACTATATTATTATTTGAAATTTTTTACACACGACAATTTTTTTAGTTAAATTATGAAAAAATGACAGGAATTTTAATGTGGACACAATTTATATGTATCTAGATTTGTTGTATTTCATTTGTAGTTTCCTCAATAAACTAGGCGTTTGCCTCTATCTTACATATCTTACATTAATATTGAAAAAAGTGCTATATCTATTGTCATGATCGAAAAAGGTTCAGGTTGACAGTAAAAAAATATATTTTTCAAAATAAAAATATTTTTATTCCAGAATTTATTTATAGTGTATACTAACATACCATCACGGCTTTTCTTTGACGAGGTATGCAGAGAGGACAGAGCGCCAGACTTAGTATTGTATTGTATTAAACTTTCGTTGTACTCGTATATAGTACAACCAGGTGGGCTTATTGCCATGTGGCAATATCTTCCAACTTACCAGAGAGACGACTTCCGTGGCCTAGTTACTGAGACGCCGTCTCCCAACGCGGAGATTGCGGGTTCTAATCCCACTGGAACCCAGATTAAAAAAAAATAATTTCAGTCTCGTTTTCCCTTTAAAATCTTTCTGGTTGGCTGGAAGTGATTGCTATGACAATAATCCCGCCAGATTGTACTGTAAGCAGTGAAAAAGTAATACAATACAAATATAGTATGTTAAAGATACCAAACTGGAATCCTTTTTAAAAATAACTGAGTGCCAACTGGAATCGAACTCGGAATCTCTGGATTGGTAGACAGGCGTCTTACCAACTAGGCCACGAAGACTTTCCTATCTCGACACACGTATTTTGCCTCTTCTATATCCATATACCATCTCATATATCTCCTGCGGTTTCTTTGACTTTTTTACATTTCCTTCTTTCAAAATTCCATTCAATTGATTCAACAATATTTTCCTTGATCTTACTCTACCTCACCCTCACTCACATTTGTACTGTACATTTGTTTTGTTAGTCTTCTTTCATTCGTTCATTCTACATCTAAGGGTGCTCTTCTCCATCTTATTAATCATATTCACATTCATCCCTAATCACTGTTGTACATTGTCACTCCATGTCTTACTCTTCTGAATGTACAATTTTTCACAGTATTCATTCGGCTCATTTCACGTCCACGTTTCCAACTTTGTTAATCTTTCTTTTTCATTCATACCCAAACCATCTCAGAGTGTTCTTATCCACCTTACTCAACACATCATTAGCCTTTCACTAATACTCATCTGTAATCACTTCATTCCGTATTCTCTATACAGCATTTATTCAGTTAATTTCAATCTTTTTTATCGACACATCATAGATGGTGCTAAAATATTATTGAAGGCTATCATTTAAGCTCATTTTGATGCTGTCTGATTCTATACTAGAGAAAATGTAGCTTGGTCCCTGTGACGTTTGAAATGTCATGTCTCAAAGGGATGGGGTAAAATCGTTTTTGTTTTACAAATCGAATTTTGTATAAGTCTGTAGGAACTACGGTCGTCTCTGAATATTGTCAACACGCACGGTCAACGACCGACGAAACGACCTTCGGATATGTCCAAAGGTCGCATACCAAAACATTGATATTGTTTACCCACGAATACTATTTACGATACATTCCACAGTAGAAAGAGAACGCATCACGCTGTCTCGCCGTTTTCGCCAACAAATTACCTACCCACAATATTATTCGCGACGTCTGCAATATTTCGATCGACCATCTCTGTACGCACAGAGGGAGATAAAAATATATTGCGGGCGCACTCTCGCGCCCATTTTGAAATGTATAAATACCTACTTACCGATAAATAAAGCATCATTTGATCATTAATCACTGTTTACTATTCATTGATTATTCATTCTCACTTTCCGCATTGCTAATCGACGTATTTTATTTAAATACCAAACAATCAAAATCATCAGCGCGTCCCCCAAGGACATCTCGCTAAAGTGGTGACCCCGACGTGATGTATTGTTAATCTCTAAACTGACGTTTTATTCCTAATTTTCATTATACTGACTTTCTAATGTATTGTATGATTTGTATCTATCTTTAAATAGGCCAAGATCCACTATGAATTAATACTAATTACGAAGATTTAATTTTAGGTATGAAAAAAACGAAAATCCAATTATCGTATACCCCATCCCTAGCCAATGCAGACTAACGTAGTGACTTTCGACAAACGTCACCAAATATTATTTCATTTTAACAAACTGTCACATTTTTGCTAATTTTTAACAAGATGTATTAATTTGTCATTATTGTTAGTTTTATGTAATGTATTTACCTAAATAACTGGTATTTATTAGAATCGATAAAATAATTAAAATTGATAAAATAATTAAAATTACTGAACGTCGTTTCAAGGTTGTATTGGGGCAAATTTGTGAACGGTCACATGGACCATACTTCATTTTCTCTAGTACAGTACACGTATCGAATTTGTTTCCGATATCGTTACACGCCATTCGATATATGTTGTAACTCTGCCATCATCTGCGTAAATACTACACAAACATCAGAATTCCTCAACTTGGTCCAATCTTTTATTGTTCATCCATTTATCGAATTTATTTAACTACTTTTTTTTATATACTCGTATAAAGGGTCTTTCAAATTAAGCGATTTTATTTATTATATTTTTTAAATTCTTGAATAAAACACACAATTTGCTTTGAGTTCAAAAAACCTTTTATTGGTCATTGAAATATAATGTATGACATTTAAACACAAAAAACAATATCCACCAAATGTCCACCTCTTGCAGCTTCACAGATGTTCACTCTTTTGTCAAAATTTTCGATGACATTTTGGCATGATTGCAGTTCTAACTCACCAATAACGCGAATAACTTCGTCCTTCAGCTTAGGAATTGATTGAGGGTCATTCTTATATACCTGGCTTTTCACATAACCCCAAAGAAAATAGTCCAACGGTGTCAGATCACATGATCTTGGTGGCCAATTAACATCACCGTTTCCGGAGATTACAATACATAAAATAATTCAACAATTTGAACGCGTTGATGTAGTGTATACGACTCTTTTTATAAATGTCATACATTACACTTCTCAAATGTCACAAGACCCAAACAAGTTCCCGACGCCATCTGCGATTTATCCAAGAATTCAAAAAACCACTCAATTTAAAAGACCCGTTACATAAAATGGAATAATATAATACGTAAAGTGAAATATAATACATAAAGTGGAATAAACGGTGTTTGATAAAACATAACCTCAGGGAAAATAGTCCATCGGTGTCAGATCACATGATCTTGGTGGCCAATTAACATTACCGTTTCCGGAGATTACAATACATAAAATAATTCAACAATTTGAACGCGTTGTTGTATTGTATACGACTCCATTTTTATAAATGTCATACATTACACTTCTCAAATGTCACAAGACCCAGGCAAGTTTGCGACGCCATCAGTGTTTTACCTACGAATGAAAAAAAAACACTCAATTCGAAAGACCCTTTACTTCACCCATAACTAGTGCAGATCCGCATACAAGTGGTACGTACATTTGAGTGATTAAATTTATAAAAAAGAAAAGGGAAGATGTGACAGTATTCCCCCTGAGGAACACCTACAATTTTTATGTAATATTTTTACGCAAACACATCTAGAGGATTTAGTGCTTTAAAGCAATCTCTTCCAATCAACCAGTTTTATTTTCGTAATAATTATTAGAATCAATAAGCCCGGCGAGTTATACTGCGTATAACTAAAGTGTAACACAATGCAATACAATGGTTCCAAACTGGATTTAGTGGACCGCCAGATCGGAGGGACATCATAATGTCACTAGATCGGAGGGACATCAGAATGTTACTAGATCGGAGAAGGGACAGTCTATGCTCAGAGAGAAAATTGAATTTTTCACGTGGATACTGAATCAGCCTGGATTTTTTAACACTCCAAAGAGGGTTGATAGAAGGTGGAGATTTCTTCATTGTCTTGTTTTAAGACATTGAACTCTGGTATGAAACAGAAGTGGATGGCGTGCGTAGAAGAGGTAGCCCGAGTAATACTCGTATGTGGTTAGATCAAATGGACAGATTTTGGAAGAAATTAAAGGGAGAAGTACAAATAATAGAAAGTTGTGTGTTTGAAAGAAGAAAGAAGGACAATTTTATATAGCGCCGTTTAGAGACCAAACTCTCATCAATGCCGCTCTAGCTCGATACTTGAACTCACTCTTATTGAGCTAATCACGTCTGGCAGCTATAGCAGCGCCCGAGCGAATCATGTATTATACTTTCTTTGTATTATATAATATACAATCTTTGTGGGATTATCATCTTGTGGCAATCTGCTTCAACCAACCATAAAGATGTTTATAAGGCCTTAAATAAGAACCAGAATAAAAACTTTCTATTTTTTTTAAACTGGGTTCCAGTAGGAATTGAACTTGCAGCCTCCGGGTCAGAAGACAGCCGTTTTTACCAACTAAGCCACAGAGGTTATCAAAATCAACTTAGAAAAGTTTGGAGATATGTTCTTTCTGCCTACCTTGCAAGGGAAACGACGTAATTATATGCAGCAGCAGCTGGTCCCGAGGTGCGCTGGTGCGCTGACCACCAACGCAGCTCGAGACGCTGAGCGAATATGAAATATCGCTGTCTCACGGTTTACTGTACATCTCTGTCTGCCCTATATGAATTAGCGTTTCCGTCCGGTACGTATTGGAGATCGCTCCGATAGTATTGGCAAACTTGGCCGGTCAATTTGAAAGAAATATATATATATTTTTTTTTGAATTTTCACTTAAATAAAAATACTCGTACTATTTGTCAGTATTCTTACATAAATTTAATCTATACAAATATTTAACATTTTTGGAAGTCAAGTTTGCGAATATATAATTTAATTATTGCGAATTATTTCTCCGGTTCAGCGCACCAACGCACCTCCAGACAAACCGCCGCTGATTATATGTAAGTATGATCATATTTTTAGATAAAAATGAATCTAATACAAAAATTTCATAGATAGGTAACGCTTCATATTTGAAATAAACTAAGATAAAATTATATTTTGTGGATTGGTATCATTGTATTTTGCATATAGGTATGCGTTAATTTAGTTCTCTGTTTCAACGCCCCTTTCACCAGTGTGTTTGGTGGTGCGAGCGGGCGCAGTGGCGTACTCCAAGAATGTAGCCCCTCTCCTCGCGTTCAGGCGCGAAGGGGCGCGCCCCCCTAGGGCCCCTGCCAGACCTGCTGGGCAAGGAATTTCATTAAATTTGGATTAAACACATTCGCCGTCCTACTGTTAAACTTATTCATCTTCTATTGTATGGATCGGAGTGAATATTCTAAATTCCATTCCTTCTTAAATGTTTCTCTAGTTTTCGTTAAATTTATTTACTTCTTACAGAAAATTGAGGCAATGTATAGTATGTTATAAAGGTACAAAGTTTAGACAAATATTTATAACAGATTACGGAATGAAGTTTTAAGAGAGATGATGATGATGGTTTATTGATAAATAAAACTCGTTTAGATCGCAATGCGGAAAGAGAGATATTTATTTGGTAGACGTAGGTATTTATACCATTCTTGGATGTGTGTGGGAATGCGCGCGCGATATGCCGCCGTCTCGTTTCTGCATTCGCAATACGATTAATGTCGTATGTAGGTATCATTCAGATTTGGGAACTGGCCGACAGATGTGCTGCCCTCTCGCTCTAACATGGAATGCGCTCCACGCCCGACAGTGAGTTGACACCCTTTATATGGTCACCAACAAGCAAAATGTTATGTGCCATGTGGCAATATCTTCCAACTAACCAGAAAGATGTCTTGAATGAAAACCAGACTGGATACTTTAAAAAAATCTGGGTTCCAGCGGAATTAAAACCCGCAAAATCCATGTTGGGAGACAGGCGTCTTAGGCCTCGGCCACACAGGAAGGAGTCTCGTTTGATGCTTAGAGCTATGCTGCGAGTTAGGCGACATATCCTAGCGAACCAACGCACCGGATATTATCGCAGTGGCCACACTGCACGCTTCGCGCCACGTTGCATGACGATTAGTCATTAAGTGAATCTCCTAGTGAACAGAGGTGTTGGTTAATTTACAAGATGGCGGAAGTTTTAATGACAGCTGTGTATAAAAGGGAGCCTTTGTGGAATCCATCGAGCAAATTATAGAAAAATGTACCTGTAATAAAATCACTTTTGAATGAAGTTGCACAGAAAGTAAATAAAGATGGTAAGTTGTAATGAAATTGGTTAGTTTTGAGAGTGACATCGTGTGTAGACTCAATCGCTCCCAACTGTCAAATGAATTTGTGCGTAGCACTTTGGTGTGGCCAGGCATGAAGTCACCTAGTATATGAGTCACGTAAAATCTAGCTTAGCACCTAACGTAGCATTTTGGTGTGGCTTCGGCCTTACTAACTAGGGCACGGAGGTCGTCGTATATGGTAGATGTAAAATTGAAATAATAACGTAATGATCCCACAGTTGGAGAATCCATAATTCTGAATGTTGGATTATCAGAAGCGACTCTATGTGGAGAAACTGGAGTAATTGAATTAAAATATGTAAATGAGTATCCATGGCAGATGGGAGACGGGAGAGAAGGGGAAGGCAAGGATAAGGGAAGGATAAGGCAAGACACAAAGGTGAGCCGCTCTATTATTCCATAAATTAGTATCTAAATGTCAAATTCTGCAGAGGAATTAAGAAACTCGTAGATATATAATTGAAATACCGAAGCGAATTTGTCGCTCCAAATCATCCCCCTCCATCCTTCTGGAGACAAATAGGGGTAGGCACCTAAAGGTAACCTTATTTACCCGAATGTTAACATTTATATTCAAAATTGTTTTTTTTTATCAAATGTTTCAGCCTTAAATTTGTGGAAAACCGTTTTAAAATATTTAGCAAGACTACATCCTCATGTATTCATTCTTTCCCAGACTTTTAACGTTTCCTTTTTTTTCAAAATATCATTCAATTGATTTTACAATACTTTCCTTTATTTTCCACGATGTTACGTAAAAATACGCATATATAGTATACATTTTTTTAAATAATCCTTAAAATTTAAGCGATACGTGAAAGTAGAAAATGAGTCAAGAAAATCAAACGGCAATACGTGCAATTCAGAAGAATATATGGTGCATCAATAAAGATAGACGAAGAAATGCAGTTATTAAGGATGAATAAGACAATAAATGTGTGTCTAAGATTTATTTTCAACCTACGAAAGTACGATGATATAACTTCATACCAGAAGGCATTGAACTGGTTGAACATTAGAAATAGACGCCAAATTCACATACTGTCTCTATTGTATAATATCCTTAACTGTCCCGCCACCCCCTCTTATCTCGCCGAAAAAAATCAGCGTCTTTCCAATCATGGATTAGCGCTATGCTCAAACAGAGATTTTTAATTGGCCTTTCCAGTTCACCGCTCCTCTTTTTTTACGTCGTCCTTTACTGTCCATGCAGTGAGACTCTGGAATCAGTTACAAACCAATATAAGACTCGCTCCGTCCTTGGCATGCTTTAAGAATCGACTGAAAAAAGTCTTATTTTCTAGTCAGTAAAATAACGTGTTTCATTCCTGATTTTTCTTTTCCTTTCCTCTCCACCATCCCTTCCTTTCCTTTTGATTGATGATATCTCACTTTGTATGAAAAATAATGTTCGGGTGATTGTCCGTCTTTGTGGGGTTCGTGGGCATATGCTCACGTATGTGTTTAAGGATTTCGTGGGGATGGATAGTCATTTGAATGATTTATGCGACCATGTAACTTGCTTCATTTACTTTTGTCTGCTTGGTTGGAAGAGATTGCCGACTGGCAATAAGCCCGCCAGATTGTATTTGCAATTAAAGTGTTAAATAAATAAATAAGAACTAAAAAGTGACGTATTAATTTAAGTGAAAAGATACATGTTCAAGTGGTTAGGACATATTGAATGAATGGTAAAGAAAGGCTGACAAAACAAATTAATAATGAAACGATGTCGTATTAGATGTAATCGAGAGATGTACATATAGTTTAACCAAGTGAATGAAATTTAAAAAAAAGGAAAGGTAAATAATTTGAAAATCAGAGGGAACTGTATGAGAAGATGTATGGATGTGGAAGAGGAAAAGGAAATATGTCGTGATAGGAAAATTTACGCTTTATTCTTTCTGCATATGATACACCTACAAATAAATGCTATGTAAGTATCCACGAATGGCGTGAAATAGTGATTAAGTAATTTCTTGTTAAATATTAAAATAAGGTAAAATACGGACGTAAACGGAAAGCGATAAGCGGATAGCGCATGGACGCAAGTCAAGAAAGGGTGGATATTTAAATCGGACGTATGAGCAAATATACTAAGTCCAGTTTATGTAAGTTAAGATTTTGATGAACAGTAAATAAAAATAATGAATATATCACATGCATACGATAGGCAATACTTCATGATTGGTGTTGATACCAACCTACAGATGGAAGACACCTGAATATGTATTGGTTTATTTTGTGCAAGATGTTGCACTTCGGAAAATTAATCTTTGACAGATTAAACACAAAATTCCGATCTTTTTGGAATATAATGGATACCAACGGGAATCGAAACTCAAACTATCGGATTGAAAGACAAACACTTTACAAACTATCCATAGAAGTTGTTTCTATTTTTAAATTAAGTAATACAAATTTTCAATTAATAATACTAGGTTTTATTGTGCTTTATCGATGCGAAAGGATTTTTTTTAATTTTGGCTACTCAGCCCAGTTGACGTCAATGATCTAAAATTTAATGGATTTATTTTTAAAGCCTGGCAATCTGTGCTGAGACTTTAAATAGTATTTCCGCAATTGCTGAATCGAGTCGTCCTCGCCAGATATATTTCATACTAGTGCGTAAAAAATATATTTTAAATTCTTCTCCCTGGCTCCATCCCAACTCATTGTCTGCGAAGACTGTTGGGGTCAGCTCTCCTCGTCCTCAGGTTGTATGCTCTTCTGTCCCGGACTACGTCCCCCAGGCCGTGCCTCTGCATCAGGTTATCTTTTTGCACCACCCATGAATTCTTTGGTCTTCCTCTGGTTGTTATTCGAGGCAGATCCATGGAGATTGCCTGGTTCGCAATGTGATCGGGTGCTCTGCGTCCAACGTGCCCATACCATCTCAATCACCTCTCCTCCGTCTTGCTGTTGATGTCTGTAACACCTAGGCTTCCACGAATGCGTGAGCTTTTTATTTTGTATCTTAGGGACACACCAGCTGACCATCTTAGCATGCGCATTTCAGCAGTTTCTAGTTGCCTAGAGTAAGAGTTATACATCGTCCAGCATTCGGAGCTATAGAGGAGTGCGGGTCTGACAATCGTTTGGTATACTTTTCCTTTTAACTTTACTGGCATTTTCGGATAACATAGAACTCCCGTCATTGATCTAAACTTCATCCATCCCACACTAATTCTATGTGTTACATCTGCTGCACATCCTCCATAAAAAATATATTTTAACGAATAATAATATTGTGGGGTCCGGAAAGAGATTTCGTATTTGTAGGTCAAATTCAAACGCAAAATTGTATCAAAATGACAGTGGTTTTCGTTTTGTTTAGTGGCTTAACAATGTTTGTGTCGTATACTGCTGATTATACACGATCGAAGCCTTGATTTGGTTGTCTTCAGTCGTAACCAGGGTCGAAATAATGAATGGGCGACAGAGGTAATCGCCCCAGGTGCAGCCCGAATTGAGACGCAAAACTGAAGCTTTGTTGAAATTTTGCATTACGTAAGGGGTGTATTTTTCTTAACTGTCTCGAGCGCTAAAACATCTATACTTGAGAAAATGTAGGATGTTCCCTGTGACATTTGAAATGTCATGTCTCAAACGGATGGGCTAAAATCGTTTTTTTTTACAAATCGAATAGTATTTTAATAAATCGAAAAATTGTTTTTCTCTAAACTGACGTTTTAATTTCTAATTTTCATTATACTGACTTTCTAATGTATTGTATGATTTGTATCTATCTTTAAATATGCCAAGATCCACTATGAATTATTACTAATTATGAACATTTAATTTTAGGTATAAAAAAAATCGAAAATCCAATTTTCGTATACCCCATCCCTAGCCAATGCAGACTAACGTAGTGACTTTTGACAAACGTCACCAAATATTATTTGATTTTAACAAACTGACACATTTTTGCTAATTTGTAACAAGGTGTATTAATTTTCTCATTATTGTTAGTTTTATGTAGAATCGAGGCTTATATTAAAGTTGATAAAATAATTAAAATTACTGAACGTCGTTACAAGGTTGTATTGGGGTAAATTTGTGAACTGTCACAGGGACCATGTTACATTTTCTCAAGTATAGTTTCGCCCTTTGTGGTAATCGCCTTCTAGAGTGACACCATCTTCGAAAGTTGTAACACAATTACAGATTTTTTTAAACCACATTTAAATTTCAAAGTAGATTAAGTGCATGACTGTAGAGGAAGAGAAAGTTCTGTGCTTGGATAGGAAAGTGATCCGTTATTTCTGCTTACTCCGCAGGTGACACGGCGTATTGATATATATGTATGTATATTGTCGCTGTCAAACACTTGGATTACATATTTTGCCTTAATTAAATTCTGTTTTTATACAATATTTTAATCCTAAACTATGTACTCGTATTTCCTCAAAAATATGGCATATTCAATTTTATTTCATTGAAAATTGATACAGGATAGTGAATCGTAGGAAACACAACGCCATCTATGAAATACAGAAATTACTAAATAGGTTTGCGCCATCTATTAGTGAGTAGTAAAGATATTATCAAAATACTATACAAGTTGTCTCTATTGGAACAGGTAGAGGACAATC
Source organism: Odontocerum albicorne (assembly GCA_949825065.1). NCBI lineage: Eukaryota > Metazoa > Arthropoda > Insecta > Trichoptera > Odontoceridae > Odontocerum > Odontocerum albicorne. The sequence continues at coordinate 4,625,887 of OX463856.1, forward strand.
TCTTTTCATTCTATCCTAGCATACATAATTCGCTTCTGTTACGTAAATACATCTAGTCATATATACTACCCTATTTTAAAGGTTTTTCCCTCTTTTGGAATTTGGTTAATTTAGCCATGCCTCATTATTCTAGGTCTTCCAAACTTTTCGTATCTTCTCTAATAGAGAAGATAAGGTACATCTGCATCCGCATTGATTATTGCGGATGCAGATGTCCAAATCCATGCGGAAGCTCCGCATTTGCGGATGCGAATATCCGCAACATCCCTGTTCTCTATACTACTCGGTATTATTTAAATTTTCAAGGTATTTTAAATACAATTTCTCCAAATCTATAAAATTATATTTTTTCATTGTTGAATGAGACCTGTATACGAATATGTATATATTTTCAATGGGCTTCCATGCAGAAGGTCCGCGATTCGAACGCCCCCGTAGTGCTACTCCCCTCAAATAATACTGGCATTTTTACCGTCACTTTTCATTAGTATTCAATGGTATATAGTTGACTTCGGTCATATCTATAAATTGGAAAAAAATGTACCAGTGTGTTCCAATCATCTCACGCATGCCATTGGATGCAGTTTAGAGGAATGGTCTGGCCGGTGATTCTGCTGGTATGCAACTGCTCATTCACTAAAAACTAACTCAATGGCACAGCTTTGCTTTCCAACTGAATTGACGTTGGAATGGTGAGTGGATCCTCGACTTTAAAACCCAGCAACGATGACAAGCCGCCATAATCAGGTGTGGAAAACACGAAAAAGAGGCAAATGTGAGACGGGGCTGCTCTCTCTCTCCAGTGCTTTTTAATGGGTATATCCAATGTGCGATAGAAGAAGTAAGAGAAGTAATGGACCATAGAAGAGGCATCAGAATTCACGGCCAAAAAGTAGACATGATAAGATTTGCAGACGACATTGCCCTGATCGCCGATAGCGAAGAAGAACTAAAGGAGACCTTGTAAACTATGCAGAATGTCCTAAATACCAAGTTCAACATGAAAATAAACAAGGACAAAACAAAAGTGATAACCGTAGGCAGAGACCAACACCAAATGAACATACTAATGTCAGGAGCTGCACTTAAGAACGCAAAAGAGTTTGTCTATCTTGGAAGCAAGATCACATGGGATGGCCGTACAAAAAGAAAGGTTGACAGTCGCATCCATCAAGCAAAACTCGCCTTTAATAAGAAATGAAAGATTTTCGAATCCAACAACATGGACCTAAAGTTCCGCCAGCAATTGGTCGAAACATATGTGTGGAGTATTTTGATGATGTATATATTGCACAATTGCAGAGTTCTTAATATTTTTGACAGTGACCCAGATTAGGGTATTAATTTGGGTTAAGTGACTCATGTAAAGATTAATAAAATTATCTTATCAAAACACTCATCAGAATAGCCTGACTTTTCGAAAATCGTCCAAAAATCACAGATAATTAATATGTTCAGGAATGTATGTATTTCGTAATGGAAATATTTATTTCACTATGCTTTACCTGTACCTAAGGTGACAATACTTCCCGGTTTGGCAAGGACAGTCCTGGTTATGGATCACCTGTTACGGCATCCTGATAATGATAAATTTAAAACGGGACACAGGGCATCTTGTCCCGTTTTAAATTTCCAGAAAAAAATTAAATTAGTCCAGATAATTCAGAAATAGATCTTACCGCGACTTCAAAGAAAATATAGGTGTGGTTAATGATACACTCGGAAAGTAGCGGTGCTCCGTAAGTCATGGTGATCTTTTCATGACAATATTTTTTATGGAATAAGTACATTTTTAATGGGTATTTTATGGTTGAAAATATTTGACCCGTTTATCCCCATTAAATAGATGAAAATATAAATAAATAAGAAGGCCGAAATCCATAATTTTCCAGGCCAGCTCTGTGTACTGTACTGTATACAATTCAAGTGTAATACAAGTTATTCACTAAAAAATAAAGCTCCAAAAGCTTAGATAAAAATAAGATAAAAGCTCAGATAAAGACCTCCAATATCTCAGATAAAGATAAAAATAAACCTCTTCACCGTTCACAATTATTCTCAACACCTTCACCTTAATTCTTTTTTAATCAACTTTGCTTCATCAAACTCCCCTAAAAATATTTGGCATAAGATGGTATAAAAATAAAACATGAATTAAACCAGTTTTGGAAAATTTAATGAAAAAAAAATGTATGTTACATATTATAATATATCTTATAAACATAAAATAATAACTGAAAAATAATTAATAGAGCTTTTATTAAGTAAATCTATGCATTAAGAGAACAAGATTTTATTCTGTTTCGAAGCTTCCAAAATACAAATTCTAAGTGAAGCTTGGAATATCAAACACGAACGGACACTTGGTGTATGCAAAAAGAAATATTTAGTGAAGATAGAATGACTTTATTTAGAATGCACAGGTTCGCATTATAACTGTATAAAATTTAAAAGCGGAAAATTTAGTTTTACAAATGTAGTAAGAGATATTATAACATTTCAAACAGTTGTTCTCAAATTTCAATTTTATAAATTAATAATATTTTAGTTATAAATAAGGATTTTGATAAAAAAAAATTAAGTATTGTCATGAAAAAAAAAGACAACACTTTTCCGAATTGAGTCATGTTTTGTTGCTTCTGGAAAAGGCAGAGAGATTATTTTAGGGTTGTTCTGTAGAAATTATTAAAAACACCACAAAAGAGAGGATTTTTTTCATCTACTAAGTATGAAAACTACTACATCATAGAATAAGAAGACAAATTAGAAAATATATAGCTAGTCCTCAATTATAAAAAAACTAATTAAAAAAAAAAACAATTTATTAACACTCAGTATGGATAGAATTAAAAATTCGTTAACTAAAGCAAATTAATTTTTTTTTTAAGAATTATAATAATTTAGTCAATACTGTACATTTAAAGATCAAAGAATAAGTCTCTAAATCAGTGTTTGCCAAACTTTTTTACTTCACGGCACACTGGTGAATGGGATTTGTTCGGTGGCACACCAAATAAAAATGCGTTAAAAAAGGAAATGTTCCTTATTAATATGAATAAAGGAAATCATAGTGTAGGTAACAAAAAAAAAAAATATTTTATCAACATATCATATACCATATGTACATAGGCGGTAATAATTTTATTAGTGAGAAGGATGCAATTGATTTTTAGAAAGAATTCTGACAAAACGCGCCTCTAAATTAGATAAACACCTAACTCATTATCTACCATCTGTAACCGTTCTCGTTTTTTTTAATTTCATTTCCACGATCGCTGAAAAACCAAATTCGCAAAGATATGACTATCCAAATGGCAACAGAGATTTAATTGCTGTTGTAGCCAATCGAATATATTGACTCCAAAGCAACATCCAAAATGCTGACAACTCTAACTCAGAAAATGAAGCTTTGTGCACAGGGTCGTTTTTTAGATCTATTAAAATTTCCTCCTCTGTTAGTGACAGAACGTGACAAATATTTATTTGAATATGTAGAAGTTGAATTTATTGAAAATTAAAGAAAATTTAAATGAATAGGCCTTATTTAAAATGAACAGTTTTGAAGTTTCTTCCTTTGCGGCACACTAGTGTGCCGCGGCACACAGTTTGGCAGACACTGCTCTAAATGAAATTCTTCTTAAAAATAAAAAAATTAAGTTCTTTTCTATTTGTCATTAATTTGACAAATCAAATAAACGGAATTCGAAAATTAGACTCAAGTCGAGAAAAATAAAATTAATAAAAAATTTTATATCCAAAATTCCACAATAACACGTACGTTTTTAGATACTTTTTTTATTATGTTCAAAGTTTAGTTAAAACAATGACAATTTTAACCAATTCACTACAGTACCTATGCCAGATTGAACGTAGGGTTACCAACTATTTCTGAGATCGCAGGACACGTCGCTCAAAACAGATATTGACATATAATATCATAATATTCTCCACTCGAAAACCATTGACCATCAAACATCTGTCTATTCGAGAAAACTTTTTTTATGTACCAAAATACACATGAAAAAATAATTATTACAGTTTACTTATAACGACACTTCATAAACTAATTGTAGAAAAATTGTATTCTAGAAATTCTCTTTTATAAGAGGTTTTTCCCATAATATATTTTCTCACTCTGCCATGTTCACTAGTTCCTTCCCAAGTGAGTCCACATTTGAATTCTGCACACGATTTACTACTATTTAATCTAACTTGCAATCCTGACTTTATCAATCCAATCTGTTCCGAGCCTTAGTCCGTACATCATTTATATCAGGGGTGGCCAAAGTCTAGCTATTTCTAGTCACCCGCCTTTCTGATCGTACACATCTGTTATTCCGGGAATCAGCTGCTAAGCGCACGTGCAACAGAGACGATGCGCTACAAAGCTGAAGTTAGCCGATTATCGACGACAGTCTCCTTCTAAAACTCGAAGCGCAGACTTATAGGTTATATAAGCTCACGTGGCGACCATAGCGCGGAGCCGACGTGTGTATGCGTGTGTGCCCGTTTTGGGTTTTAGAAGTGATACTCCGCTATAATCGACTACCTTCGGTTCTGCAGGCAGTGTCATCACTCATCAGTGGTCATACGCAATGTCATGTTTCCAGCGCGTCCTCTGATACGACATAAACTCTAATAGTTCATATTTACAAGCAAATTGTTTACATTAATAAAAAGGAAATAAAATAACGTATTTTATTTATAAACTATTTTTATGTTTGTGTGATGTAATTTGGCTCCCATGACATACAATGGCGCGCCGAATTCAATAAAGGTAAAGGGAGGAAAACCATTTAGACAGTCGATCGGAGCGTGGTTGTTATTGCGACACGATTTCGAGTATTTGGGCTTTCAGGATGAATGACGTGAGGAAAAGATTTATGTGGGCTTTTGAGTGTGGGTTTCTTTTTGTTGTTTTATATTTGTATTTCTGCATAGTTCTGTTTTTATTTTTATGATTGTGTGCGGTATATTATGGGATGAACATTTTTGGTCTTTCTGGAGTGATGATGTGTGAGGAGTTTGATTTCGCACGATGTTTCCAGTTGTAATTGAGTGTCACTGTTTGTCAGGTTGATGAGAATGTGCAACGGGGTTTTATTTTTGTGTAATCAAAAATCGGAAAGAAGTATCGATTTATTTTTTCATGCTAAATATCCTCAGTGAGATACAGGCAAAAGCCTAGTTTACTGGGGATACGACAAATGAAAGGCGACAAACCCAGATCCATTAAAATTGTATGTCCAAATTAAATTACCTGTTGTTTTTTTCGCAAATTATGTATATTTCTTGTCATGTGTAATAATAAATAAATAAAAATAAATCATTAATTTCTGTTATTAAAATAACTTGATATTGAATAGGTATTGGTATTATCCATGTTTATTTTATATTTAAACTTATTTTTGGCTTTAAATTACTACTTTTCTTATGATTAATCACTTAACACATACGATGTTAGTAAATCGCCGCCAATAATTTAAAAAGCAAGTCGCCCGTAGTGATCAAAAGTTTGGCAACCACTGATTTATATGACTTAAAACTCTTTCTGGGTAGGCATTACTGGCTCGGGATGGGAGTGGGACAATGCTCATTGAGTAGGAGGTATGCGAAGTCGTGTGCGATATAAAGAACTATTTTAAAGAGTGAGAGTGATATTGATCAGTGGCTTTCTCTAAAATTTCAGGACATTTTGATATCCAACCCGGACACTGAACAGAGACTTCTAATCCGAGACAATTGGAAACCTTAAATGTCTGGCTGCCTTTGAGATGTGGTGCTACAGGCGTATGGCCAGAGTCCATTGGTCAGATCACATCCGAAACGACGAGGTATTGAGCGGGGTTAGAGAAACAAGGCAACTCCTAAATAGAGTTGCTCAACAACGATCGAGTTGGATAGGCCACATCAGGCACCCAGGCTTGCTCCTTACTATCCTCGAGGGAATGATTGAGGGCAATAACCATAGAGGCCGCCCTAGATATAGCTACATGGACCGGGTGATCCGGGATGTGCGCTGTGGCAGCTACCAAGAGATGAAGAGACTGGCGGATGACAGAGATAAGTGGAGGGATCGAGTGCTTGGTGCAGACCAATCCTAGGATTGTAACCCAGAAGAAAAAAAAATGTACGGCCGTGCCATCGCTGCGTGGTCTGATTCTGACCGTTGTGTTTTATAACCCTCACTTCTTTGTACCTTAGAAGACTTGTTCGAATCTGTTGTATCATATTCAGAAGTCTGCACTCAATAAAATAAAGCAGTTTTGTTTTTTCAAAAATTATCCAACACAAGAGGTAGACAATAAAAAATAAATTCAGCAGCAAAATGGTTCATAATGAAATATTTAAAATTAATAATTAAGAAGGAAGACAAATTTAATTCTCACATATTTGATAAAATAAACTGTATATATATACATATATATGATAATTTCAATGTTTTTGATAACACTTGGTTCTAAAAATTACAACAAATTGTTCTTACAAAATTTAAAAGAAATAATTATTCATTGAAAAAACTAACACACACAATTTTTATTTTATCTTCCGCCGTAATAAACAGAATTATTTTTGTATAAAATTTGAAACCCGTAATTTACGTTAGATAGCTTTTTAATGGTGTTATATGCAGGAATCGAGGTAGTTTTAATTTTAAATATCCCTTGAGGTTCTTACAACTAAGTAGGCGCAAAATTTTATTTGCCATATTACAAGAAAAATTATGGATAAAACATTTTATTTTTTTAAATATAATTAGAATGTTGCTAGTCTGCAGTTTTTTTTAAGAATATCAACTTTTTTTTAAGAATATCAACATTTTTTTTAAGAATAAAAAATAAAATTAAAAATAAATCTTCTTCAAATGTTTTGAACTGAAAAAAATATATATACAGAACTTTATAAATAATAATCATCAATAAAACATGTCATTATCACGGAAAAGAACTAAACACTAGTTATTTTAAAAGTGTCCTTTTTACTAAGTTTGATTAAAAAATTACAAGAAAGCTTAAAGCTCTATATCATGTGTGTTTACTTATTTAATATCCAATAACCGAGAGAGATAAAAAAAAAAAAAGGTATATTTCTCATAATTTGCCTCAAAAAAAAGTTTATAAAAGTATTATTGAAACTCTTTGAAAGGCAATAAAATTACATAATCAAACTCTACTTTTTTTTAAGAGCCAATGAGCAGAGGAAGCGCTGCAGGAAGTCTTACAAGTCATGAAGTAAATTTTGTGTGGAGCACCAAAGAATTGAGAGCAGGTTGAAGATCATGAAAGATGGAGGGCTATGTGATCTCCTGCTACAGCACTGCAGTAGCAAGATGTATAAAAAAATTGGTGTATCATGAACATACATCAGCGTAACCAGATGGCTCAATAGGACCAACATGTCTGTATCTACTGCAAAAGAGAGCGCTTCTTTTGAATCAGAGTGTTCTCTTACAGAAAACCATAAGATAGAGGCGGAGGAACAGCGCGAGACTAACGTTGGAACGGTGAAAGGACAGTCGACAACAATGCCCACCAACGATGGTAATTACCAAATTGTATTGTACTGTATTACAGTTGAGTAAAAACCTGGCGGGTTTATTGTCATGTCGTAATCTCTTCCATTCAACCAAAAAGATGTTAAAGATTGAAGTGAAAATCAGACTGGGACCTTTTTTTAAATAAATCATGGTCAGATGGGGACGACAGCGTCGACGATACTGGTACCAACATGTACAGAGAATGAATTCTACAAGAATCCCATACAAAGCTCTGCATGGGGGGCCGCATGGACGGCGTCCGCCAGGGAGACCCCCGAAACGATGGAGAGATAGCTGGAGCTCAGCATCACAGGACAATCCTGCACTAACAGACTCTTGAAAGTCTACAGAAAGTTTAAGAAGAAGAAGGTTCCAATGGGAATCAAACCAAGGTTCCAATGGGGTGTCTTTAATGAATTTTCCATACTTTCATTTCAAGCCATTACCTATCCTTACGCTCAAATGAAGTATATTTATTTTATAATACTTTTAATCTGTAAATAAAAGTGGGTTCAAATTCCCTTAAAGAGAGTCGACTCTCTAAACGTTGCTATATAAATTGTTAATTTCTTATTATTATTAATCTGATACATCTATGTTGGCACTAATACGCCGTTGTGAACCATCATTTTAGAAGGTCATGCAAATGACTATTTTGAAAAATTATACGGTTAATGTTGATAATCACCACATATATGTAGAACCTGTCCCAGGAAAGTGGTAACAATTAAATTTAACTAACACCATTCAAAAAGTTAAAAAAATAACTAGTGCGTATACTTCTCATTAACACAAAAGAGAAAAAAATGTTACGTAAATATTCTTAAAGAAAGTTTAACTGTGAGCATGCTACAACTCAAGCCGAATACTACAACTCAAGCCGAATACTACAACTCAAGCCGAATAAAATATAAGTACGATTTTGTATAAGCAAGTCTTCCTCTCACTGTTGAAATGTTTTGAATTTGCTTAAATGTCCAAAACGAACTGGTGCACAAGTGGAACTGTCCTCGTGTACATTATATGTAAAGAGAGCTTATTTCAGTCGCTGAACTACCAAAGCGTTCTGGAGACCGGCATCCATGATGGTCTGCCCCATCTCGGTGAGCTCCTTGCTCGGGAACGTGGTCTGCAGGATGAAGGTCTGTAGTTGATATGATGGTACGGCACTGTTACTTGGGTTAAGGAAAAATAATTAATAGTAAATTTATTTTATACAGAATACATGTGCAACAATGCATGTCCGGATGGGGGCGCGCCGATGATGATTAACCGCAACCGGATACCCCAAGTGAATAAATTCAGATACCTGGGTGCCACCATCACCTCCAATGGTAATCTCCGGACAGAGCTGCCCATCCGCATCGGAGCTGCCAGCGGGGCGTTCAACAACATGGATAGGATTTGGAAGGCGACTGGATTCAGCATCACAACAAAATGCCGCCTGTTTAACGCATGTGTCATCCCGATCCTCCTGTACGGCTGTGAATCTTGGCATCTCATCAAGGCTCAGGAGTGCAAGATACTTAGTTTTGAAAAAAGGTGTTTCAGGAGGATATTGGGAATCAGGTGGTATGAACACATAACAAATGACGTTGTACGCCGGCGCACCCAGCAGGGGTCTGTCGTCTCTGTAATTCGGGAGAGGCGATGGTCCTGGCTGAGACATGTTCTGAGAATGCCCGATGATAGTTGGCCGAGGAGAGCGCTGTTTTTCTGTCCATTGAGATCCCGACGGCCTGAAAGACCCTCTCTCATGGTGTACCGTTCCTATGACAAGGAAGTTAAAGCGTTAGGAATGTTGTGGAGGGAGATTACCAGCACCGCCCAAAACCGCTCTGAATGGAGAAGACTGGTGGCCTCCCTACGCTCCCTTGTGGAGCTTTAAAAGAAGGGTGAATTGATATATGATACAGGTTTAACCCAGTGTTTTTAAATATTTTCGAGTCATTAGTTTTGGTTTCACGATCCAATTCAAGATTGATAAAATAACACAGATACAAATAACAATTTAATATATTTATATGAAATTTGAATACTGAGAAGCTATTAAATTGGTTCCTCATCTACCATATTTTCCGGACTTGGCTTCCCACCTAGTTCTTCCTGTTCCCGAAATTAAAAAAGAAATGGTGGGAAGTAATTTTCGTTAAAATCAGGATGTCATCTGTCTCCGCAGAAAATGTCTATTTAAACCCTGCAGAAAAAACCTATTTATCAGACTGGATGAAAAAAATGGAAAATCACTGGACCAAGTGTGTAGTCTTTAACCTTTCCTTCCCTGTGTTGGGTATCTTCTACACGTTGCTTCTAATAACCATCAATATCTCTATAAATATTATAAATACAAGGTTAAGATTTTAGGTATTCCTCCATAATATATTTACGCATTGATTTAAAAAATAATATTAATAATAATCAGAATTTATCGACTACATCGAGGTGTTTTGTAAAGATCGAAAACAAATTCGCATTTAAACGCTGCGAGTGCCTCGTCTTGACGATAGGTGAATAGTATGCGGGAAGCGCGACACTATATTCGTATCTCACTCTTGCATACTAGACTGAATTGCGAGGAGCTGAATTGTCTCAACGTCGCAAGCATAAGCGTAAACGCCGGGGTATGCGACTGACGTTCCGCGCCACTAGTAGCTTCTAAGCTTGCAAATAGGTTAGACGTACGCCCGTTCCGTGAGCGTTGCCAGATGGTTTTTTAATGTTTTCAGCAAATAAATCTCAATTATTATAATTTTTAACTTCAATTATAATTAATTAAGGGGATTATCTATGAATGTTCTTATTTTTCCGATTTAAAATCGCTAATTTTTTATTGCGTACTCACTACCCAACACCGGAGCACGCGTATTATTTTTATCACCGTAAAGGAAGGGTTAAAGGAAAATATGTTAAAAAAAAAAAGTTTTTTGGAAAAAAATGTAAACTACCCTCATATGCTTAAGGTGTAATATCCAAGCATGCTGATTAAAAAAATTGTGTGATAAAACAGCTAAAATTCATATTCCCTGAAATAAAGGTGTCGCAGAAACACTGATATTGTCAGGAGCTGCTGCCCCCGTCAGAAGTAGGCGAGTAAGGGAAACTTGAGTTTTAATGGGATATAGGTAAAGGTATGTCACTGTAGTTGTATTGTTATATTAATACAAAGATTATAACAAAAAGGATACGCAACGATGTACTCTCTCAAGTTGGCAACAGTGTGTGTGAGGTTAAATCTTCCTGATATCCTGGTACCATCAGCGAGGCGGAACTGAAAATTGGTAAATAAAATTATCTATTAAAAATTTGCACACAATTCTTGAAAATTACAAAAAAATGGCTAAATTTCTTTGCATTTTTAACAGGGCCTGCAAAATCGCCCACTAAATGAGTACAGTACCCGTTGGTAAGTAATACACATCGGGCTTTAGAAAGAGACTGTCAGTCATAATCGGCTAACTTCGGCTTTGTAGAACGTCGTCTCTGCCATTCATACACGTGTTTCGTCGCGATTTGTCACTCGTTGTCAAGCGTTTTAGGAACAGAGACACCGCTCTACAAAGCCCAAGTTAGCCGATTATGACCAAATCACTGAGAATTGTACGAATTTTCTATGGGTCATACATTGTTGAATTGTGTAGGACTACATAAAAAAAAACCACATCTAAACTGTTCAACTGTCAAAATTGAACCAAACTAAAATAGCGGCCAATATTACTCGTAAGTTGTAAAGTTGATTTTTGGCTATCCGGTACTTGTCATGGAAACAGGTATGAACTTAAACCGGAATAAAATTGACAATGCCATGGATGGTCAGTGTATGTTTACCTGTATATTAGTAACAGGTGCACCCTCATCCAGGTTCAACGCAGCCTGCGCGGCCTTCTGGTTGGCCTCCTGGTCCATTGGACTAGATAGCTGGGGGGATGTTGAGCCGATTGTGGTTGGCGCCGGACTGGGAAGATATAAAAATGTTTATTCAAATTAAAGAAACCAAAAAAGACAAGCAGTCTGCCATCTTACTGCCAATTCAAGTAAGAGATTTTTTTAAAGTTTTAAATATTAAACTTTTCTAATACGATATACATATTTTGCTTCTTCCACATCCATACTGGTAAGATCTCAGTAAGATACCAACAAATCCTAGTTTACCTGGGACACGACAAATAAAAGGCTACAAATCTAGATACATATAAACTGAGGGTCCACTTTAAATTGTCTGTTTTTCATTGTTGTTTTAATTTAAGGATGAAATCTTCTTCTTCTTCATCCTCTTCTTTTAGGCCTTTTATGGTCCTGCATCATCGTTTCCCTCTTGTGACATCGACTGCCAGCTGTCTTCCCATCTTTTGGGAGGTGGTCCTGGAGATCTGCTTGCTTGGGGGATACTGTCCCTGGCCATTCTTATGGCTCTTGGTTCCGCCATTCTGGATACATGTTCGTTCCAGAATCTTCTTGTCTGTCATTCCCATATGACAATATCTTCAACTTCGCACATCCTTCGGATTTCCGTGTTTCGTACTCTATCATGAAGGGTTTTTCCAGCGATACTCCTGAGTACCTTCATTTTGCTGGTTCGAAGGAGATTTTTGGTTCTGACAATGTCGGCTCTGGACTCTATGCTGTATGTCATTATGGGACGTACACAGGTCTTGTATATCCTCACCTTGCTTTGGATGTTCATATACTTGTTTTTCCAGATAGTGTTCTTTAAACATCCGGAAATAGCTGCGGCCTTTGGTGGTTGGGATCCCTAGCCAATGCAGACTAACGTAGTGACTTTTGACAAACGTCACCAATTATTATTTGATTTTAACAAACTGCCACATTTTTGCTAATTTGTAACAAGATGTATTAATTAGTTATTATTGTTAGTTTTATGTAATGTATTTACCTAAATAACTTGTTATTTATTAGAATCGAGGCTTATATTAAAGTTGATAAAATAATTAAAATCACTGAACGTCGTTACAAGGTTGAATTGGGGCCAATTTGTGAACTGTCTCAGGGACCATGCTACATTTTCTCAAGTATAGCATTGTTGGCTGGCCCTATTACATGGAGACATGGACAAAGGAGGAAGGAGTTCATAAAAGGATCTGAAAGTGGAAAATATACAGGGATTAGATAATATGAATGAAATTAAATGGCTTGATTTACCTTCCCAGCAAATGTCCTTTCCCCTGGAAAGGCCTGGGGGGTCCTTTGGCCTTATTGAAGTCTTCGTGCCTGTGATCCTCCATGGTCAAATGCACCTCTGGACCACGTCGCAGTTCTCGAGGTATTTCACTATATAACAATCAGAAAATATTATTTCTTATTGAGGGAAATTTAATGAATGTAATAATTTACGAGGGTCATCCAGCAAGTAAGGTTACAACATTTATGTAGGATCAAAAAATGCTTGTATTTAACTGAAATTCACAGGATACTTTTTGAAATGCCTACCATGTCTGCTAGCTCGCGCACTTTCAATCGACGGTCATCCAATACCATTTTGTGTATTTTCTTTACAATTTCTGGCGTGGTCACCTCATCACTGAGATGTTTGTCTTGGCAGCTCGTACGGCCTCGTTTAAACTCTACCAGCCAATATTTTACCGTTGTAAACGAAGGAGCAGACTCCCCCAGAGTAGAATCTAGCTTGGCTTTGATATTGGTTGGACTTAAACCTTTCAAATGAAAGTATTGTATCACATAACGATGACCAATTTTTTCCATGTTTACAAATTCACTGAGAGCGTTCACTATTGATGGCTGTCAAACAAATATTAACCCTTCCCTTACGGTGATAAGAATAATACGCGTGCTCCGGTGTTGGGTAGTGAGTACGCAATAAAAAATTAGCGATTTTAAATCGGAAAAATAAGAACATTCATAGATAATCCCCTTAATTAATTATAATTGAAGTTAAAAATTATAATAATTGAGATTTATTTGCTGAAAACATTAAAAAACCATCTGGCAACGCTCACGGAACGGGCGTACGTCTAACCTATTTGCAAGCTTAGAAGCTACTAGTGGCGCGGAACGTCAGTCGCATACCCCGGCGCTTACGCTTATGCTTGCGACGTTGAGACAATTCAGCTCCTCGCAATTCAGTCTAGTATGCAAGAGTGAGATGCGAATATAGTGTCGCGCTTCCCGCATACTATTCACCTATCGTCAAGACACAAAGTCGAGGCACTCGCAGCGTTTAAATGCGAATTTGTTTCCGATCTTCACAAAACACCTACGATGTAGTCGATAAATTCTGATTATTATTAATATTATTTTTTAAATCAATGCGTAAATATATTATGGAGGAATACCTAAAATCTTAACCTTGTATTTATTATATTTATAGAGATATTGATGGTTATTAGAAGCAACGTGTAGAAGATACCCAACACAGGGAAGGAAAGGTTAAACAACATAGCGTCTTAAAACTCGAAACTTTAGCTTTATAAGTTTAGTACTTTCTACCATAGTATTTTTTTAAAGCCACAACCGCCATCTATACGTCAGGTCGGGTACTTCTGGGACCAGCCTCGTATCATATACGATATGTCTCACTACCCTCAAACCGGAAAAAAAAAATTTAAAATTAAATTAAAATGAATTTTTTTATTATTTAAACACAAATGTAAAAAAATTATAAAATACTGCTTATTAGTATTTTGGGTCTGAGGAGGATATGAGTTCGTTAGGGTTTAAGACTGGAATCTAAGGAATTTAGCCATAAGCATAAAGCCATCTGGTGGACCAATTGATCCACGTAAAAAGATATGATAAGGATAAGTAAATAAAAAACGTAACGACCAGATTTTTTTCATTAAATAGTCAAAATTTTGTGAATAAATAAATTTTCTTACCCTCTTCTGACCCATTCGAGAAATTCCGCATTTGCCGGATCTGTGTACGGTCTTAATTCTCCGTCATCTAAACTAAATCCGCTTCTCCATAAACGAAGTACTACATTCTCCTGAAAGTAAACAAAACAATTTCTATGATTCACAACTATGTCATTAATTTCTATGATTCACAACTATGTCATTAATTTCTATGATTCACAACTATGTCATTAATTTCTATGATTCACAACTATGTCATTAATTTTGAAATACTAAGGATGTTGTACAATTAAAGTGATTCATTTGTATACTATTTATAGTTACGGTGTAACACTTTAGAAGTTTAAAGTCAGCGTAATTTATTTTATATATTATTTATAGTTAAGGCATTAACATTGTGGAGGTTTAACCTTTCCCTTCCTGTGCTAAAAAAATCCGCGCATTCCGGTGCTGTGTATTCAATACACATGTAAAAATGAGCGATTTAAAATGGGAAAAATAAGAATATTCATAGCCAATCGCTTAAATTAATTAAAATTGGAAGTCAAAAGTAATAATTGAAATATAATTGTTGAAAGCATGGTAAAAACATCGGCCGACGTTCACAAAACGGGCGAAGAGACCACTCAAATGGATGCCCGAGAGCTACTGAAGCGAGCAAATTGAGATTCTATTTCTTGCGTTCCCATATACCAAATTAGAATGAGAGTGAGACGTGAATAGCGTCACTTCCTCACCCATAGCCGTTTTTTAGAATGAATGCACACTGGCACACGTTTGATTGTATAGGTGAATTTATTCCCGATTTTCACAAAATATCTCTGATGTGGCCGATAAGTGCTAATTATTATTAATATTATTTTTTCATTCAATGGGTAAATGTATTACGGAGGAATACCTAAAATCTGAACCCATTATTTATTATATTTATAGAGATATTAAAGTTTTTAGAAGCAATGTGTACTAGTTACACATCACAGGGAAGGAAGGGTTAAAGACATTGATAATTTGTTTAATAAAAAACTTTTTTTTCTACTTAAGATAATAGTATAACCCTACTGATTTCAAGATTTTCACTTCATCATCAGGGGAGCAAAAACAAGACTCAATTATGCTCCGGCTGGCTGATAAACTATAGTATACACATCTAACTGTTAAAATTTGGAGTGGGGATTGTGGGTGGACAGAGGCAGAAGATGGTTTCAGCAAGCGGTGTTTACAAGTTGATCATCCAAATCTACTGACTTATATATTTCCAAGGCCTCTAATGTGTCTTATTTATGTCCATAATAATTGATATGCAAGAATTTGACGTCATCGAGAGAAAATGTTTTTTTTTTTAACCTGGCGAGTTTATTGCCATGTGGCAATCTCTTCCAACCAACCACAGAGAGGTTTTTATAGGCCCTAAGTGTTAACCAGACTGGCCCGGGCCCGCTTTTATAGGCCCTAAGTGTACAAACCAACGTCAAATAGATGGCAACAGCAATAATTAAATTTTCTATTCCGCATTTTGATTAATTCTCCAAATGAGCAAATGTCAATTTGGTTCGTAGTTTAGTTGTTATGTTTGCAAGTCATCTAAAGAGGTTCTTAGTCAACAGAGATTGCACAGATTTTTTTCTGACGATATGTCACACTACACTGTATGGTTATCTGCCTGCAATCTTTTTTATCATTGGTTAGTCAACTAGTCTTAATGTCCTTCATTGAGTGAAGATAATATGGTATTTACATCATATTATCATTATCATACATTCAACTAGTCTTAATGTCCTTCATTGAGTGAAGATGATATTGTGTTCACATCATATTATCATTATCACGCATTCAACTAGTCTTAATGTCCTGCATTGAATGAAGATAACATTGTATTCACATCATATTATCATTATCATACATTCAACTAGTCTTAATGTCCTTCATTGAGTGAAGATGATATTGTGTTCACATCATATTATCATTATCACGCATTCAACTAGTCTTAATGTCTTGCATTGAATGAAGATAACATTGTATTCACATCATATTATCATTATCATACATTCAACTAGTCTTAATGTCCTTCATTGAGTGAAGATAATATTGTGTTTACATCATATTATCATTATCATACATTCAACTAGTCTTAATGTCCTTCATTGAGTGAAGATGATATTGTGTTCACATCATATTGGGTGTACAAATAAGTCACCGCCGTTTGACAAAAGTTGGCGCCACCAGTAAGTTATGGTTAAAATTGTCAGATGTAAAATGTCATTATCGTAAGGTTGGACATCTGTCAACAACATGACCTTGAAATATTAGTGAATTTTTATCAGTATAACATATTTTTTTGTGTTCGAAAATGTCAAGTTTTGAGCCGAATAAGCGTCATTTGCGGGAACTTTTGATTTACTTCTTCAATTTGAAGAAATCTGCAGCTGAGGCGCATCGATTGCTTGTAGAAGCATATGGTGAGGCTGCCTTAAGTGAGAGAAGTTGTCGTGAGTGGTTTCAAAAGTTTAAGAACGGTGAATTTGACATCGAAGACAAAGAACGTAGCGGAAGGCCGAAAGTGTACGAAGACGCGGAATTGGAAGTATTATTGGATCAAGATTCGTGCCAAACGCAAGAAGAACTTGCACTTACATTAGGAGTGACTCAACAAGCAATTTCACATAGGTTGAAATCATTGGGAATGATTCAAAAACAAGGAAATTGGGTTCCATATGAACTGACACCGAGAAACGTTGAACGCCGATTTTCCACATGTGAAATGCTGCTTGCCAGGCATAAACGAAAGGGTTTTCTGCACCGTATAGTCACTGGTGATGAAAAATGGATCCACTATGATAATCCAAAAAGGAAGAAATCATGGGGAACCCCTGGCCATGCTTCAACATCTACAGCTAAGCCAAATATTCATGGAAAAAAACTCTTGTTGTGTATTTGGTGGGATCAGCTTGGTGTCGTGTATTATGAGTTGCTCAAACCGAACGAAACCATTGCTGGGGCTGTCTACCGAGCACAATTGATGAGATTGAGTCGAGCACTCGAGGAAAAGCGCGCCCACTGCTACTCCAGACACGACAAAATTATTCTCCTGCATGATAATGCTCGTCCACATGTTGCGGCGCCGGTCAAAACCTTTTTGGAAACAATCAATTGGGAAGTTTTACCCCACCCGCTGTATTCACCAGACATTGCTCATTCTGATTTTCACTTGTTTCGATCGATGACGCATGACCTGTCTGAGCAGCACTTCACATCATATGAAGATACCAAAAATTGGGTCGATTCGTGGATAGCCTCAAAAGATGAAGCATTCTTCCGACGCTGTATCCGTATGCTGCCAGAAAGATGGGAAAAGGTAGTGGCAAGCGATGGGCAATATTTCGAATAAAACATGAGGTTCCGTTCTTTCACAATAAATGCCCAATTTTTGATAAAAAACGGCGGAAACTTATTTGTACACCTAATATTATCATTATCACGCATTCAACTAGTCTTAATGTCCTTCATTGAGTGAAGATAATATTGTGTTCACATCATAGTATCATTATTATACTACCGCGGGAGATTCGTTACTCTCAAATGTTGGAGAAAGTTCATTTTATTTTTTTTGAGATTCCTTTACTTACGGGAGTGCCGTTTCTACTCGGGACTCTACTACAAGATTTCATCTTGGTATGTTGCGATACTACCTTCTTAGCATGAGGAGGGATGTGAGTCTCTTATATTTTTAAGTTGCTGACGTCAGCTACTCTTAATCCTACTATATTGGAAATGATAAAGTTTTATGTTCCTGACAAATATTCGAGGTACAGAAATATTGACCTATTTAAACTGTCAATAAGTAGAACTTACCTGCCATGTGCTCTCCCACTGTATCACGGTTTGTCCCTTTTGAATAAAATCGCGGATATTGACATCTTCAATATTTCCAATAATGTTTTTAAAGAAAGCATTATGAGCTTTCATAGCAATGGAAGTTACTTGTTTCGACCGAACTAATATTTTTGTTTTCTAACTTTTATATTTTTGCTGCTGTATTTCAAGTATGTTAAAGCTTTGTATGTAATTTATTTTTTTCTTGTTACTGTGTATAATTTCTCTAAGCTTTCTATGTAATTGGATTTAACCTGTGTATGTGTAAGCTTTACGAAAATAAATAAATAAATATTGTGACCATAGATGATGTTAACCCTTCCCTTACGGTGATAAAATAATACGCGTGCTCCGGTGTTGGGTAGTGAGTACGCAATAAAAAATTAGTGATTTTAAATCGGAAAAATAAGAACATTCATAGATAATCCCCTTAATTAACTATAATTGAAGTTAAAAATTATAATAATTGAGATTTATTTGCTGAAAACATTAAAAAACCATCTGGCAACGTTCACGGAACGGGCGTACGTCTAACCTATTTGCAAGCTAAGAAGCTACTAGTAGTGCGGAACGTCAGTCGCATACCCCGGCGCTTACGCTTATGCTTGCGACGTTGAGACAATTCAGCTCCTCGCAATTCAGTCTAGTATGCAAGAGTGAGATGCGAATATAGCGTCGCGCTTCCCGCATACTATTCACCTATCGTCGAGACGAGGCACTCGCAGCGTTTAAATGCGAATTTGTTTTCGATCTTTACAAAACACCTCGATGTAGTCGATAAATTCTGATTATTATTAATATTATTTTTTAAATCAATGCGTAAATATATTATGGAGGAATACCTAAAATCTTAACCTTGTATTTATTATATTTATAGAGATATTGATGGTTATTAGAAGCAACGTGTAGAAGATACCCAACAGAGGTAAGGAAAGGTTAACATAAAAGTAAAAAAGTTTCCTTACAATTTCTGATTCTCCTTTACTAGCAGACCTGTTGTCATTCACCACAGTTGTATCATTTGTAGTGTCACCTGAAAATAATTCCAAAGTTAGTATAAACACATAGGGATATTGATACAATTTTCTTCAAAAAATCTATACACTCCAGAATAACCGTCTCATTTCCATTTGTTCAATCTACCTCTACCAAAGAAGCGTGTTTAATTTCAAAACCTTTACCGTATTGGCCCGACTATAGGGCCACCCTGATTATAAGACGACCCCTATTTTTTAATCTGCATTTTGGAGAAAAAAACATTTTCCTCACCATTATAATATTATGAAAAATATAATGCAAAATGTTTAACGAAAAATATTTATTAAAACAAATCACCCAGATAATAATAGTAAAGTACATGTTCAAACATGAAATAAAAAAGTCCAACATGTGAATCTGACTGATCTAATCAGATCAGTCAGATTCACATATGGCTATAGCCCCTCAAAAACTGACAAAAATAACTATGCACACTTGTTCACCCATGGCTGACTGTAGTTGTGTTTCCCTGGAAAGGGTTGATAGTATAAAGTACCTTGGAGTTTATGTTGATCAGTTCCTTCGTTGGGAGGTCCATATTAACACTTTGAGCGCAAAAATCAGAAAACTAGGATACATATTCCGTATGATTCGAAATGTGCTCAGTGAAAATATCCTTAAAAGTATATACTTCGCTTTATGTCAGTCAGCACTTTCTTACGGTATATCAGTTTGGGGGGGATGCACCTTAACCCAAAAACACATATTGCAGGTTTCCCAAAAATTGATTGTGAAAATAATTAATAAACTTCCTGCTCGGTATCCCACGGCGGAGCTTTTCAGAGAGTATCAGATCCTGAACATAGCCAATTTACATCTCAAATCCATTCTCTGGCACTACCATCGAGAGGAGGGGAAGATGCAGACTCAGCAGACACACATGACACGCATGGCAACTAATGAAATGTTCACCATCCCTAGAGTTAAAACCTCTTTTGCCCAAAGGCAATATGCTTATTTGGCTCCCATTACATACAATGGCGTGCCGACTTCAATAAAGGTAAAGGTAGGAAAACCATTTAGACAGTCGATCGGAGCGTGGTTGTTATTGCGACAGGATTTTGAGTACTTGGGCTTTCAGGATGAATAACGAGTGGAAGGGATTTATGTGAGATTTGTGATTGTGTGCGGTATAGTGTGGGATGAATATTTTTGGTCTTTCTGGAGTGATGATAGGTGAGGAGTTGAATTTCGCAAGATGTTTCCAGTTGTAGTTGAGTGTCATTTTCAGGTTGATGAGAGCGTGCAGCGGGGTTTTGTTTCTGTGTAATCAAAAATCGGAAAGAAGTATCGATTTATTTTTTTCATGCTAAATATCCTCAGTGAGATACAGGCAAAAGCCTAGTTTACTGGGGATACGACAAATGAAAGGCAACAAACCCAGATCCATTAAAATTGTATGTCCAAATCAAATTATCTGTTGTTTTTCTCAAATTGTGTATATTTCTTGTCATGTGTAATAATAAATAAATAAAAAATAAATAAATAAATGTGTAAACAATGACGCCTTTTGAACGCTCTCATTACAATGTTGCCATTTCGCTAATCGTGAGTAGTGAATTTATTGTAACCCACTATGTTTGTGACTCGAATATAAGGCGACCCCCCCTATTTACGTGTCGCCTTTTTAAATAAAAACCTTGCCTTATAGTCGGGCTAATACGGTAAATAGAAAACGAGCATTAATAAATACAGTGGAACCTCAAGTTCTCGGACATCTCTCATCTCAAACATATTGTTACGATTCAGTGAATGACATTTTAAAAGAACGAACCTTAAAAAATTTGAAAAAAATAGGAATTATATGAGTAGATGTTGAAGAGGTGAATGATGCGTGTCGAGATAGGAAAGTCTGAATTTGTTACTATTACATATCAAATGACTGCCGTGACCTAGTTGGTAAGACACTAGTCTCCACCTGGATGTTTCGATTTTGATTCCCGGTGGTACCCTAATAAAACAAATAAAAAAAAAAAGGGTGCTAGTTTGGTTAAAACATTTGTTTGGTAACAATATTTGAATAAGATATACGTGCGTAGGTATTGCTACCTATCCATTTGCATTAGTATTGATGACGAACTGCAAGTTATTAGTGAGATGATATCATTACGAGAAATGATATCATTCACTTGGTATTCCTCTATCACGCCTTCCACTCACATTAGTACTGTATATTTATTTTGCTAGTCTTAATTCACTCATTCTTTCCACATACACAAACCAGCTCAGAGTGCTCTGTTTCAATTTACTCAACACATCAGCCCGAAGTGTGAATCACTTCATTTCGTATTCTATCGTACATTGTCACCCCAACTATTCTTCTCAGTAAACCCATTTATTCGCCTCCTTAAGTTTTTTTTTATCGTCCATGTTTCCCTCCCATACATTAAAGTTCGTACAAAAATACTATTATGGACTACTACTATGCAAATTTTAATACTATCCGGGGTTCAAGTATATATACTTTTTTAGTGCCACACTGATTGTAGTATCTATCCATTTTTTAGTGCCACACTGATTGTAGTATATATCCATTTTTTAGTGCCCCACTGATTGTAGTATCTATTAATTTTTTAGTGCCCCACTGATTGTAATATCTATCCATTTTTTAGTGCCCCACTGATTGTAGTATCTATCCATTTTTTAGTGCCCCACTGATTGTAGTATCTATCCATTTTTTAGTGCCCCACTGATTGTAGTATCTATCCATTTTTTAGTGTCCCACTGATTGTAGTACAATATCTATCCATTTTTAATGCCCCACTGACTGTAGTATCTATCCATTTTTAGTGCCCCAGTGATTGTAGTATTTATCCATTTTGTAGTGCCCCACTGACTGTAGTATCTATCCATTTTTTAGTGCCCCACTGATTGTAGTATCTATCCATTTTTCTATTGCTTTGAGTAAGACTATCCTAAGCCACGGAATCAACCACAAAAGAGGCCCTATAATTACATCTCACCCCATTGGACAAATAAATGTATTTAATGGCAATGAGATTGATTCCGAGGAATCGATGGACAGATTTACCTAATCTGTATCCAGTTCCAGCGAATGAAGTCGAGCTAGATGATTCTTGATTTAATTCACTCACCATAGCACCGTGCCTAAAAAGATAAAAGATAAATTATTGATGATATAAAAATAAAGGCAAAAATTCCACAAAATTAACCGGTTCACTGCCATGAGCAGTGCTCGCCAGGCCGGCCATACAAAATGAACGCGTAAACGCGCTCTCCTTCGAGCTTGTCGCAAGCCAATATCAAATCCAATTGTAAAAATTTATAAATTATAACACATAGTGACATCTATTGGGATGGTCAAGAAATACTTAAATATTACAATTTACCGATATTATCAAAGTTACAGTCATCTTTCTAAAAGCTTTCGCTGACAGTCAATACGTCTCTCTGATACAGGGTTACCGACTACATTTTTTTGCGACGTAATTGCGATAATTTATAATGACTTCGTTTGTAGTTTTGTTAAGTGGTTGATTTTTACCTTTTGTGCGTTATTTTTGTAAATTTTTCAAAGTATTTATTTACAAAGTGTGTTTTCGTGTATTCTTTGGTTATTGGCGGTAGTTTTGCGGCATAATACGACGTTTATATAGACTTTTTACGGTTTTATTTTATAGTTTATTTACCTTTTGCGCTTTATTATACAACATACAGATAATTTGTTGATATTAGTTTACAAAGTACGAGGCATATCCAGAAACTAAGTGTACGGAATTTTTGTAGGTTACAATTTTAACAAAAAGTTTTAAAAAGTTTTAACAAAAAAATTACGTGGTTACTGTAGTATATATGTAAGCTATTTTTCGACATAGTCGCCATTCCTCTCAATGCAGGTGGTGAAGCGGGGTATCAACTTTTTGATGCCTTCCTCGAAGTAGTTTCCTGCCAACCCCTCCGTCCACTTCTCTACCTCCTCCTTTACCTCCTCGTCGGTTGAAAACCTTTATCCACCCATGTGCAGCTTCAGGGAGGTAAAGAGATAGTAATCTGAAGGTGCTAGGTCAGGGGAATGCGCGGGATGGTTCAGGACATCCCATTTAAACGAGGCGAGCAGTTCCTTCGTGGCGTTGGCCGTGTGTGGTCTTGCATTGTCGTGCAGCAGGCAGACTCCCTTTGTCAGCATGCCTCTCCTGGAGCCTCTTGTTCTGAATCGCCCTACGCAATTTTTTTAGGGTCTCACAGTATCTTGCAGAGTTGATGGTCTCAACCCAACGGTACAACCCAAGTTTCATCTCCAGTAACGATGGAGCGGAGAAATTCATCTCCACGGAGTTTGCAGCGCCTCAAAAACTCTTGCCTTTTTACAAAATTTCGCACTTGGCGGGAGATTGGTTTGACATTTTTCACGAAACGTGTTGTCGCGTCGACACTTTTCAACGTACTGACCTCGAACCGGTCTCGTTGCGGAGGGGAATGGTCAAGCTACACGGAAGTGTAGCCAACATGTCGAAAATAAAATCCATCCAGTCGTGAGAGCCTCAGTACACTTACTTTCTGGATACGCCTCGTATATTATATTCCACTATATTTATAAGTGAACGTGTTTTCTGTGTCAATTTGTGACAACCCTGACATTTTGTGAATATTTAAACTGTGTTTTTCTGAGTTAACGGCAGCTCAAACGCTCCACGGTGTATATATTTAGTAAGTTTTCATAATATCCTTTCTATCTGTATACAAAACATATTAATTTTTTAGGTTTTATTTTTGTTGAAAAAATCCAGGCTTGCTGGGTACGGCCATACTAATAACTTCCAGCACTTAAAGGGTTAAAGGATCCCGATTACATTCCAACACCTGTAACAGGATCCACAGCTCGATACTTGACATACTGACATATGAGCTACCTGGCCATACTAATGCATGGTCTAATGTAAATCAATTACAGTAAAAGTCAGTTAATTAGAAGAAATGATAATTTGTAATTCGTATTTTGTAATTTTTTAGGAGACAAAATCAAATTTTTGTTACAAATTCTACTATTAATTTGAAAATCTGTATATTTCACGTTTTTTTTTTACCCAAATAGTCATTATGATTTTCCACCCAATTCACGAATAAACATAGCCGGCCCTGGCGGCAGGACAACCCGTGTATTACGCATCAGCGAGTAGTTCGATTCCTAAGGTTTCCCCTATATCCAAAGATTCAATATTGAAATATCTCAAGAGATATTTTTGTAAGTATGGAGTTTTAAGTGTTCCATTCATATTAATTATTACATATTTTTAATTTTACCTTTAATAATTTCACAACTGTGAACATGAATTTGTTAAACATAAACAATTTAATATGTGTCAAAAGTGACAATGTCAAAATCAAATGAAACAATTCCAGTGTTTTTTTATTTATTCGTATGCGTTTGTTGCCCATAAAAAATTGTATTATTTTTTTTTATTTATTTTACCATTAACCGGTTCACTGCCACGAGCGTGTTGACGTGCTCTCCGATTCAGTGCTCGCCAGGCCGTCCATACAAAATGAACGCGTAAACGCGCTCTCCTTTGAGCTTGTCGCAAGCCAATATCAAATCTAATTATAATAATTTATAAATTATAACACATAGTGACATCTATTGGGATGGTCAAGAAATACTTAAATATTACAATTTACCGATATTATCAAAGTTACAGTCATCTTTCTAAAAGCTTTCACTGACAGCCAATACGTGTCTCTGATACAGGGTTACCGACTACAGTTTTTTGCGACGTAATTGCGATGATTTATAATGACTTCGTTTGTAGTTTTGTTCAGTGGTTGATTTTTAACTTTTGTGCGTTATTTTTTCAAAGTATTTATTTACAAAGTGTGTTTTCATGTATTCTTTGGTTATTGGCGGTAGTTTTGCGGCATAATACGACGTTTATATAGACTTTTTACGGTTTTATTTTATAGTTTATTTACCTTTTGTGCTTTATTATACATCATACAGATAATTTGTTGATTTTAGTTTACAAAGTATATTATATTCCACTATATTTATAAGTAAACGTGTTTTCTGTGTCAAGTTGTGACAACCCTGACATTTTGTGAATATTTAAACTGTGTTTTTCTGAGTGAACGGCAGCTTAAACTCCCCACGGTGTATATATTTAGTAAGTTTTCATTATATCCTTTATATCTGTATACAAAAAATATAAATTTTTTAGGTTTTATTTTTGTTGTAAAAATCCCGGCCTGCTGGGTACGGCCATACTAATAACTTCCAACACTTAAAGGGTTAAAGAATCCCTATAACATTCCAACACCTGTAACAGGATCCACAGCTCGATACTTGACATACTGACATATGAGCTACCTGACTATACTAATGCACGGTCTAATGTAAATCAATTACAGTAAAAGTCAGTTAATTAGAAAAAATTATAATTTGTAATTCGTATTTTGTCATTTTTTAGGTGACAAAATCAAATTTTTGTTACAAATTCTACTATTAATTTGAAAATCTGTATATTTCACGTTTTTTTTTTACCCAAATAGTCATTATGATTTTCCACCCAATTCACGAATAAACATAGCCGGCCCTGGCGGCAGGACAACCCGTGTATTACGCATCAGCGAGTAGTTCGATTCCTAAGGTTTCCCCTATATCCAAAGATTCAATATTGAAATATCTCAAGAGATATTTTTGTAAGTATGGAGTTTTAAGTGTTCCATTCATATTAAGTATTACATATTTTTAATTTTACCTTTAATAATTTCACAACTGTGAACATGAATTTGTTAAACATAAACAATTTAATATGTGTCAAAAAGTGACAATGTCAAAATCAAATCAAACAATTCCAGTGTTTTTATATTTATTTGTATGCGTTTGTTGCCCATGAAAAATTGTATTATTTTTTTTTATTTATTTTACCATTAAATAGGTTGTCACAGTATTGGGGAAATATGTCGACAAAACTTGACTTACAGTACCCGGCGGTAAGTAATACACATCGGGCTTAAGAAAGAGACTGTCGGCCATAATCGGCTAACTTCGGCTTTGTAGAGCGTCGTCTCTGTCGCACGATACGCTAACAGTCTCACGACGGAACACATGTATGAATGACAGAGATGACGCTCTACAAAGCTGAAGTTAGCCGATTATGGCCGACAATCTTTTTATTAAACCCGATGTGTATTACTTACCGCCGGGTACTGTACATGCTCTGCAAATTCAAATAGATTTTTTTTAGTGATCATGTAATTCGTAATTTGAATTTTTTTGTAAAATTTAGTCACCTGAATTTCGAATTCATAGACTTTAACTGTATTTTACCCCAGAGTACATTTTACCCGAGTATAAACGACGTTGCATCATACAATTCATTTATGACGTTTATCCTCTAGAGCAGTGCTCCGCAACCGGTGTGCCGTGGCACACTGGTGTGCCGTGAGCCGGTTACAGGTGTGCCGCGGTCAAATTCAATGTATTTGACATTTTACAATTTTTCATTATGTATATAATACACAATGACAAATTATTTTTCATAATATTGTCTATTTTTCAAAATGTAGTATAAAATAATTATTATAACTTAATAATTTTTCAATGGTTCCCCAGCGCCTGGTGCCAACTGTTGAAAACTGCGTAGTGTGCTTTGTACACACCATGGCCGCACCAAAATAGTCATAGACAAAGAAAAATGACCCTTATGCGCGTCGCTGAAGACTCATGCGCATGCGTTATACTGCATTTGCACGCGTACATCACGTTCAATGCGTAAAAATAAATATGTTATAGTTTTATGTATGTATACTTTTCAAATAAAAAAAAAAAAGTTAAATTTGTGTATCAATTTAGCTTTTGGTGTGCCGCGGAATTCTAGGAAGAATTTTGGTGTGTCGTAGGTGAGAAAAGGTTGCGAAGCACTGCTCTAGAGTGCAGTAACTTCTATGGTTTATCCTCTAGGGCAGTGGTCCCCAACCTTTTTGTCGCCGTGGACCGGTCAACGTTTCATAATTTTACCGCGGCCCACTGGGGGGGGGGGGGGAGGGGGGACACATTGAATGTAGTTTTTTTTTTAAATTTAATAACAATATATTTGTACAATATATAATAATAAAATTTACAACTGTGGGACATAAGTTATAGTGACAAATAATAGTAGAGAAAACACAAGGTTTGTGGGAAAAATGAAGAAAAAATATATAATAACAATGAAGGATTATTAAGTTTGGATTGATGGGTATTTTCAATATTTTTAAGGTTCAACGGAAGGTTGAAAGTATTTTTTTCCAAGATAGAGAAAAGAATTTATTTTGAGAATGCTTAGGGTTTAATATTGGGATTTTAATGTTATTCTGATATCTTGCAGACATATTCACTTGAAAGTTATTTATCTATTTTCCTTTGTTTGCTGAAATATTTATGGATTCTATTGAAAACAAACTTGTGGGCTGTGGACCTTCATTATTATCTAATGTTTTTGTTTGGATTAGATATGTTGATAATACTCGTATTTTCGTTATTTCGTCAGGTAGCAACAGACAATTAAAGAATTTTCTTACATTCATTAACAACCTTCATCTGAATTTTAAATTTACATTAGAACATAACGATAATGATAGCTTCAACTTTTTAGGCCTAATAAAAGTCAGTAAAGTTAACAATTTCTAATATTTAAGAAATTAAAAATATAACAAAAAATGAAGTTTTTATTTTGGCTCTGCCAGACCAGACTTCCGGTACATTATTATTTAGATACATATTGAAATGGAAGAGCCACGTCCCGTACAGCGTACAGCTTGTACCTTTAAGGAAGCTTCCAACAGTTAAGTATATATCCCAATTTTCACTTTTTAAGTATTGATAAGATCTCAAATCTCAATCGATAGACGTCTCGACTCGATCTTCGATCGACAGAGGACGACTTTTGACATCTTATGTATATATAAAGTATATAAAATATATAGTATTTGCCTTGTTTAAGTTACGGCAAGACCGCCTTCGGAATCAAGGACAACTCCGCATGCGGCATGCATATGGTAGTGTGGTGTTGTTTTATTTCGTAGGTATTGTCGGAAGGTCGGTGGTAACTTAGTGTGAAGGGGTTTTCAACGGAATAATTATTTTAAGCTATAATTAAGTTTTATTGGGTATGTTCGATTTTTCAAAAGTAATTTTGATTTTTAAGCAGGCCCTTGCGTGGCCCAGTACCATTTGGTCCACGGCCCGGTACCGGGCCACGGCCCGGGGGTTGGGGACCACTGCTCTAGGGTACAGAAATTTAGAACTCTTTCATCATGCAAACTAAAAGTTCAAGTTAGCTGAACAAAAACTTCGATGTTTGTTGGATAGAGAATTCGATTCTTATACCAGAAGGTGAGAGTCGTGTGCAACAAGAGGCAAACCATGGTACATATTCCGTTTTGAGCTTGATGCCCAGCTGCATGGTTCTTGCGGAAGCTTAATGAGACAACCCCTAGCACCATGGATGGTGAAGATCCGAGAACACATCTGATCAATAAGTCATGAAGAAAGAAGAAAATATTATAAAAAAGTTGATTTAATAATAATTAGGACATACATATTATCCTGCCATTTCCCTGTTGGGGTAGGCAGAGGACTGAATGCTTTCCTGCAAATTCTTCTTTCACAATACACTTGCATCCAACCCTACTTTTCTTCTTCGTCTTCTACCACGAATCCCACTTACACTTACATTGTAAGTTTGTTTAACCGATCTTTCGTCAAATATCGGTTAAACATGTCCACCTCAATGTGCTCTTTTTCACTCCATGTATCACATTAATTTTTAGCTTACATTCATTCTTAATACTTGTATTTCTTATTGTCAAACATCGACTCACCACATATTCTTCTCAGTGTTTGCATTTCTACTGCATTACTAAGCTCTTTTCATTATTTTTCCATGTCCACGTTTCAATCCCATACATCAATTCTGGCACTAACTAATATGCTGCTGTGAATCATTATTTTGGCAGATCTTCTTGATATTGCTTGGATTGACTATATGTAGCCCAATTGACTTTATTTTCTATTGCAACTCGCCATTTCGCAATAAGGAATAATAATAAGGAAACATCTTGAATTCAAAAGAATGGGATAAGTCTAAGAAAATGACTTACTTCTTAACACTCTTGAACATATTTGACACAATGTCATTCATGTTTTTCCCCGGTCCTATGATCTGTTGCCCACTCCTTTCTGATCCACCGGCATAGAACGCTTCACCTGAAAAAGAAAGTTCAAATTGTATTTTTCTGACCATAAGATTGTAGCGGGATGCTTAATTTGATACGTCGTGATGATTTTGATTTGTTTGTATTTAAAATAAAATACGTTGATTCAGGAATGCGATAAAAGTGAGAGTGAATAATCGATAAATAGTAAACAGCGATGAATAGTCAAGTGAATAATAACAAGTGCCTTTATTCATCGATAAGTAGGTATATATAGACCTTCAGAACGGGACGCGTGACTGCGTCCGCGGTATATCTCGATCTCACTCCTGCGCGTGCTGATGTGGTCGCAAGCGCTGCGGATACTACAGTGGGTAGGATATTTATTGTCGAAACGGCGTGATATGTTCTCTTTCTACCTTGGAATGCGATGTAAATATTATTTGCGTGTAAACAGTGTTGACGTTTCTGGTATGTGACAATTGTAGATATCCAGAGGTTGATTCATCGGTCGTTGACCCTGCATGTTGACAATATTTTAGGGACGTGGGTACCCTACAAGATGAACATTTTTTACAAAAAAATTGGGATGCATCTTATAGTCGGAACGTGATATGTGGTAATAGATCCCTACAGAAAATAATTTAAACTATCAAAATAAATATTATACACACATTTCTTTTTATACCTATGCACGTGTTTAATTTTAATGCTAACATATTATATTTTTAATTCACTCCTTTTGCTTCATTTTAGTTATAATATTTTTATATACTTATTGAACTCCCCATATTAATTTGACAGTTAATTTAGCAACGAAAGCAGTCTTTTAAAAAATGTACTATAAGTAGCGCATTGGATGGTATCAAAGATGATTCGATGGTATCAAAGATGATGATACCATGATATGTATGTTAATGCATAATTCTTATTATTTGTTTTGTAATTATCTCATGATGCAGCCTAGTAACAAAAAGTTTGCGAACCAGTACTGATTCAGGAACCATTGTTTGAGTAGCACTGATATACAGAACAACCTGGCAGACTAACTGCCAAGTGAAATTGTTTTCCAGCCAACCAGAGTAGTTGTTAAAGGCCAGAATGAGAGAAACATTATAACCAGGCCATAAAGGTTGTTACGTGTTTATTTTCTTTCTTTCTCTTGTACCTCCCCTACGAGGGTTGGGAGGTCATCGCCTGTATGAAAGACAATCTAACATTCCTCTCCTCCACCCTTTCTAAGACTTGTGACTATTTTAGCTGAATCCTATATTTGCAGAGATCTTCCACTAGTGTTTATTCTTAACCCTTCCCTTACGGTGTTAAAATTGAAACGCGTGCTCTGGTGTTGGGTAGTGAGTACGCGATAAAAAATTAGCGATTTTAAATCGGAAAAATAAGAACATTCATAGATAATCCCCTTAATTAATTATAATTAAAGTTAAAAATTATAATAATTGAGATTTATTTGCTGAAAACATTAAAAAACCATCTGGCAACGCTCACGGAACGGGCGTACATCTAACCTATTTGCAAGCCTAGAAGCTACTGTGGCGCGGAACGTCAGTCGCATACCCAGGCGCTTACGCTTATGCTTGCGACGTTGAGACAATTGAGCTCCTCGCAATTCAGTGGAGTATGCAAGAGTGAGATGCGAATATAGTGTCGCGCTTCCCGCATACTATTCACCTATCGTCAAGACACAAAGTCGAGGCACTCACAGCGTTTAAATGCGAATTTGTTTCCGATATCTTCACAAAATACCCACGATGTAGTCGATAAATTCTGATTATTATTAATATTATTTTTTTAAATCAATGCGTAAATATATTATGGAGGAATACCTAAAATCTTAACCTTGTATTTATTATATTTATAGAGATATTGATGGTTATTAGAAGCAACGTGTAGAAGATACCCAACACAGGGAAGGAAAGGTTAAAATAATATATAATAAAAAATATAGCCGAGTCAGTGACATACCTTCTTCCTCGTCACTTGAGCTACCCTGCTGCAGACTTTGCAATGTTGCGAATTTAGTGTTTGTATTTTTCTTTGTTTTCTCTTTCTTTTGTGCGCGCGGTGGAGCATCTTCATCATCCTCATCATCGATAACGAGCTCGGGATCACTGTCAGAGACTGTGGCAGGGTCGGGAACCGAAGCCGAGTGTTGATTGGCGGGGGGTTCTTCCATTGCACCGTCATTTTCAAAAAATCTATAAATCGCTAGCTGTAATAAGAAAAAGAGAATTTTGTTAAGTTAAAAAACTATACACTCAAAGGGTTAAAGGTTTACATGCAAAGCAAAAACATTTAAATGCTAATTTAATAAGAAAATAATTTGTTTTTATGTAAAACAGCATAAAACACTTAACAAGAAGAGATAAATATGTTTTATTCTGTCAATATGACACAATATTTTAAATCATTTTATAATATGTTTTTTAGCATCCAGAAGACATCACTAATTAATGACAATTTGAATTATAACATAAATATAACAAACACATACATAAAGGATCTTTCAAATTGAGCGGTTTTTTAATTAAATTTTTGAATAAAATACAATTTGCTTTGATTTCAAAAAACTTTTTATTGGACATTGAAGTATAATGTATGACATTTAAACTCAAAAAATAATATTCGCCAAATGTCCACCTCTTACAGCTCAACAGATGTCCACTCTTTTGTCAAAATTTTCGATTACATTTTGGCATAATTGCGGTTCTAACTCACCAATAATGCGAATAATTTCGTTCTTCAGCTCAGGAATTGATTGGGGGTCATTCTTATAAACCTGGCTTTTCACGTAACCCCGTAGAAAATAGTCAAACGGTGTCAGATCACATGATCTTGGTGGCGAATTAACATCACCGTTTCTGGAGATTACAATACGTAAAATAATTCAACAATTTGAACGCATTGTTGTATTGTATACGACTCCATTTTTATAAATGTCATACATTACACTTCTCAAATATCACAAGGCCCAGGTAAGTTCGCGACGCCATCTGTGTTTTATCCAAGAATTAAAAAAACCGCTCGATTTGAAAGACCCTTTACATACATACCATCACACCATTTCCCTGTCAGGGTAAACAAAGAAGACAAAGAGTCAAATTTTCTTTTGATGACATACTTCCTTCGCCACACCCATAACATCTTATACAGTTTCTTGTGTTTCTCTTACTATTTACTTTTCCTTCTTTCAAAATTTAATTCACTTGATCCAACCAGCCGTTTTACTTATTAATTTACTATTACTCCTACACACGCATTGAAAATTAGTTTCGCATGTCTTTTGTCATACATCTATTCAACATATTCATATCTCAACACGCTCTTTCATCTTACTAAACATATCAGTTTTTACGACACTTACGAATTGATATGATAGTCGTCAGAATGTTATTGATATGATAGTCGTCAGAATGTTATTGATATGATAGTTGTCAGAATGTTATTGAAAATATAAACATGAAGCATATATTAAACTTAAAGAAATTAAGTGACAGGGAAAAGTAAAAAAAATTACTTGAAATCTCAGAAAATATATTTTCTGTAAAACAACCCTTTTGAACTATTCCAAGTGGGCGCGCAGCACCAATGTGCCATAGCACCAGGTGGGACCGCAGAGCGGACAGGGTGGAGCCTCCTATTTGGTATAAATGCAAGAAAATATTGTAATATCTTCAGTCCTGATGAAGATGGCCACAGGGTTTGAAACTAGTTGACTCGTGATATATTTAATATATGTGTTGATAAAATCCGGTGAATGTATTAGTGTAATAAAATGGGCTTAATTTTTATTTGCAAGTTTTATTCATAAGATATAACCCTTACAAATAGATATCTCAATTCTGTTCATTCCATACTCTTTCACGCATAGTACACACATACCCACCATCATGCCGTATCCCTGTTGGGGTAGGCAGAGAAGAGTATCAGACTTTGTTATCACAACAAACATCTTTCGCCTCTTCTACATTCTCTTACGATTTCTCTGACTTGAAACATTTTCTTTCAAAATATCATACACTTGATACAACCATACTTTACTCGGTATTGTTCTACCACGCCTTCCACCCACATTTGCACTGTATATTTTTTTTGTTAGTCTTTCTTCATTTATTCATTCCACGTGTCCAAACCATCTCACAATATTTTTTTTCATCCTCTACACGACCATCAGCCTTAAGTTCATACTCGTCCCTATACTCAAGAAAATGTTGCATGATCCTTGTGATGTTTGAAATGTCATGTCTCAAAGGGATGGGATAAAATAGTTCTTTTTTACAAATCGAATCATTTTTTTATAAATAGAAAAATTGTTTTTCTCTAAACTGACGTTTTAATTCCTAATTTTCATTATACTGACTTTCTAATGTATTGTATGATTTGTATCTATCTTTAAATTAAACTTTCAAGAAAATCCAATTATCGTATACCCCATCTCTAGCCAATGCAGACTAACGTAGTGACTTTTGACGAATGTCGCCAAATATTATTTAATTTTAACAAACTGACACATTTTTACTAATTTGTAACAAGATGTATTAATTTGTCATTTTTGTTAGTTAAATGTAATTTATTTACCTAAATAACTTGCTATTTATTAGAATCAAGGCTTATATTAAAGTTGATAAAATAATTAAAATTACTGAACGTCGTTACAATGTTATATTGGGGCAAATTTGTCAAACGTCAAGGGACCATGCTACATTTTCTTTAGTATAATCACTTCATTCCGTATTATGTCATACATTGTCACTCTATATACTGTTCTCAGTGCACTCATTTCTACAGAATTTATTCGGCACCTTTCAATATTTTTCCTTGCTTGCTTGGCAGATTTTGACCGTCCAGTTCGAGTATGTTTTAGTGCCCCATAATATTATTTCGTCATATATTTCTACTGCAAGTAAACAGCATTTATTAGCCCTTTTCTGTCCACGTTTCACTATGATTCATCAAACATAACACCAACACACACTACGCACTAAGTCAGAAACACATATAACCTAAAAAAATAAATGAAATTATGCTAATAACCAATTTGTTTCGATAAATGGAACTTCGTGTCAAAACCACATAACAATCACTTTATCTTAAATATTTCATGAGCCCTGTTGATTGAATTAATTGAATTGTGTAAAAAAAAAACGATAATTGGGAGTCTCATGTCTCTAAAAATGTCATTGTGTCAAATCACAAAGCACTTTTCCAAATATGCCAAATGAACCAACCGAAATCCCAAATGTCAATTAAATGATATATTAACGATCTGGGGGTATAAATAAACTGAAAAATAAAACAAATAAAGAGTTTTAAAGGTAAAATATAATTACATCAACAACCCAAGCGGATGATTCTAGGAAAAATATCGCCCGATGCTCATCGGTACCTGTGACGTCCTTAAACTGTTTAATTAGATCCTCGCGATTATCAGACATTCTCGATATGCAATTTCACCGTTACACTTAATTACGATACGCATAAACTAAAACAATTAGCGCAAACAAAAATTCGAAACGGCGCCGATAAACGTCAAAGAATATATTGAAATATTTTGGTTGTCATGTTTTAGCTTTTTTCGAAAGGCTGCTCAATAATACAATTTTCTAGCTAAGACAGTTGGGTAAGTACCGAAGAATGCAGTAATATAAAGGTATGCGCAGACCACATTAATTAATGTGAAACTATTAATTTTAATAAAAACTCTTTTCTCACGAATTAATTTTAAAAAATCTTACTGTTTTTCAACTATTTTGTTGTTGGAATACATGTGAGAAAAATTGAAGCTTTTTAATAAAAAAAACACGTTTCTAGAATATGAAGTAAACAAAATAATTGTTTTCCAATCATATATTCTTTTAATTGTATAATTTTGATTGAATAAAAAATGAACTTAAATGTTCGCAGTTTTTCTTATTTGTTCATTTTAAATTCTTCATGAACTAATGAAAAACGCTTCCCATCGTTTACAAAACCACATTATTAAGTTTTAGGATATTTAAAAAATGTAACTTTTATTTCAAAGCCTTATTTTCAAAAAAACCTGATTACCTTGATTGGTTTTTGAAGTCACTGCTTTTCAAGCATGAAATAAATATAGACGTCATCGATAGGTTCTAAAGTAAACACTCTGAGAAATATTGCTAACCGTAATATTGCTACGTAGACCATAATAATGGTCTGGCCATAAAATAGCGCTAAGAAAATAAATTTAAATATCCTGTTTGTTGGTAATACAATTTACTTTTCCTCGAGTTTTAGATTTAATTCCCGATAATACGCAAAAAATAAAAAGAGAGGTGTCATTGAGGTTGAGAGCTTATCTACAAAGTTGTTGCTATTATACAGAGTACGACAGTTTTGCTG
This sequence comes from Odontocerum albicorne, assembly GCA_949825065.1. Classification (NCBI taxonomy): domain Eukaryota; kingdom Metazoa; phylum Arthropoda; class Insecta; order Trichoptera; family Odontoceridae; genus Odontocerum; species Odontocerum albicorne. The sequence continues at coordinate 4,661,695 of OX463856.1, forward strand.
TAAGTCAACCGGCCTGAGTGACTTGACGATTATGATTTGCGTGCCAGATCATAGACATAAAAATAGAAGAGCGGTAAATTTGAAAATCAATTGATAATCTTTGCTTGAATAAAATATTAAAAAAAAGTAGTGATATATGAGCGAGTGTTCAGGAATTTAATGATTTTATATAAAAATTAAAATTATTATTGATATATCGTGACCTGTGATTAAACTTTATAAATATTTTTATGATTATTTTTCTTCTTAAAATGATCTTAAAATGTACTTTAGTTGTAAAATAGTTTAACTCCATAGTATCTCACTAGATAACAGTAGTCCTGGGCCGAGTTGCTTGATGTGCCATGTCGCCCATATGAATAGAACTACCTAGATACTATGAAGCTGACATCACTCGACACTGGCGTATACTCCTTCATATATAGGAGTTCACGGCCATTATTCAAAGAGAGAGAGAGACCTTCATTCAAGTTATGTAAAGGGTTTGTAGATAGCAGATTGAAAAGTTAATGTTTGTTTGCCATTTAATAAAAATATTCATCTAGAAAAAAAATGTATAGCTGCTAGATAACTGACAACTCTCGAAAGATAGCATTCGGCATTCTTGGAAGGCTGAATTTTATCTTGCTACTTGCAGCCGACCGGGCTTGGTGAAGAAAACTTAAACTTCACACGGGGAATACAACCAGTAATATTAGTTTTATGTTTTATTTTAATCTAGGGCTTATAGATAATGTTACATTAATACAAGTTTTGTATCTCGGATCTTGCATAACAGTTGATGGGGAGTATGAAATAAGTTTTCGAAGAACTGTGATGGCAAAGAACATATTTCAATAGCAACCAAAAAAGCTAAAATGTATTCTCTAATTTTCTCCGTACTTTTACATGAAGTGGAGCCTAGGAAACTGAGGGCAAATATAAGAGAGTGGATGCATTGGAGATGTGATACTGGAGACGTATAACGAGGATACATTATGGTAGATGGTGCAGTGCACCAATGTATCTATAGTATCATATAGTCACTTAGGATTCAAAACAGACTATCCATGATTTCTCTGAGAGGAGAATTCGGAATAACTTAAGCTAATGGCTAGTGTGTAGGGATGATGAGGCAGAGATAGACTACCAACCCGATAGGCTGACTCAATCAAAGACGCAACAGGATACTCTGTGACGGTGGCACTTTGAGAGGCCCAAAGCAGGGAGACGTGGATAATTATCATGGGCAGAGTTGGGTAGATGGACCGATGGACTGGAGAGATCATGACACTCAGTCATGAGGAAACTACTAAGAAGGAAAGCATAATAATGGAAGAACCTCTGTGGTGATTTGCAGAATAAAAATGACCTAAAGAAAAAAAGTTTATTATTTTAGCATCAAACTTTCTAACAGTGATAGTTTAACGAAAATAACAACAAAGTAAATTTTGGAATATAAGTTCAAATATATTATTTATTCCATTACTTACTTTTTTGTAAAATATCGATGTTATTCCAGAAACCAGCAACAATGCTAATGAAACTGAAAATATTATCATGTTTTTTTTTTATTTTTACGTTTTATAAAATTTATTTGAGACTTAAATTTTACATTTTTCAATTACAATACTTCAAAATTTTTCTATATAAATATTATTATCAAACATATAAATTTGACACTTGATTTTCACATTGCAGAAAAAATTCTCTTTCAAAAGTAAAGGACAATTAGTTTTTCAGTCATTAATTTCTTCAAGTGCTTATTTAAAATATAAATATCATTATACAAAGATTAAGTTAGACTTAGAAGCCATATTAAATGTACTAACAATATAATTTTCTCTAAAATACTAGATATCTTTTAATATCTAAATTGTTCATGAAAGATTTATCAATTATATATGAACTCACTTTTGGCAAGCTGTCTGATTCATTATTTTAAAAAGCTTAGAAGTTCTGTGGTTCTCGTAGTTAAAATCATGACAGATCCAACCTGAAGTCATCGTCGTCACTTGACCCCATAGTCGAGGATCCCCTCACCTTTCTAACATCAATCTAAAGCTACTTTTTCATACCGAACATGCGGTCTTCTGTGAGAAAACAGATGTGCACTCCCTCCCGCAAATGGTACAGACATAAGAATCTTGCTGAGCTGCCAGACCAAGTTTTCACAATCTTGAGTCATCTGATCCCAGTCTTCAAACACCCCACACAAAGTTACAACCCACAGATTTATCTTATAGTGCTTTCTCTGCCTATCAACCCTTTAATGGTCCATTACTTCTCCATATAGGATACGTTTTGGGAGTCTGTGATCACTTATGCATATCATATATCTGGTCTACTTCAATTTACAATCAAATCCTCTATAGGTTTACAATTACAGAGTTGCGGAACTGAAACATTTGTGATGTGATCACTCCAGTGGATCTGAAGGATATGGTAAAGGAAACGCTGGTGGAACATAAAAATCGAAATACTGATGGCGAGGAAATCTAAGTTTCAAGACAATTTGCAGATTGGATTTCCTGAAGTCTTTTAACCTTTCCTTCCCTGTGTTGGGCATCGTCTACACGTTGCTTCTAATAACCATCAATATCTCTATAAATATAATAAATACAAGGTTAAGATTTTAGGTATTCCTCCATAATATATTTACGCATTGATTTAAAAAATAATATTAATAATAATCAGAATTTATCGACTACATCGAGGTGTTTTGTAAAGATCGAAAACAAATTCGCATTTAAACGCTGCGAGTGCCTCGTCTTGACGATAGGTGAAGAGTATGCGGGAAGCGCGACACTATATTCGCATCTCACTTTTGCATACGTCACTGAATAGCGAGGAGCTGAATTGTCTCAACCTCGCAAGTGTAAGCCACACCCGAGTTAGCCACCAGCCCTGCCGCGCCGCAGTAGCTGCTGAGCTGGCAACGAGACTAGATCTACGCCCGTTCCGTGAGCGTTGCCAGATGGTTTTTTAATGTTTTCAGCAAATAAATCTCAATTATTATAATTTTTAACTTCAATTATAATTAATTAAGGGGATTATCTATGAATTTTCTTATTTTTCCGATTTAAAATCGCTAATTTTTTATCTCGTACTCACTACCCAACACCGGAGCGCGCGTTTCAATTTTATCACCGTAAGGGAAGGGTTAATGAGCAGATTTATTTTTTGTGTTCCATAGTGCTCTTTTAATTTATATCGCCTGTTAAGAATCATAGTGGCGAAACTCCAAAAATATAAATTTTCGAGTTTAGACTTCCAAATGGCACTAAAATGACTCCTTTTTTACGTACGTAAGTGTCGAAAGTATATTTCAACTCATTGAAGCGGCAAGGAGTTGAAATATACTTTCGCCACTTATGCACGTAAAAAAGGAGTCATTTTAGTGCCATTTAGTAGTCTTAACTCGAAAATTTATTTTTTGTAGTTTCGCCACTATGTTTCTCAACAGGTGATATGTGCAGCTAATAAGTCGCATAAAATAATAAATTCAGATAAAAATTCCTAAAGAGAATCTGCTGGGAATTGAACTTGACACCAGCTTGACAAGAAAGAATCCTACCCATTAGATTATTTTGTATTGAATTATACTTTAATTATAACGAAATTCATAGGACAGTAAAAAATATTTCATTATACTGAATGTGGGAGAAAATTGTTGTACTAAAAAACCTGTTTTAAAGAATAAAAAGTTATATAGTACAAATACACTCAACTCAATTTATTTCAAAGATTGATTTTATTTTACATAATGGTTGAAAAATATTTTCTGGGACATCACTACTACAGAATAGACAAGCTTTTTCAATATATTCATAGCGTTTGTAAACTAAACTTTCATACCAGGTAGTATAACTTCATTCATAAATAATTTCCAGATTCAAGGGTTGTAAAAATGCTGTGCAAAAAATGAAAAGTATACCAAACGATTGTCAGACCCGCACTCCTCTATGGCTCCGAATGCTGGACGATGTATAACTCTTACTCTAGGCAACTAGAAACTGCTGAAATGCACATGCTAAGATAGTCAGCTGGTGTGTCCCTAAGAGACAAAATAAAAAGCTCACGCATTCGTGGAAGCCTAGGTGTTACAGACATCAACAGCAAGATGGAGGATAGGCGATTGAGATGGTATGGGCACGTTGGACGCAGAGTACCCGATCACATTGTGAACCAAGCAATCTCCATGGATCTTCCTCGAATAACAACCAGAGGAAGACCAAAGAATTCATGGGTGGTACAAAAAGATAACCTGATGCAGAGGCACGGCCTGGAGGACGTAGTCCGGGACAGAAGAGCATACAACCGATGAGGAGAGCTGACCCCAACAGTCTTCGCAGACAGTGAGTTGGGATGGAGCCAGGACAAAGAAGGGTTGTAAAAATGCTGTACAATTGAGAGGTGAAAATTGAACTTCACAGTGTTTTAGCTAGCATGTTAAATTATCTTTTGAAAGAAGATTTTTAACTTTTCCTTTGAGCATTCAAATGCACTAGCCATTAATTAGATATTACATATCTCATTCAAGCCTGTTGGTTTGGAGCCTCTCAATGGTATTTTTAGACAAAAAATCTTCATTATACTGAAATTTTTATTTTATTAAAACGACAAAGCAAAGTTCGACAAAGCAAAAAATATTAATTAATCTGAAAATGTTGTTACTTCGGTAATAGTTATAATGAGATTTGACCTGTATACTATGTACACAGAAATGTGTACTTAGTATACAATAATTGTGTAATATATTGTGTAACGGACAGGTACAAAGACTGTAGATAGGTGGTTGGTCGCCGCGTAGCGCTCAGAGAATCGAGCTAGCAAATTCCGTAGCGAAGATCCAGCAGAAGAAGAAGAAGAAGAGCAGGGAGAGATTCTTCTCAGGCAGTCGATGTAGGGTAGCGGGTCTCGAGTAAAAACACGATAAATTCGGTATTACTGAGAATGTATTTCGATGAAGAACAAGTGAGAAGTGAGCAGAACATGATTTCCAAATTGGGGGCCCCTCTATATTAATGATCAGTCGGCCGTCACAAGCGCCCATTGCCCGCGAAATACAACAACTTTCGGGGTCTGGGCCTTGCTTACGCCGACTGAGCCCGGACCTACTCCGATCGCACCGCTTTGCAAGTCACTTATTTCCAGCGCGGTCGCGAATGCGATCGGAGTCAAACAAACATATATTTTAACATATGGAAATACAGATTTACATATACAATATAGCAAACATATAGACTGAATTATAACATATACAAACAAGAACATATGATTATACAAGAACAAGTTTAATAATACAGATCTACACACAGTGTCCTTTTCATATCACATACACACACACACGGGTGACGGCACACGTCCGATACATATTGTTTATAGTTAAGATATTAACATTGTGGAGGTATAAAGACATTGTGATTTGTTTTATCAAACACTGTTTATACCACTTTTTGTAACGGTATAACCATGCCAGTCTCAAGACTTTCATCTCATCATCAGGGGAGCACAAACAAAACTGAATTCTGTTCGAACTGGTACCGACATACACACTTCTAACGGTAAATATTTGGGTTGGGGACTGTGGGTGGAGGGGGGGAGGAGACAACTTCAGCGAGCAGCTGCAAGATTCTTGGAGTATATGTGTTTTCCAGATGTTCACCTCGATGCGCTGACTTAGACATTTCTAGGGCCTCTAGTCTGTACAATTTATTTCCATTACTACTGATATGTAAGGATTTAGCATTATCAGCAGAAAATGTATGTTTTTCACGGTGACAATGATTAGCCATTTCAGAATAAATTAGAAGATTTGTTAAGGCGGATTTCTGTTAACGAAATCTCTTTTCAAATGATCTTCCCGTCTTTCTTATATAGAAATTATCACAGATGAGCACATAAAAGTTTATACACACCACTGTTGCTAAGTATTCCATTTTTGTCTTTCCCGTTAAATAAGAGTTTCCAGAGATTAAAATTAGTGTAAAAAACTGGCTTTAAACGGAAATAAATTGAATAGATTAGAGGCCCTAGAAATTTCTAAGTCAGTGCATCAGGGTGAACATCTCGCAAACACATAACATATTCCATGAATCTCGCCACTGCTCGCTGAGGTTGTCTCCTTCCTCCGCCCACAGTCCCCAACCCGAATGTTAACCGTTAGAAGCGTGTATGTCGGTACCAGTTCGAACAGAATTCAGTCTTCTTTGTGTTCCCCTGATGATGAGATGAAAGCCTTGAAACCGGTAGGGTTATACCGTTACAAAAAGTGGTATAAACAGTGTTTGATAAAACAAACTACAATGTCTATATACCTCCACAATGTTAATATCTTAACTATAAACAATATATTATACAATTATTGTATACTAAGTACACATTGCTGTGTACAGGTCAAATCTCATTATAACCAATACCGAAGTAACAACATTTTCAGTTTAATTAATATTTTTTGCTGTGTCGAACGAACATAGGTAATAGAAAATTTTTAAAGAATTCTGTTTTAATAAAATAAAAATGTCATTATAATGAAGATTTTTCGTCTAAAAATACCATTGAGAGGCTCCGTTAGAAGCGTGTATGTCGGTACCAGTTCGAACATGATTCAGTCTTCTTTGTGTTCCCCTGATGATGATGTGAAAGCCTTGAAACCGGTAGGGTTATACTGTTACAAAAAGTGGAATAAATTGTGTTTGATAAAACAAATCACTATAGTATAATACATAAAATATAGTATACAATAGTATTATACTTTCATTGTATACTTTTTACATAAACTCTTCTGAACAGCCAAAATGTTAAACATGCATTTAATTGTAATATTTCAGTTAAGTTGGTTTTCACATTAATATGAGTTGTACTTAATATTTTGATTTAATCCCTTTATTTACATATATTCAATTTTAATTCTTTCAGGTAACACGTAAAAAATAGTAAATATTTTTTATATTAATAAGTATTAAAACTTAAAACGTTCTTTATGTTATATTTATTTATAGTTATGTAATGTTGAAGAACATTCTAAAAGGGTGAACGGCAAAAACAAAAAAAGAATTAGATGTCTTAAATGAAAATTAGACTGGAAGCTCTATCAAGAAAATCTAGATACCAACGGGAATCGAACCCACAAATCTTGAGCTGGAAGACGGGTATCTACACTAACAAATTTACAGAGACTATGGAGTTATATGACAGGCACCAAAAAATAAATAATGTATCATATAAAAAAATACCTTTTTGATTTATTTCAAATTTTACAAATAATATTCCATAAAGAAAACAAATGAAAATATTTTTTCTATTATTATTTTGTTATTAAGTACATGGAATGACATATATTTGGTTCTTGACTCACAAATATATAATTTTTGGTCTTATATTTACATTTTTATAATAATGTCCAGTCAAGTGTCCATAGTAAAGTTGCCATCTGATGTGAGGTCATTAATCAGATCATCAATAAACATTAATGGATATGAACAGTGCATTTCAGAACTGGTAATAAAAATATATTTTTTCAAACTATTGGATTTTATGAAACATTTTTAAATACCTGACTATTGCAGTTTCCATTATTGCAATTTTAGTTAATTTTATCATTAAGAGGCCATTTATAAACCGCAATTTAGTGAGCTGGGTCAGAGTGATAATTCAGGCATTACTCTTCTATTGTAAAAATATTCAAATGGTTTAAAAAATCAGTAATGAATCGTTTATATTCTCTGCGCCACAAATATAATAATTTCAATATGACTTCCATGGAAGTCTTTCACTTCAGGAGTTATGTGTTCATTTCCGTTGGTGTGCATTTTTTTTTATAAAGGAGTTCCAGTCTATTTGTTATTTTCGTTAGTGGTCTCTGATTTTCTATCAGTGTCATCATTATCTTTTTCATACTCCAGTGTGGCGCCAGCAAAGAAGGGGGTTCCCCCTGGATACAGCTTTTTCATCAAAGTATGACTAAATCCAATTTTCTTATGAGTGTACAATCAAATTATCATCATCATGCTGTTGTGTAGCTCATGACTGAGAATCGTGACTCCCATGATAGTCTCCGATGACTCCTCTCCATCCATCCCTGCACTCCGCGACTCGAAGGGCTGTTATTAAGGGTAGTCCAGTTGCGTCTCTCACTTGGTCAGTCCAACGCATTGGGATTCTTTCTCTTGCGCGTTGACCTTCCACACCTCCAGTAACCACAAACCTCTCCAAACTGTTTCCTTGACCACGAGCAATGTGCCCAAAGAATTAGAGGACTCGTCAAAGGCACATTGTCAGTGATTCTCAGTTCTTCGAGAATGGAGGCGTTAGTTCGTCTTGCTGTCTATGAAATTCGTATATCATTTTAAATTATGATCGGCGTGACACACGTCTTATATACTCGAACTTTGATTTCAATTCGTACGTTTTGTTATTCCAGTTCACATTTCTTAGACAACCAGAATTACAGCTGCTTTATTAGTTTATTTCCTTACTTTCTTGCAAAATACGAGTACATTAATTATTTTTTTCTGCCGAAGCTATCAAAGTACAGTGGGATCTTGGTTCTCAAACATCTCTCATCTTGAACATTTTGATTCGCGGACATATTGTTTTGATTCGGTTATTGAACATAATTTGGTTCTCAAACATACATTTTCAATGACAATGCTACAATATATGAAAAATTATAAATGCAGGCAAAAACAAACCTCAAATCGGTTTTTAAACGGCCTTCTGGAATGGATTAAGTTCAAAAACCGAGGTTCCGATGAATTTATATTTTATATCTTATCTCCTTTCACTAATGTTCTTCTTCTTAGTTTAAGCCTTTTGGCCGGTTATGGTCCTGCATCATTGTTTGCCTTTTGTGACCTCGACTGCCAGCTGTCTTTCCATCTTTTGGGAGGTCGTCCTGGAGGTCTGCTTGCTTGGGGGATACTGTCCCTGGCCATTCTTACGGCTCTTGGTTCCGCCATTCTGGATACGTGTTCGTTCCAGAACCTTCTTCTCTGTCGTCCCCATCTGACAATATCTTCATCTTCGGATTTTTATGTTTCGTACTCTATCACGAAGGGTTTAACCAGCGATACTCCTGAGTACCTTTATTTCGCTGGTTCGAAGGAGATTTTTGGTTCTTACAGTGTCGGCTCTGAACTGCTGTATGTCATTATGGGGCGGACACAGGTCTTGTATATCCTCACCTTGCTTTGGATGTTTATGTATTTGTTTTTCCAGATAGTGTTCTTTAAACATCCGGAAATATCACTAATGTTGTAAAATATAATTTATCTTGCAGATATACAACAGTTTAGATGCTGACGCCACATCCATAGCAGTGAGAGTGGATTTAAATAAACATAGAATTCAAGTTGTTGATAATGGTAGAGGAGTATCTTCAGAAGATCTGATCTCGATAGGACAGCGATACATGACTAGTAAATGCCAGTCTCTCTACGATTTGAAACATAATTTAGACAAATTTGGATTCCGAGGGGAAGCATTAGCAAGTATAATAAACATTTCTGAATCAGTGAACATCACGAGTTTACATTATAAGAATTCTGAAACTCATGTAAAAGAATTTTTCAAAGGTTTTGATGAGAAAGAAAAGAAGACGAAAGATAGACCAAGTCACGGTACCACTGTATGTGTATAACTTTATTTAATCTATTTTCAATCATGATTGATTTATAAGATATTGCCAAATGGTCATTAACCTTTCCCTTCCAGTGCTAAAAAAAATTGCGCATTCCGGTGCTGTGTATTCAATACACATCAATACACATGTAAAAATGAGCGATTTAAAATTGGAAAAATAAGAATATTCATAGCCAATTGCTTAAATTAATTAAATTTGAAGTCAGAAGTGATAATAATTGAAATTTAATTGCTGAAAACATGTAAAAACATTGGCCGACGTTCACAAAATGGGCGCAGAGAGCACTTCATATGTATGCCCGCGAGATACTGAGACAGGACTCAGAACGCTAACACTGTGTATGTTATACCTCGAATGAAGTAACAACTGCGAACTGAGATTCTATTTCTTGCGTTCCCATATACTAAAGTAGAATGAGAGTGAGACGTGAATAGCGTCGCTTCCTCACCCATAGCCATTTTTTTGAATGAATATACCTACGTCACACACTGGCACACGTTTGACTGTATTGGTGAATTTATTCCTGATTTTCACAAAATATCTCTAATGTGGCCGATAAGTGCTAATTATTATTAATATTATTTTTTTCATTCAATGCGTGAATGTATTACGGAGTAATATCTAAAATCTGAAACCAGTATTTATTATATTTATAGAGATATTAAAGTTTTTAGAAACTATGTGTACTGTTACACATCACAGGGAAGGAAGGGTTAACCTGCCAGGTTGTACTTGTATATAAGAATAGAATAATACACAATAACACATTAATTTGCAATGACTGCCCCTGACATCTGTTTTTCCATAATTAATTCACCTTTTAATAGGGATGTGCAGTTCTCTATCCTCCACCATACTGTCACTAGAAACTAAATAGGTTCCTTTTCAGTGTGATTGTACACTCGTAAGAAAATTAGATTTAGTCATACAATGACCTCATTTATAGCTGATGCAATTACAGTCCTACATTGTCGGATGTAAATGAAGTGCGTGAAGCATTGATTATTAAAATCGGATATATGAGCAAATGGACTTAATTCAAGTGAATGTAAGTCAAGATATTGTTGTACAGTAAATAAAAAGAATCCACACAACACTTTCCTAACGTAATAAAGAAACTTACAGTGATTCCTCTTTGTAGTATAACATTATATAACGCTTTCTTTGAGGTGCATGGCCGTGCGGTAACGCGCTGGACTTCTACGCGGAAGGTCGTCAGTTCGAACCCCGCGCTGTGCTACTCCCCTTGAACGACACAGGCACTTTTTCCGCCTAGTGTTCGAGGGTTTTAAGGATACCTATGACTTCGGTCATATCTATTATTTAAAAAAAAATGTATACAATCAAACCTGGCAGGTTTATTGCCATGTAGAAATCTTAATCAACCAACTAAAACAATGTTAAAGAGGTTATAAGTAAAAGAGTTGAGTTTTTAAAAAGGACATGCAGTTATCTCTCCTCCACCCGTACTGTATTGTATTGTATTATATTACACTTTCGTTGTATGCAGTACAACCATGTGGCAATATCTTCCAACCAACCAGAAAGATATTAAAGAGGCCTAGAAAAAAATTACGTGCCCTTATAATGGGATTGCATACTTGTAAGAAAATTGGATATAGTCGTACTTTGATAACCTCTGTGGCCTAATAGGTAGGACGCTTGCCTTCCAACCTTGGGATTGTGGATTTGATTCCCATTGGGACTCAGATTTTTTTAAAGGTTTTTACTTAAGGTCAGTTTAACATTTTTCTGATTGGATAGATGAGATTGTCATATGGCCTGCTAGGCTATATGGTATACGAGTATAACGAAAGTGTCATAAAACAATAATACAAAGAGCTATCCCATTTGTAAGCCCCTTCTCTACTGGTGCCACGCTGGAGTGTGAAAAGGATAGCGGTGGCACTGATATGTCAGATACTATGAATAGAGTGGAAATTTAAATAAAAGGAAAGAAGTAACAGAAAAAAAATCCTTTTTACTTAGGCTAAACAGAAAGTCTAAAAAAGTTTCAGGAAGTCACCAAATTTTTCATGAAAATTGGAGAAAACTGTAAAACTATCAACCTGGTCACCATAAGATCAGAGTTAAGTAAAAAGGTAGTCCTGCGTATAACTGCATGGAGCTCCATTCTATTTTGAATGGTTCTATTTTCTCATAGTCTCGCAAAGTGTGGCCCTTAGATTAATCTAAATGGCCACATTAATTGCAATTGGCCGAACGGAATAACTTAAACGACAAAAGTTTTCTGATGAATACATTATAAAATTAGATTTGAAAATTTAACCGATCTCAAACATAAGATGTAAGATTGATTAGTAGGCCGTTATTACTACTGGTAATGGTGATAATTGTATTGATGCAATAATAATATTTCTTCTAGGTAACAATTGAAAACTTTTTGTACAACTTAGGCGTACGCCAGAAACGTGTAGATTCTACACTCAATATGGAAGAGATAAGATTGTCTATGGAAACTATTGCTCTCGTACATTTCCATGTATCGTTCAGTCTGAGAGACGACAGTGACGGCCGATTAGTTTTAAAGACGCATAAGAACAAGTCGATTCGAGAAGCTTTCTTTTTTCTATTGGATGAAAGAGTCGGTGATAATCTCCAATCGTTCACAGTCACAGAAGAAAAATATGTGATGGAAGGACATATAGCTCGCGGGACACATATAAACAAAATATTGCAGTATGTCTATGTTAATAAAAGACCTGTTAAAAATTGTGAAATACAGACTGTTTTGAATAAACAACTTGTGAAGAAGAGTTTTCATTTTAGAGAACAGAATAATAAATATGGAGACATGAATTGTAAAATAGTTCAGGTATGCTGTAAAATTATTATTTCATGTATATTGTATTACAATGATTTCAGGTACGTTGTAACACAATGATTTCAGGTACATTGTAACAATGATTTCAGGTACATTGTAACAATGATTTCAAGTACATTGTAACAATGATTTCAGGCACATTGTAAGAATGATTTCAGGTACATTGTAACAATGCTTTCAGGTACATTGTAACAATGATTTCAGGTACATTGTAACAATGATTTCAGGTTTCAATGTACCTGAAATTTTCTTTGACTCCTTCATATTCATACATCTCCTTTGGTTTTTTAATCTTTCAATCTTTCGAGATTTCACGGCACTTGGTTCAAACATACTTTTTTGATCTCTTTCTATCATATGTCCCATGTTTGTATTTTATATTTGCTTTGTCAGTCTTTCATCACTCATTTGTTCTACCCACCCAAACTATCTCAGTGTACACTTTTTCATTCTGATAATTACATTAGTCACAAGGTCACATTTATCCTTAATCACTTGATTCCTGATTCTACCATACATTGTCACGCCACATATTCTCCTCAGTGCACACTTATCATGGCTCTTTTCATTATTTTTCTACATCCACGATTCATTCCTATATATCAAAGTTAGCACTTATGAACCATCATCTAAGCTGATTAGGGTGAAATTCGGTTCAAGTATATTTGTTTCACTGCTCCATTAACTTTGTTTCCTAACATGACATCCTTCATTATCTGAGAAAATACTGCCCAAGTTTTCCTTTGACTTCATTCTAAACTCTAGTCACTTGGTTCTATCACAAGTTTCGCTTATGCTTGCATTGTAAATTTGTTGTCAGTCTTGCATCAATCATTCATTCAATATGTACGTCCAAACCATCACAATATGATCTTTTTTATCCTACTTATCATATAAATTTTTAGCTTACTAATTCATAATATTTCTTATTATGTCATAAAACACATACTTAGCAACTTCTCGGTTCCGTTCTTTAATTTCCACAACCATGTTTCATTCCCATATATCACAACTTACGCTAAGGCCACACCAAAGTGCTTCGCTAGGTGCTGCGTGACTAATAGACTAGGTGAATTCATGCTTGGCCACACCAAAGTACTTTGCACAAATTCATTTGACATTTGGGAGCAGTTGAGTCAACAAACGATGCCACTCTCAAAACTAACCAATTTCATTACAACTTACCATCTTTATTTACTTCCTGTGCAACTTCATTCCAGAGTGATACATTTTTGTATAATTTGCTCGATGGGTTCCATAAAGACTCCCTTTTATACACAGCTGTTGTTAAAACCTCCGCCATCTTGTAAAATCACGGTGACAAAATAAAATTAACCAACACGTCTGTTCGCTAGGAGATTCACTCGGTGACTAATCGTCATGCAACGTGGCGCGAAGTGTGCAGTGTGGCCATTGCGATAGTATGGGGTGCGTTGGTTCGCTAGGATATGCCGCCTAGTTCGCAGCGTAGCTCTAAGCACCAAGCGAGGCTCCTACCTGTGCAGCCGAGGCCTTAATATATAACTGTTGTACCCATCATTTTGACAGATCTTGATTTGAGTTTATTTATTTTGGGGCTTCATTGACTTTATTTTCTATTTTAAATCGCCTTTTAATATCTCTTTTTATCGTTCCATAACTAAGTAATCTCTTGAAATGAAGAGAATGGGAAAAATCTAAGTAAATGGATTAGTTTTTGACACTCTTGAATATATTTAACATAATCCATTCATGTTTTTTCCTGGCCCTATGATCTATTGACCAAACATCAATATTGGCACTAATACGCTGTTGTGAACTATTACTTTAGCAGATATTGATATTAACCTTTCCCTTCCTGTGCTAAAAAAATTCCCCGTTCCTGTGCTTTGTATACAATACACATCACTACACTTGTAAAAATGAGCAATTTAAAATCGGAAAAATAAAAATATTCATAGCCAATCGCTTAAATTAATTAAATTTGAAGTCAAAAGTGATAATAATCGAAATTTAATTGCTGAAAACATGAAAAAAAAACATCGGCTGACGTTCACAAAACGGGCGAAGCGACCACCTCAAACGAAAGCCCGCGAGCTACTGAAGCGAGCGAATTGAGGTTGTATTTCTTGCGTTCCCACATACCGAAGTAGAGTGAGAGTGAGACGTGAATAGCGTCGCTTTCTCACCCATAGCGGTTTTCTAGAATTAATATACCTACGTCACTCACTGGCACACGTTTGATTGTATTGGTGAATTTATTCCCGATTTTAACAAAATATCTCTGATGTGGCCGATAAGTGCTAATTATTATTAATATTGTTTTTTCATCCAATGCGTAGATGTATTACGGAGGAATACCTAAAATCTGAAACCAGTATTTATTATATTTATAGAGATATTAAAGTTTTTAGAAGCAATGTGTACTAGTTACACATCACAGGACAGGAAGGGTTAATAAGTTTGAACATATGTTTTTAAGTGCTTCATTGTCTTTATTTCCTTTTGCAACTCACTGTTGAAAATCTTTTTCCGATTTTCTGTTCCCTGAATGAATTTCAAATCCAAATATTTTTTTTTTGTTCCTTTAATAGGATCGAGAAGCTGATTTGAAAGCACATTGCAAGATCAAAAAGTACCCAGTATTTATTGTCAATCTCTCGTGCCCATACATATCATTTGATATTTCATCTATGCCTGATAAGTCGGTGGTTGAATTTAAAGAACCTTCAATTGTAAGAAAGCTTGTAAAGATGCTGGTCAATGAATTTGTCAAAAGCGAATTGGGATCAACTCAAAGTGAACAGAAAGAAGATATTCCAGTCATAAAAGATGAGGAGTCAAAGGACCTGGGCATTGATGAGTTATTAAAAAAGGTTTTGACTAAAAATGTGGAGTGTTTTGGACCATCACAAATTAATAATGCTATAAAAGGTGAAAACTTTATTTTATTTTGATACTATACTTAATACCAACGTTTCCTCTTAAGTGCACGCGCTTGTAACAATATTTTGTTTTGCGCAATTATATATTTTATTTGCTATTTTATGATGGGGTTCTCACGTTCCTTTCTTTGAGATGTGTGCGGAACATGGAAACACCGTATTATGTTACGTACTTCGAATAAAGACTTCATGAGTTATCCCTTGTTCAAAGGTCTTTGTGTTATTTTATTAGTGTTTTAAATTTTTTCCTTCCCTCTTTTTTTCTTGCACAAGTTGATGGGGCCGCACACATAATGAAAAAATTAGGGGGAACGTTGCGTCATAGTACAAAATTTTCATATTAGATATAGGTGTAGCCTCAGAAATTTGATCGTTCGCCGGCTCAAAATGCATTCGTCGACCCAGCTGCCTTTGGTTCAACCGTGAGCTGATCATAACATACCCACTGGATGAAAGGGTTTACGTATAAATGTTTCTGATGGTGTGTCAATTCAATTTTTAAGATGTTAGCTGTATACTTTTTTTGATTGATCATTCACTGTATTACGATAGTCAAGAAATTCAGCCTAAATTCCATGCACTGATGAAAGTCGAGGTTATTTTAGTATTTTATTATAATACATTTTCATTGCATACAGTACTGCCGTCATAAGCAAAAACGGAGCTAACGGGAAAAAATCAGAAATTTAACTAAGTATGAGGCAATATTCCATATCAAATTCTGAACCATAATCCATAAAAAAATACAGAAAATCATTTATTTCAATACAAAAAAGTCGACATAATGTCTTTTTTAATTTTACAAAATACAAGGTTTTTCTAAGCAAAAAACAATAAAATGTGATTCATAAGCAAAAAGACAGCAGGTGCTTATGTGTTTGCTGTGTTTTTGCTTATGAATCACATTTTACTGCTTTTTTGTTTATGAATCACGACATTTTTAAGCAGTAATGAAAAAAAAAAGTGCAGTTTTCTCAAAACTTAACTTTTGCCATTAGCTGCGTTTTTGCTTATGAGGGCAGAGTACTACTTTATTACCGAGGCTGTCTTCAGGCGGGATGTAATCAGTGGTAACAAAGTAATTTATTAAATATTCTAATATGGAGTTCCAAAATGTAAAAGCTAAAACCCTTTGATGCATTTAAAATACTATACTTGAGAAAATGTAGCATGGTCCCTGTGACAGTTCACAAATTGGCCCCGATACAACCTTGTAACGACGTTCAGTAATTTTAAATATTTTATCAACTTTAATATAGTATAAGTGTCGATTCTAATAAAAAGCAAGTTATTTAGGTAAATACATTACATAAAACTAACAATAATGACAAATTAATACACCTTGTTACAAATTAGCAAAAATGTGTCAGTTTGTTAAAATCAAATAAAATTTGGTGACATTCGTCAAAAGTCACTACATTAGTCCGCATTGGCTGGGGATGGGGTACACGATAATTGGATTTTCGTTTTTTTTATACATAAAATTCGTAATTAGTATCAATTCATAGTGGATCTTGGCCTATTTAAAGATAGATACAAATCATAAAATATTATACATTAGAAAGTCAGTATAATGAAAATTAGAAATTAAAACGTCAGTTTAGAGAAAAACAATTTTTCGTTTTATAAAAAAACTATTCGATTTGTAAAAATAAAAAACCATTTTACCCCATCCCTTTGAGACATGACGTTTCAAATGTCACTGGACCATTGTACATTTTCTCAAGTATAGAAAGATATTTAAGAGGCCTTAATTAAAGACTACAGTGAAACCCTATTAAATTTTTTTGATTACCAATAAGAATCAAATCCACAATCCCTTGGCTGGAAAATAAATTGAGTTTCACATGTATATCATTCATTTTCTTTTTTCAAACGATAATTTTATATGGCGCCATTTAGTGAGTAAACTCTCTTCAAGGGCGCTCTATGTCGGGACACAAACCCATTTATTAAACAAATCACGTCTGGCAGCTATAACAGTGGCTGAGCGAATCATATATAACACTATCATTCTAAGTATAAAAAAATATTTGTTTATTTTAGGGTTTCCAGCAAAACGAAAATTAAAAGAAAATCAAGCTCACGCGCATCATAAAAGTAAACAAATAGAAATTGACAATTCAAAAAGTCATACTGCAAAAAACTGCACACCGAACCAAGATATGGGTGTTTTGTTAAAACTAACTGCTAAAAGAAAAGATTTGAAAAGAATTGGACAAAAGAGAATTATTAATTTAAACAAAAGAAAAATTAAGGATTGGCCAAGTTTTAAATTAAGGGAAACCCCACTGTTATTATCGCAATTGATATCTTTCAAAAAATCTAACAGAGCTATATCTAATAAACCAGAATATACGAAAACTCATAAATTATTCAGAGAAATTGGCATTAATGTCAATATTTTATCTAAAAAAGTTGAAAAACAAACGAATAATAAAAAATCTACTTACATAAAATCTGTTTATAAAAATTCAACGACGTGTTTAATAAATAAAAATAAATTAACAAACACAAATGTGACTCGACTTTCTCAGTCCAGTATTTTTCAATTAAATTTCGACTCTCATAAAAACTTTCACATGGCTAATTTGTCTAAAAAGAATATTTTTTTAAATGAAATCGAGAAATGGATAAAAAATGACAGCTCAAATGGAAATGGTCCTACGGAAAGATTCGATCATGCAATGGGGAAAACTGAACAAAAAACACTAATGGATCTGTGGAATCAAAATGGAATGAAAGAATACTACAGCATTAAGCATACGTCTAATGTTGAAAGACACCAAATTAAAAGATTCGTAAATAGTAGAACTAAACTCGAACCACCTGTAATTCAAAAAACGTACGACATGATTAAAACTGTAATTAGTGGGAAAAATAAACCTCGTAAAGAATCTAATAACTTATTAGCTAACTATAATGCAAAAACTTCATGCGAATATATGAATGCAGATAATCTTTATTTTGATAGTAATATTGAAGATCGTTTGCAGTTTCGCAAAAATTCTTCAGTTCAGACTGATTTGAAATTAAGTGACATTGAAATGATGATTATATCATCAAATGATTATCGAGGAAATAATGATGTCTTAAAAAATAATTACAAAAATGATTTCGGATGGGGATTTAGCAGCTTGCCTAATATCGAATTAGATTATTCATTGTTTAATTGTGATAAATTTACAAAAGATAGTTTATTGAATACACCAAATTGTATAATAGAGAAAAGCGTAAATAAAAGAAAAAGTCGTATAAATATTGAACCAAAGACAATACAGTCAAATCTTGTAATTAACGAAACAACACAATCTGATACAAGTGATGGTGGTAGAATCAAAGATTTTTCGATACAGATGGGTGAGAACCTGATGGTCAGTTTTGTATCTACAAATGATGAAAACAACGAGGTGCATTTTAAAACTGCAGCAACTGTGAACGAAGAATCGAAAGATACGAATCAAATGACATCAGTATGCAATGATCTAAAAATTTCAAAAAATCAAGTAGATAAATCGAGACACAATAATTCTAAACTACATTGTAACTTTGACGATGATAAAAGTGAATCGAACGAAAATAATATTAATCCAATTGATATGATTATTTTAGACGATGATCATAATAAAAGTCAAAATTCTTTTTACGCGTTTTCACCAATTATTGTTGAAGACAACAAAATGGAAACTGGATCAGTTAAAATATTAACCGTAAACAGAGAAATGTGTTCCGACCGAGAGAAAAATGACCGAAACAGAAATGTAAATGAATCGTTGAACGCAATCCAAGAGATTAACGAAAGTTTTTTAAAAGCAGGTATGAATCGGCGATTCGAAACTTTAAATACGATTCAACACAATGACAGTTTTTTAAGTGATAGTTTAAAAGATTGTTGGAAGAATGAATTTAAATCGGAAAGTAAAAAAAATTATAGTAAAAGTATGTCAATATTGAAAACTCTCGATTCAAGTTTTGATATATTTGATAAAAGTGACGATTTGAGTAATGAGATAATTCCTGAAAAGAATAAACTAAACAGTTTTCGATCAAAAACTTTAAAAGGGGACTTCCCCCCGATGATAAGAAGTCAAAATAATAAAACTGTCGATTGTTTTGAGAATGTAAAAGTTACGATTGTAGAAAATAAAACTGGACACAAAAGTTCAAACGAAGAAGAAACCGAATGGGAAATAAAGACGGATTCTCTCGGCAAAGTATTTTATATAAATAAAAGAACTGGTATGACATTATATGAAAATCCCATACATAAAAAAATTTCACCATACAAAGTATTCAAAAGACCTGGATTTGTACCGAAAGGTATGGTATTTTTTTAATATTTAGGTGTTAACATAAATTGTGTCCGTTTTTTTCCAAATTTAAAAATTAACACCAAAAGTAAAACAAAATGGTAAAGGTTATACGTCATTCGAAAGAAAATTTTCTGCTCTGCAAGATATTGTGTTTGCTTTTATGTTACATATATTATTTTATTTGATTACAAGCCTTCAAAATGAAATATCAAGTAGACAAAAGTGAGTATTTTCGACAACTCCTTCTGTTCGCATTCAATTGAGGGGATAAAGCTGCCAAAGCTGCTCGCGATATTTACGAAGTATACGATGAAGATGCTATGAATTAAAGGATAGCTCGTCGATGATTTTGCGTTTCAAAGACGGTAATTTCGACCTGAAAGACATGGAGCGTTTCGGACGACCGGTGGACTTCGATGAGGACCGCTTAAACCATACGAGTATTATTCATGAAGATCCCTTTCCAACATTTTTCATCACAATTTTTTTTTTCATCAACTTCTAACCATTTTTTAACACCATTAATGGTGCGGTAAAGGAACCTTTGCTTGTGCCCATGCATAGCTCGATGACGCGCAAGCAAACCAGCAGAAATTGTCGAACGTTGATTTTTGTTGTTTTCACTCAAAACATGTGGAACCCATGCGCCGAACTTCTGAACTTTTCCCATTGATTTAAGATGGCGGTATACAGTCATGTGATGGTGGTTTAAACGAGATCTTCATGAATAATATGGTTTAAGTGGTCCTCATCGAAGTCCACTGGAGGTGTCGAAAATGCTCACTTTCGTCTACTTGACATTCCATTTTGAAGGCTTGTAATCAAATAAAATAATGTAACGTAAAAGCAAACACAATACCTTGTAGAGCTGAAAATTTTCTTTCGAATGACGTATAACATTTACCGTTTTGTTATACTTTTAGTGCTCATTTTTAAATTGGAAAAAAAACGGACACAACAATATATTTTTTACAGTTAATCAGAGGCCACATTTATGAGTATTTTTTTGAGGTTCGATCTCTACACGTAACAAATTTGTTCTTTTCGGCACACAGCAATATAGTTCCTGCAGAGAGAAGTTGTTTCCAATAATTTACTTATCTGAATCGATGACCTATGACCTTACATAATTTGATGACCTTACATAATTTGTAAGATGCTGGTCTTACTTTTTTCAGGGCAATCAATAAAACTGGATGTTATATTTCACAATAAATTATCAAGATTCACTATTCAATTGTTATCAATAATTTAATACTACAACTTTATTTAGATTATTAAAAAAATTCTGACATATTGATAAAAATAATAATCATGGCCTTGTTGGCAACGTTCCCTCTAAGGTGTGCGCGTGTGCGGCCGCACATCTGTTAAAAATTGTCCGCACGCATGTTTCCATCTTCCTCACCCATCTCAATGAAAAGAACTTGTAAACAAATTTTGTTTTGCGCAATTATATATTTTATTTGACATTTTATGATGGGTTCTCAGGTTCCTTTCTTTGAGATGTGTGCGGAACATGGAAACACCATATATGATTATAGAGTCCACGCACCGTAAGGAAAGAACAGTGTAGAAGGGTGACCATGATTTTTTATTTATAACATATTCAGATTATTTAGTTTATTTATTTATTTATTATTCATTTAAAAATACAGAAGTGGATTTTTTTGTTTAGAACAAATATTTGTTTATTGATACAGAAAAAGAAAGTTTGAAAGAAACGAGAAGTTTTATTTATTTCTAACAAACCTTTATATATAACCTACATATTTGAAAAATGTAATTTATGAATTCGTGGTACATTATGTTGGCTACTTAGTTTTATATACGAGGCGTATCCAGAAAGTAAGTGTACTGAGGCTCTCACGACCGGATGGATTTTATTTTCGACATGTTGGCTACACTTCCGTGTAGCCTGACCCTTCCCCTCCGCAACGAGACCGGTTCAAGGTCAGTACGTTGAGAAGTGTCGACGCGACAACACGTTTCGTGAAAAATGTCAACCCCATCTCCCGCCAAGTTGAATCGAGTGGAGGCCGGGCAAGAGTTTTTGAGGCGCTGCAAACTCCATGGAGATGAATTTCTCCGCTCCATCGTTACTGGAGATGAAACTTGGGTTGCACACTACACGCCTGAAACCAAAAGGCAGTCTCAACAGTGGCGTCACACCTCTTCACCCTCCGCCAAAAAGTTCAAAACCAAAATTTCAGCCAAGAAAATCATGGCATCCGTATTTTGGGACTGTAAAGGCATAATTTTAATTGAATATATGCCTCAAGGGGAGACCATCAACTCTGCAAGATACTGTGAGACACTAAAAAAATTGCGGAGGGCGATTCAGAACAAAAGGAGAGGCATGCTGACAAAAGGAGTCTGCCTGTTGCACGACAATGCCAGACGGAACTGCTCGCCTCGTTTAAATGGGATGTCCTGAACCATCCCGCGCATTCCCCTGACCTAGCACCTTCAGATTACTATCTCTTTACCTCCCTGAAGCTACACATGGGTAGAAAAAGGTTTTCAACAGACGAGGAGGTAAAGGAGGAGGTGGAGAAGTGGACGGAGGGGTTGGCGGGAAACTACTTCGAGGAAGGCATCAAAAAGTTGATACCCCGCTTCACCACCTGCATTGAGAGGAATGACGACTATGTCGAAAAACAGCTTACATATGTACTACGGTAACCACGTAATTTTTTTGTTTCAATAAAAAAAATTGTTACCTACAAAAATTCAGTACACTTACTTTCTGGATATGCCTCATATGTATGAATATGCATATTTGCACACTTCTCTCTTTTTTTCTTGCACATATAAGTTGACGGGCCGCACATACAACGAAAAAATAAGGGGGAACGTTGCTTGTTGGTATGATACTTGTCCCATACCCAGTGGCTTTTAGCTTGATGTTGATAACTGAAAAAATGGTCCCAGTCTGGTTTCAGGTTTTTTTTGGAAACAACACTTTCTCTTCAATTTGAAAGATGCATGTGAAAATTTACATTGTTGTTTTTTTTAGATCATTCTTCTTTCTGAAAAGATGTATTCAGTTGGTTAGATCCCACTTTTATAGGCGAGTTATTTATCGTAAAATTTTCTCCATCAATAAAATGTTTTCTCAACGCACAGGCATATGTAAATGAACAAGTTTTTCATTGTTGATTGCAATTATTTTAGGCATGTCACCTATTTTAAAGTTAGAAGAGAATAACAAAGTGATACTTAAAAAATTTGGAGAATCAGAATTGAAGAACGATGAAGGGCAATCACCAGACGCGTTGACCAAAGTCAAATGGGCTGAGCCATATTATCATGAGGTAAATAATTTTTCTGTGAGGAAAACAAACATTGATTTTAATATTATAACACAATATGAAAGGAGAAATGAAGATATTAAAAATAAATGTGAGTTTGACCTTTCCCTTCCTGTGCTAGAAAAAAATCCCCCGTTCCGGTGCTGTGTATTCATTCAATACACATGTAAAAATGAGCGATTTAAAATTGGAAAAATAAGAATATCCATAGACAATCACTTAAATTAATAAAATTTGAAGTCAGAAGTGATAATAATTGAAATTTAATTGCTGAAAACATGAAAAAAACATCGGCCGACATTCACAAAACGGGCTAAACGACCATCTCAAATGAACGCCCGCGAGCCACTGCGAGATAAAGCGAGAAGCGAGCGAACTTAAATTCTATTTCTTGCATTCCCATACACCGAAGTAGAGTGAGAGTGAGACGTGAATAGCGTCGCTTCCTCACCCATAGCGGTTTTATAGAATGAATATACCTACGTTTGATTGTATTGGCAAATTTATTCTCGATTTTCACAAAATATCTCTGAGGTGACCGATAAGTGCTAATTATTATTAATATTATTGTATTTTTTTCATTCAATGCATAAATGTATTACGGAGGAATACCTAAAATCTGAACCCAATATTTATAGAGATATTAAAGTTTTTAGAAGCAATGTGTACTATTTGCACATCACAGGGAAGGAAGGGTTAAAGCTAATAGAGTAGTAAGATGAAGGAATTTTAAAACGGTTGGTCATCTAGAGGAAATGAATTCAGAATGACCAAATAAATGTAACGTTAGTCAGAAATGCATGGAAGAAATTGTGCAAGAAAAACATGGCTGGATCAAGAAGACTGGATTTTGAAAGAAGGTCGAGTTAGAAGCATACATAATAGAAGGTTGTATGTGATGATGATCTTTAAATAAAGAAGAAACAAAAATAATGTGTTTGGATATAAGTGTATGGTGATTTCTACCTTAACCGCAAGAGATCCGATATATGTTTGTATCTAATAAAGTAACTGCGTCTTAATGTCTGCTTTGTATTGGAAATGTTTTCATTTGTATTGTAAATGATTTCATTTGTATTGTGAATGATTTCATTTGTATTGTAAATGTTTCATTTGTATTGAAAATGTTTTCATTTGTATTGAAAATGTTTTCATTTGTATTGTAAATGTTTTCATTTGTATTGTAAATGTTTTCATTTGTTCTGCAAAATATTCCATTTGTAAAATTGGTGACATGTTTTTAGGAAATGTACAGTAAATTTGCATCCAAGCTGCTGGAGAACTTGGATTTTCTGGAAGATGGGACATATGCAGGAAACAAACTGCAAATCAAGCGATATTCACTATTTAAACCTATTGTGTTTGATAAAACCATGCTCAGTTCAATCAAGGTAAAAGGAAATAAAACATTGTCAACATTGAACAATCTTTAGAAACTTTTTGTTGATGTAGATCTTGGATCTGTTTTCAATTGTAAAAAATATTCCTGGAAGGCAGAGCATCTGTTCTCTCTTAAACTTTTAGGTGGCCTTCCTGGCATGCAATGCGTATGCGATTCTTGCAAGTATGGAATCATATCCACACGAAATCCTATGCTGCTATGTATGGGATCCAATCCACATGGTCATCCCATGTATGGAATCTAATTCACATGGTCACACCAATGTATGAGATCTAATCCACATGGTCACGCCAATACTGCCTTCTCTTCTTACTCCTTCTGACTACCGTATTTTACGGACTATAAGACGCACTTTTTTCTTCAAAAAATTGCCTCAAAAATTCAGGTGCGTCTTATACTCGAAATTAATATAAAAATGTCTAGTGTTTGATTTAAAATTCCCGTCAGTTTTAAAAATGGCCATATATTCGATGCCGCGGGAAACCTATCTCTATCTGGCAACATTGGATTCAACTGGCAGCAGCAGTGCACCGATGCGACGAACATGAGTTGCGGGGATACACTAGCTTGCTAACACTGTCTCCCTTCCGCCCCGCCATCACAAACCCAGAACATTGTCTAGCCTATGATGCGTCATTGCAGTCTACGGTGCCAGTGAACTTGAATTGAAAATGATTTGTGTTATCGGTAACAGTACAATATTTTTGTTAGTAGCTAGTTTAATCTGGCTTTGCAATCTAATAATAAAAATGGTAAAAATGTTATGTTTTTTTAAAAATTGCCTAAAAATTAAGGTGCGTCTTATAGTCCGTAAAATACGGTATGTCATATGTGTTGCAGGTCAGATGTGAGAGTTTCTGACCCTATCTCTATGGGATATTCCCTTCCTGGTTCACAATATCATCTATGATTGATGAAAGTTCTTTGTTCTAGTTGTCGTCTCTGGTTTAAAAACTATAAGTCATGATCTATCGGCCTGATACAGGTCTTATAAATTCGAGCGTTCTTTGTTCGTAGCTTATATACGTAGTTTATAGTATGTCATATACATAGTTTATAGTATGTCATATACATATTTTATAGTATGTCATATACATAGTTTATAGTATGTCATATACATAGTTTGTAGTATGTCATATACATAGTTTATAGTACTTATAGTTTTATCATCCAACTTGTAAACAAAACTGCTAACTATCAATATGATAGTGAGATAATTTCTTTTATATATTAATCAGCTTGTCAAAAGACATTTTCCGGTTGTTAAAATAATGTTTAAAGATGTTTTTTTCACAGGACAGTAATAAAAAAAAAAAAATTGTTTATTTGTAGTTTTCGCCAATAGTTATTATTTTAATATTTTGGTCAGTTGTGAGAAATGACAATAAGACCCTATTATGTGTATTAAATTTTTATTATACATTGCCTAAACACCAAAGATATAATGAGGAATGTCCTGGCATTTTTCAAATAAATTTCTTGACTATACCCATTCAATACTCTTCAAGCCTACTAAAAATGATTCCTTTTTAAGTGGATTTTTTAACTGCAAACCATAATTTTTCTTTTGAAAAACTTTTAGATTTTCAGTCATTTATAGTTGCAACGAGAAACAGTTTAATTGATTGGAACCAGCAATATGCAATGGAAAACTTTAATAAACTAGTTTATTTGACTCCATGAACTGGTTCCAATAATCTTTCAAAAAACTTTTAGGTCATAAATCAAGTGGACAACAAGTTTATAGTCACAATAATGGAGGACAAGAAGTCCAGGCTATTGGTCCTGTTTGACCAGCATGCAGTTCATGAGAGGATACGACTGGAAGCTCTGCTCAAAGGTACGGATCTACTGCATACGTAGATATGTACATATCATCACCCATTCCCATATGGGTAAGACCTTGATTATATTGCATGCATAGATACATATCCTTTCTAATTCCCTTATGGGTAAGATCTTGATTCTATTGCATGCATAGATACATATCGTTTCCAATTCCCTTATGGGTAAGACCTTGATTTTATTGCATGCATAGATACATATTTCTGTAATTCCTTTATGAGTAAGACCTTGATTCTATTGCATGCACAGATGCATGTCGTTTCTAATGTCCTTATGGGTAAGACCTTGATTCTATTGCATGCATAGATACAGATTTCTGTAATTCCCTTATGGGTAAAACCTTGATTCTATTGCATGCATGGATGCATTTCGTTTCTAATTTCCTTATGGGTAAGACCTTGATTCTATTGCATGCATAGATACATATTTCTGTAATTACCTTATGGGTAAGCCCTTGATTCTATTGCATGCATAGATACATATCGTTTCTAATTACCTTATGGGTAAGACCTTGATTCTATTGCATGCATAGATGCATGTCGTTTCTAATTTCCTTATGGGTAAGACCTTGATTCTATTGCATGCATAGATACATATTTCTGTAATTACCTTATGGGTAAGGCCTTGATTCTATTGCATGCATAGATGCATGTCGTTTCTAATTTCCTTATGTGTAAGACCTTGATTCAATTGCATGCATAGATGCGTGTTTTTTTGCTTAGAAAAACCTAGCATTTTGTAAAATTAAAGAAAACATTATGTCGATTTTTGTATTGAAATAAATAGTTTTCCTCATACTGAGTTAAATTTCTGATTTATTCCCATTAGCTGCGTTTTTTGTTTATGAGGGCGGTATTGATCTCCGGGCGATACGTTGACATTTTCAATTAACATTTTCAAACTGCGGTTAAATGAAACCGTGAAAAGTGAAGCCAAGAATAAGGGAGACTAGTGTAATTTGTTACACATCTCGGCTATAGAGCCGGAATAAGGTTGGGGCTACCAGGGCACTGACCCCAAGCGCGATATCTGCAGAATAACAAAATCAACTGGTGAAAAAAGGAAAATAGCAAAATAATTACAAAAATTAAAAAATAGTCTACAGAACATTAAAAATGACTTAAAACTTGTTGCAACCCGTGAAATATTCACGGAAGTAAAACAAATTGTACATTTATGAAAATATATATTCATAAATGTAAAATTTGTTTATATACGAGTATATATCATTTATACATCGTCCCCTTTTACACTGGTTCAAAAATTGTTAGCTAGGTATTTAAAATTCGTTCAGTTATCACGGACCCGCCGAGATTCAAATTTCGAATTACTTTCGGAGAGAATCCAAGTATTCCTCTCTCGCTCTCTTGTATTCAAAATTCAATTCTCGTATTCTTTCTTTGGCGACAACCATCGTATGGGTTTTTGCCTATTTATACTATGATAACGTCAATGTTTGTTACTATAGAATCATGTGAATGAAGTTTTAGTAACTTAATAAAAAAAAAATAAAAAAAATCTTTACTTTTTTTAACAATAGATCTAGTCTTGTACAAGATAAATTGTCAGCTATGGGTATTCTCTTAATTAAACATTTCATTTTGAACAAAATCAATTTTGATTAAGTTGAAAAATGAGGTTTTATAAATTTTTAATTTTCTTTCATTGATTTATATTGTGGGTTTTCGTACACTCTCATTTGCCAATTTTATTAACCCTTATCATGGCATTGTAACACAGGTGTTACACTAATTTAGGGATTTTTTTTTAAATCCATAAACTGTAACTTTAAATATGGCAATACATTCAAATACTATACATGCACTATTGTGTGTAGTGGTATCATCTGGTGATAAATATGGCAACACATTCAAATACTATACATGCACTATCGTGTGTAGTGGTATCATCTGGTGATAAATATGGCAACACATTCAAATACTATACATGCACTATTGTGTGCAGTGGTATCATCTGGTGATAAATATGGCAACACATTCAAATACTATACATGCACTATCGTGTGTAGTGGTATCATCTGGTGATAAATATGGCAACACATTCAAATACTATACATGCACTATTGTGTGCAGTGGTATCATCTGGTGATAAATATGGCAACACATTCAAATACTATACATGCACTATTGTGTGTAGTGGTATCATCTGGTGATAAATATGGCAACACATTCAAATACTATACATGCACTATCGTGTGTAGTGGTATCATCTGGTGATAAATATGGCAACACATTCAAATACTATACATGCACTATTGTGTGCAGTGGTATCATCTGGTGATAAATATGGCAACACATTCAAATACTATACATGCACTATCGTGTGTAGTGGTATCATCTGGTGATAAATATGGCAACACATTCAAATACTATACATGCACTATTGTGTGCAGTGGTATCATCTGGTGATAAATATGGCAACACATTCAAATACTATACATGCACTATTGTGTGTAGTGGTATCATCTGGTGATAAATATGGCAACACATTCAAATACTATACATGCACTATCGTGTGTAGTGGTATCATCTGGTGATAAATATGGCAACACATTCAAATACTATACATGCACTATTGTGTGCAGTGGTATCATCTGGTGATAAATATGGCAACACATTCAAATACTATACATGCACTATTGTGTGTAGTGGTATCATCTGGTGATAAATATGGCAACACATTCAAATACTATACATGCACTATTGTGTGCAGTGGTATCATCTGGTGATAAATATTGACAACGCTACAACCTTTCAAACGAAATCGGGTCAACATGTCTGGACAGCGTGGGCGCGTTTTGAAGTATGTGCTCGTACATGTAGAGAAAATTTTATTCAAACCATTTTATTTGTTGATAATTCAGCTATGTAAATGTTGTTCATGTTTTAGATTATAGAATCATTTTATAGCTCTTTTTGTGTTTTATAAAAATTGATATTTTGGCAATGTAACGTTGGTGTTACATAGAAAAAAAAACTATAAGGAAAAGTTGGGATTTTTTTCCTTCAAGTTTCCTTCATTACTTACCATATAAGAAGGAATCACCAAAGAAAAATGTTAATATTTGGATAAATTGAACTTTGCCAAGATAAGGGTTAGGAAAGGAATGGTGAAAATATGTCGATTTTTAAATGGGGAAAATTTTACATTAATTATACCTGTTCCCTAAAGTGTTGAGAAAAAAATTATCACCTTATTATGAAGGGGGCATTTACAAATGGATGCCGCAGGCACCAAAATATCTTGTTTCGGCTCTGTTCGGCTTAGTATATTTTACACTTGTCAGATTTTGATTTCGCCTGTAAACTATTTTCCAGAATCAAAAGAAGATAATAAATGGAAAACAACTTCCGTGAGAAATCCGGTTACCGTAAATATCCATCAATCTGACATGGTGGTATTGATGAAATACAAACAGAACTTTGAAGAACTAGGATTGTATTTTGTAGTCAGTAAACCGAACGAGGGTCAGATAAACATCAAATCAGTGCCTTCCTGCTTTCAATATACCAAACTTAAAGAGGTAATGTTCTTACATTATTCAGTTAAAAAAATACAAATTTTCTGTTTATGAAATTTTTCACATGTATAATATTAGCGCAACAAAACTTTCTTCTCCCTACTGCCGGTGTTCAAGTCCAGAAGTGTCCATAGAAAAACCAAAGTCACCCTGTACAAAACAATTATTAGAACAGTGGTGGCATATGGATGCGAAGCATGGACACTGACAGCTAAATCCGCAGAGTTGCTGGATACCTTCGAGAGAAGAGTACTACGTAGGATCCTGGGCCCCGTGAATGACAGCGAAACCTGGTGAATACGATACAACAACGAGCTGTATAATATCTACAAAGCTTCCAGGCTATCTGTGCATGTCAGACTGAGCAGATTGAGATGGGCCGGATATGTGCAGAGAATGCCGTCATCGCGAGCACCCAAAGGAATCCTGGAAGGGACACCCGGGTGGGAGAAGGAGAGTGGGCAGGCCTAGGCTGTGATGGGAGGACGAAGTTGAGAGGGACGCAACCCGGCTGCTACAGGCACAGGATTGGAAGGTCGAGGCGGAAGACAGGAGGAGTTGGAGGCGAAGGTTGACGGAGGCCAAAGCTCAATATGGGTTGTAAGACCATCGAAAGAAAATATTAGTGCTGTAAAAACTAACACTGTTACTATTACTTTTAAAAGAATAGGTTTGACCAAAGTCATAGGTATTCTTATACCCTCGAACACTAGGCGGAAAAAGTGGCTGTGTTGTTCGAGGGGAGTAGCACAGAGCGGGGTTCGAACCAATAACCTTCCGCATGGAAGTCCAGTGCGTTACTGTGCGACCATGAACCTTACTTTTAAACTAGTTGCTACCCGTGAAATATTCACGGAAGTAAAACCAATTCTACATTTATGAAAATATATATTCATAAATGTAAAATTTGTTTATATATATATATATCATTTATACATCGTCCCCTTTTACAGCGTTTCAAAAATTGTTAGCTAGGTATTTTAAATTCGTTCAGTATCACGGACCCACCGAGATTCAAATTTTGAATTACTTTCGGAGAGAATCCAAGTATTCATCTCTCGCTCTCTTTTATCCAAAATTCAATTCTCGTATTCTTTCTTTGGCGACAACCATCGTATAGGGTTTGGCCTATTTATACTATTTAAATGTAAAAGCGTGCTACTCAAACAGTTAAGAACAAGAATGGCGCTATTTTATAGCTACTTCTAGAGCAAGGTGCGCTACTCTTAGCTTATTATCTAACAACACTAATTATATTGTAATTAAAGACAAAACGTATGATTCTTAAATAAAATTGATTGTATATTTATTTATCTGTTTTTTTTAGTGATCAAAAATCAATCCGAGGGTCCCTTTGTTGTAACCTAATATCCTTCAACAGTTTGAACTTAATAATTTTCTTCATTTTGTATTGGTGACATTTAATTTTTTTGTGACCATAATTTGGCCACCTGGAGAGTTCTGGACGTAACAGGAATCAATCAATCTTTGGTGCAAAACACCAGGGTTTTCCGGCAGTGTCACATTTGTATAATATATGATAGATAGCGCTCTAGTTAGTTTGTAGCTTGCGCCCCCCTGACTACCTGCATGGTCATCATATTATATTAATAATTTAAAAAATGTTACCTACTTATAATTTGCCTAGCTCTGATGTAACAAGAGTGGCTATAATAAGCAAATTTTTGTCAGTTCCCTCTTGATCGTTCGAGTTCAATTGTATATTGATGAGTATTTTCAATGACAGCAGCAATGTAAATATAAAATTTGAAGTATTGGTAACAAAAGGATGTGTTCATCCAAGTTTAGATCAACAGGTTTTATATAAGCTTTGTTAAGTAACACGTGACAAAGAGCATTTGTTCTGAAACTTGCTATTCAGTAGCGTCTTTACTATATCTGTTTGAATGGCATGCTACTTATGATTAAAAAGTAATTGTAACAGTGCTATTTTTTTGAAGTAGCTTTAAAAATATTGTTAAAAGTATTGTATATTATCAGGATGACAGTCTACTTCATCTTGTAGAACAACTTATTAACGAAGAACTTGATGTGTTCAAGTCAACAAAAGGAAACTCCAGTCGGATACCTAAGGCGATAATGGAGGTTATCAGCTCTAAAGTAAGTAAATATACGTGTATATTAACTAGTAATAACCTGTCAATAATGAAAGAAGTAAATCTATTTTATTAATATAATACTGGGCTTGTTTTGTATGCTGCTTCGTGTTGTCGTGTTCCTGCTTCTCTAGAGTGTCACTTGTTCGTTGTCACTGACATGACCATCTCTTCCTTTTAGCAACTGCTGCTTGTTTTGCAGACATCTTATCATTTTGATCCATAATACTAAATGTGCAGCACCGGTACAAAGACTGTGAAATAGGTGGATAGCTGCCGATCAATATTCGGAGATTCCGGTTTACTTCTTGCGTTTTTCAATGAAAAGTAGCAGGGTGAAGAGATTCATCTTAAGCAGTTAGAAGTTTGTCGTCAATAAAACACAGTAGACGTTCCAGAAACTGAGAATGTATCTTGCTAATTTTTCGTTCCTTATGTGCACTTCATCACTCGTCGTAAGCCCCTTTATTTACCCGTGTATGCCATCGCGGCTAACTAGATACCATGTATACTGCGCACTTTCTGCATGCATGGGCTATTCGGTTATTTATATTGACTATTGCGAAGGCCACGCATAAGGAACATTTCATTACAATAGGTTTAAGAAGCGACTGAAAAACCTCTTAATTTCTAGTCAGTAAAATAACGTGTTTCATTCCTGATTTTCCTTTTCCTTTCCTCTCCCCCATCCCTTCCTTTCCATTTGATTGATGATATCCCACTTTATATGAAAAAGAATGTTCGGGTGATTGTCAGTCTTTGTGGGATTCGTGGGCATGTGCTCACGTATATGTTTATAGATTTCGTGGGGATGGATAGTCATTTGAATTATTTATGCGACCACGTAACTTGCTTCATTTACTTTTGTCTGGTTGGTTGGAAGAGATTGCCGCCTGACAATGATCCCAACAGATTGTATTTGCAATTAAAATGTTAAATAAATAAATACAATGATTTCATTTTTATCTCTACAATATTTACAAAGCAATTACAAATAAAATCATATATTTTAGGTGACGCATACGTCCGATACACTAAGTATGTAATATGTTAAATTAAAATTTGGTTTAACAGAAACACGAAAATAATTACAGTTTAAGGTGATTTTTATCAAAATGATTAGTATAATCCAGTTATGGAATTAAACTGGAATATTTTAATAATGTGCTTGTAGAATTTGAATCAAACAAAAATATATCTTATTGACAAATAACTTTATATAAACTATTGATAACGACAGTATAAACCAGGGCTGTGGAGTCGGAGTCGGAGTTGGAGTCGGAGTCGCGGAGTCGCGGTGTTTGGGCCGGATTAGGAGTCGTAAAAAACGAGCGGCTCCGACTAATTTTTCGTTAAAATTTAAAATACATTTTTTTTTAAATTATTATAATGAATGTGTATTGTGCACGAATATTAAACTTGCAGGCGCAAGTCGCGCCGATATGGTGAATCACCGAGATACATTTAATGCATCAAGTCTACGAAAATGTGTTTGTCTCCTTCTTTCTCACGTCGAAAGAAAATTCTGTTGGCTGGGATCTATGTTAACCCCATGGTTCGATTCATATTGATGGAAGAACAAATAAATAGAGCGAAAAACGCTATGTTTGAATTAACCATTCGTATGAAAGGTCTTCGACTAGAAAAAGAGACGACAGCAGGCAGCGTACACGAAGTATCATCATCTTTATCCGACACCGTTGAATCTGAAGACGATTTTGAAAAATATCTCAATGAACAAGATAAACTAAAATGTCCTCGTTTGAATCACAGTCCCAATATAGATGAAGGAGATTCTATTTCAAAATTTAAAATTGAATTTTATGATGCATTGAAAATAATGGAAAAAATTGACCGAACTTATAAGTTAAATGTTGAAATGGCAATACAGCGGTATCTAGAAATCGTAAAAGATTCAGCATTGATCGTTACAGCACTACCCCCAACCCAAGTATCCGTAGAGCGGTTATTTTCTGCTCTTAAAATTCTCAATTCTGATTTGAGAGCCTCTACGAATACAGATTTAATAGAAGCAATGTTGTTTTTAAGAATAAATTCTAATAAATAATTATTAAAGTTTGATCTTGTTTTATTTTTATCCCTATAACATGAAAAAAATGGCTATATGCAAAGGTAGGAAACAACCTGCTAAAATTGAGCTTTTTTGAGTCGGAGTTGTAGAGTCGGAGTTGTGGAGTCGGAGTCGTGGAGTCGGAGTTGTGGAGTCGGAGTCCTATTGTTGGTAAATATAGGAATCGGAGTCGGAGTCGTGTTTTTTTTAAGCGACTCCACAGCCCTGGTATAAACTGAATGAGTAATATATGTGAATCTAATAATGGAGTATTATGAATATTAAAAGTATTTAATTATGAATATTATAAGAATCAAGTATTATCACTCTTTATAAACTACTTTCATATTTTAATATTTATGTTTTATTGTTCAACAGTCAAGTCACTTCCTCTTAATAAATATATTATCGGCCATTGTTATTTAATGTCTTATAATTATGTTAAAAAGTGACAGCTGTTAAATAATATATGAATAATAAAAATGTTCTAACTATGACAACAATTCAATCTATTAAACCATAACTATAACATAACACCTATTATTATTACACATGGATGTAAGTACAGCTGGTTTTATGTTAATTGTGAAATTAATAGTAAAAATGAAAACCATTTATTAGAATTACTTATTCTGTAATAAAGTCGAATGTGTGGAAATTTGAGTGTTTTCATTAATTCGTATAATGCCCCTTTAACATATCCAAATTGGTAATCTCACAATTCAGTTCTTTGTGTTTGAGTATTGTAACCAAACAAACAAGAATATCAGACTGGTACCCTCCCTTTTATTAGGTCTTTTTTTCGGATATCATTGGGAATCGAACCTGAGATCTCCACATTGCAGTCAAGCATCTTACCAACTAGGTCATGGAAGTCGCCTTTCTAGAACTCGTTATATTTCTGTTGAATTTATAAAAAATTAAGTTAGAACTTTAAAATAATAAATTCTTATAAAACTAGAGGTATGCTTATTCAATACTTCCGATAACAAAAAATGTTATTCATATAATGATGTGCTTTCTATGTAGGCCTGCCATGGAGCTATCAAGTTTGGAGTGGCACTATCAAAGACTGAATGTGAAGAATTGGTCAGATCTCTGCAGCAGTGTCAAGTACCATTCCAATGTGCTCATGGGAGACCAGTCCTCAGTGTTTTGGCTGATCTGAAAGATGTCAGAGATGAAGAGGTACATTGATAAAATTACTATTCACAAAGTTAATGTTTATAGGAAAAGTTACTATAAAATAAGCTTTTTTATGTAAAAGCAAAAGTTTTTATACCAAACAGAACTTTCCTTGCATATTATTTTGTCAAAATTATAGTAACATGCAACTTTTTTGTCACTAGTTATCCAAACTGTATATACTACCTTGATCAAAAAGTTTTAGGACCGGCCACCGTGTGGCGCTGTCAGTCACCCGATTGGAATTCTTTTTTTTTTGCTAGGTTACCTACCACATCTGTCATTGACACTTCCCTCTAAATTTCAGCGTCATAGCTCGACATTTGTAAAAGTTACACTGTACTGAGTACATCTAACTTTGTGCGTGTTTTCGATTTTTTACAAGTTTGAAAATGGCATCAACGAGTTTGCATTAAATTTTGTGTGAAAAACGGATTTAACGGTCCGCAGACCTTGGAAATGTTGGAGAAGTGTTTTTTGGTAGCACGAACGCTTCAGAAGTGGTCGTGAGTCGGTCGAGGATGACGAACGCAGTGGCAGTCGAAAACCGATGAAAACATCGATAAAACCAAAGAAATGTTGGCCGAAAACCGCAAATTGACCATCAGAGAGCTGGCAGAGGACTTGAACATCGCTTATAGATCCGCTCAAGACATTTTAGTTAGTGATTTGGGCCTCAGACGTGTCACTGCAAAAGTGGTGCCGAAAGACCTCAATTTCATGCAAAAAAAGGACCGCGTTGAAATCGCGAAAGACATGATTTCCATGAGTTTTTGACCAAAAACAACACGATTACTATCCAGCAGTCTTTGAATTCATCTGATCTGGCTCCCTGCGACTTTTTCCTGTTCAACCGACTTAAAAAAAACCGCTTCGCGGAACGCGTTACAGCAACCGAGAGGATGTCATGAAAAAATCGAAGACGGCTCTGATGGACATACCGAAAATTGAGTACCAGCGGTGTTTCGAGGATTGGATCAAGCGCTGGCGTAAGTGCGTTGCAGTCGATGGGGAGTACTTTGAAGGGGACCATATCGATTTTGATGAATAAACTTGTATTTTCGATTTTATGAATAAAGTCCTAAAACTTTTTGATCAAGGTAGTAGATAGGTATACTTTGCACTAATGATATGCAGTGGTTGGCGAAGGGGAGAACGGAGGACAGTTGTCTGGTCGCAAGACTAAGAAAGTTGAAAGTTAGGGATAAAAATCATGTTTCTTTTAAAGCTTTTCCATTAATTTTGCCGTACCCTGTAAATGTCAGATTTTTTATATCCAAAGTTCCAAACATTATCTGTTGTTCATGTGTTTGCACTTCGGACATATGAGCTACAGTAAAAACTATTTTGAACAATTAAACTAGGATTTGTATTGTTTTTTTTTACAATAACATAACTTCCAAAATAAATTATTACTGTTTTCAATATATGTATATCACAATTGAGCGTACTCATAGTTAATTTGGTTTTATGTATAATAATATACACGTATGTCAGATACGTGAACATTTTTAAACATATGCAATGAAATGCATGCACAGGGTTTGCTTTTAGCTTCCACCTTATTCCCAAAAGACACACTTTGCACCTTGTTCCCGGGTGTAGATGAACCTTGCTATGTCACTAACGACATATTAAATTCTATGTCACTAACGACATATTAAATTCTATGTCACTAACGACTTATTAAGTTCATCTATACCATAGATTCCCAAACTAATTTGACTCACTACCCCCTTTTCTGCAATACACAAGGCCCCCCTGGATTTTACCTTTTTTAAATTAAATAAAACAGAAAAATGTAGTGAACATTTTTTTTATGTACTCGTATTAGATGTTAACATAAGTTGTGTCCGTTTTTTTCCAAATTTAAAAATGAGCACCAAAGGTAAAACAAAATGGTAAAACTTATACGTCATTCGAAATAAAATTTTCTACTCTACAAGATATTGTGTTTGCTTTTACGTTACATATATTATTTTATTTGATTACAAGCCTTCAAAATGGAATGTCGAGTAAACGAAAGTGAGCATTTTCGACACCTCCTTCTGTTCGCGTTCAATCGAGAGAATAAAACTGCCAAAGCTGCTCGCGATATTTGCGAAATGTACGGTGAAGATGCTATGAATGAAAGGACAGCTTGTCGATGGTTTTTGCGTTTCGAAGACGATAATTTCGACCTGAAAGACATGGAGCGTTCCGGACGACCAGTGGACTTCGATGAGAATCGCTTAAACCATATTATTCATGAAGATCCCCTTCAAACCACCGTAGAATTGGCTGAGCAGATGAATTGTAGTCACATGACTGTATACCGTCATCTTAAATCAATGGGAAAAGTCCAGAAGTTCGGCGCTTGGGTTCCACATGTTTTGAGTGAAAACAACAAAAATCAACGTTTGACAATTTCTGCTGGTTTACTCGCGCGTCATCGAGCTACGCATGTCTACAAGCAAAGGTTTCTTTACCGCATCATTACTGGTGATGAAAAAGGGTGCCTTTGTGTGAATATGAAGAAACGGAAAGAATGGGTGAGTTATGGTCAACAAGCAACGCCCAGAGCGAAAAAAGGTTTGCATCCGCGCAAGACGATGATTTGCATCTGGTGAGATTGGCAAGGCGTCATCCACTATGATATACTTGAATGCAATCAGACAGTCAACGAGGAGCTATACATTCTGCAAATGCAGCGGCACAACACTGCAATTCAAAAAAAAAACCGGATCGGCAATATGGCGTTATTCTGCAGCACGATAACGCCCGCCTTCATATCGCCAACATTACAAAAAATGCCATTCAAACGCTTGGTCGGGAGGTCCTGCCGCACCCTCCATATTCTCCAGACCTCACGCCGTCGGCTTTCCACCTTTTCCGGTCGCTTTCGAACAATTTGCGCGGCGTTTCCTTTAATAATAACGTCGAATTGCGGACATGGTTGGATGAATTCCTCGAGTCAAGACCGGATGGTTTTTATCGCACAGGCATTGAAAAACTTGTAGAACGTTGGCAAGAAGTTGTAAATAATGTAGGAGAATACATTATTGACTAATTTGTCGTAATTTTTTTTGTTGTGTCCTCTTGTTCTCTTCATTTGGAAAAAAATAGACACAACTTATGTTAACACACGATACATAACATTATTGCTATAAATAACATAAGATACGCTGATACCTAAATTTTTGAAGTATTTATTCAATGATCCTAATGAGAAGAATGAACCTGATGTTAATGTTTTGCAATTTGTTATTTGCAATAAAATTTCAGAAAAAAAAATTATGCAACTATGAGAGTATATTTTTAATTTCAAAAAGGTATTTCGGAAATAAAACAATTTGGAAACGAAATTTATAAAGGTATTTATTAAAATAAGCAAGTAGCCCCCTACCTCCCCCAGGGCCAGCATGGCCCCCTCAGTTCCCTCCAGTATCCCCAGGGGGCCGATGGGTTCACTTTGGGAACCTATAATAAAGAAATAGCAAGTGTAAAAAATATGTAATACCTGGAATTGTACTTTATGGAAGAGGAATTAGCTGTTTGGTTTGGTATGATCAGTACGAGATTTAGTAGGATAATCCCCGTCTCTGGAATTAGTGGAATTAGTAACGCTCCCTGGATTAAATGTGATCTTTTCATTACATGCATCATCTCATGACCAAACTTTGGATGAGTATCCTGGTACCTGTAGAACCTTTGAATCATAATCCTGTGGTAGATTAATATAGTACTTGTAAAAATTAATCTACGAGGGTCATCCAGAAAGTAAGGTTACAACATTTATGTAGGATCGAAAAATACTTGTATTTAATTGAAATTCACAGGATACTTCACAAATATATTAAACTATTTTTCAACGTAATCGCCGTCGATATGGAGACATTTCTGTAGTCAGGGCACCAGCTTTTGTATGCCAGTGTCATAGACCTCCGCCGCTAGCTCTTCCAGCCACTTCTTCATAGCTTTCTCGACCTCCTGATCGTTGGAAAATTGTTGGGGTGTAGTGTCACACCCACGTCTCACCCCCGTCACGATAGAGTTCAGAAAAGCTTCTCCCTCCTGTGCAAAGCGATCCAAAAATTCACGCGTGGCGGTCACGCGATTTTGACGGTGCTCCGGTGTGAGCATTCTGGGCACCCATCTCGCACACAACTTCTTGTAACCAAGTTTTTTCCGACACAATATTACCAAGGAGACTTTGAGAAATGTCAGGAAATTTTTCGTGAAGGTCGTCAAGCGTCACACGGTGGTCATTTCGAACTTGTTCTTCAATTTTTTGCACAAATTCGTCAGAAATCACTGCCTTGCCTCGTCGTGAGTATCAGAATGGCCTTCACTGAACAACCTAACCCCCTTCGTGACATGTTGTCGACTCATCGCATCACTACCATAAACTTCCATGAGCTTCTAATGGATATTCGCGGCGGTATTGTTCTGCAAAGTCAAAAAACAGATGACCGCGTGGGTCTCGCACGGACGAGAGTTGGCGGGAGCGCGCGACGACCTCTACATCGGAAGAATTTACTGTGACTGAACAAAATGGCCGACAAACACGCGGGACCAAACAAACTGACCGTTAGGATCCCCCCTACACTCCAGGTGGACCAACTTTGAAACAAAAATTTCTCCCGGCCTCAGGAGCTCTTGTAACCTTAGTTTCTGGATGACCCTCGTAGATCAAGAGGAATTGCCCATCATATATTTTAAAAGTGTGCTTTAACTGTTAAATATTTTTTTATTTGTTTTAGCCCCATGTTTTAAATATGAGCAACATAAAAAAATACCTTAAGGAAAAATAGCAGAAAAAAAATATTTATAGAAGAGTCCTTGGATGAGATAATTTTTTTAAGTATAAACTTTTGAATATCATACTTAAAAAGTCAAAAATGTATTTATGTATATGTCCTAATTCCAAATACAAATTCACATACTGTCTCGATCGTATATTATCCTTAACTGTCCCACCACCCCCTCTTATCTCGCCGAAATTTTTCAGCGTCTTTCCAATCATGGATTAGCGCTACGCTCAAACAAAGATTATCTATTGTCCTTTCCAGTTCACCACTCTTCATTTTTTACGTCGTCATTTACTGTCCACACAGTGACACTCTGGAATCAGTTACAAACCAATATAAGACTCTCTCCGTCCTTGGCATGCTTTAAGAAGCGACTGAAAAAACTCTTAAGTTCTAGTCAGTAAAATAACGTGTTTCATTCCTGATTTTTCTTTTCCTTTCCTCTCCACCATTCCTTCCTTTCCTTTTGATTGATGATATCTCAATTTATATGAAAAATAATGTTCGGGTGATTGTTCCTCTTTGTGGGGTTCGTGGGTAAACGCTCACGTATAGTATGTGTTTATGTATTTCGTGGGGATGGATAGTCATTTGAATAATTTATGCGACCACGTAACTTGCTTCTTTTACTTTTGTCTGATTGGTTGGAAGAGATTGCCGCCTGGCAATAATCCCGCCAGATTGTATTTGCAATAAAAGTGTTAAATAAATATCATATTCTACGAGTATGTACATATTCCGCCCTTGAGAGCGCTCTCTAAATGGTGTTATATCAAGTGTTCTTTTATTATTTTTATAATAATATATTATCTTGATTATAGCACATGCATTGCTTATTTATTTTTATAATAATACAATACATTATCTTGATTATAGCGCATATATTGCATGTTTAAATTTGGTAATTTTGATTATAATAAGAAATTATTCATAATATTCTTATTTACTGAGTTAACTAACATTGTGTATCCAGAACGCAATTTCAATGTTCTATGGTATATTATGAAAATTATGAATTATTAATCTAAGCGAACATTCTAAGAGCATATTTATGATATGAGAGTATGTTCTAAGATATTTGTAAAATTAAACATCAAATTGAATGTATTTTTATCAAAAACTGTTTATTCCACTTTTTTTGTGACGGTATAATCCTACCGGTTTCAAGGCTTTCACCTCATCTTAAGGGGAGCACAAACAATACTAAATGCTGTTCGAAATGGTACCGATATACACGCTTCAACGGTTGGGGGCTGAGGGGTGAGGGAGGTATGGGACGATTTCGGCCAAAAGCGGAGAGATTTTTGGGATATAACTGTTCAACAGATGTTCGTTTAGGGTATGTATCCTGGAGGGAAGAGAAGATGATGATTTGTTGATAAATAAAACACGTTTTCGATCGCAATGCGGAAAGAGAGTAATTTTATTAGTAACGTAGGTATTTATATCATTTTAGAATGTGCGCGGGAATGCGCTCGCGATATGCCTACGTCTCGTTTCTGCGAATGCTAAAACGATTAATGTTGTATGTAGGTATCATTCAAATACGGAACTGGCGAGACAAGTGTGGTGCGTTCTCGCTCTAGTATGGAATGCGATCCGCGTGAGTTGAATGACCGGCGTGTGAACCTTGTACTTGTTTGTTTTGGATTTGTCAAGATGTACAAAGGTCGGATCGCTGGTCATTGACCGAGTGTGCGACCGCCACATTCGGATCGATGTACTGACTCAGAAATTTCTAGGGCCTCTACTCTGTCCAATTTATTTCCGTTAAGATGAGGTGAAAGCCTTGAAACCGGTAGGGTTATACCGTCACAAAAAAAGTGGAATAAACAGTGTTTGATAAAAATAAATTACAATGTCTTTAAACATCCACAACGTTAATGCCTTAACTATGTTTATAAACAACATCAAATTGAATGTTTTTTTAGGTTAGTTTCAATAAAAATAATTTTATTAAAATGAATAATGTGTTTCACTTTCATAAAATTAAAATTCATTTCATGTAAATTTTTCATGGTCACATGAGAATAGACGGTGGGCCGCATGT
Source organism: Odontocerum albicorne (assembly GCA_949825065.1). Classification (NCBI taxonomy): domain Eukaryota; kingdom Metazoa; phylum Arthropoda; class Insecta; order Trichoptera; family Odontoceridae; genus Odontocerum; species Odontocerum albicorne. Next base: position 4,703,717 of record OX463856.1, read on the forward strand.
GACCCGTGAGACGTACTCGTAGTTTGTCCAGGCCTGGTTTATATTGTCCATACTCAATCTGCGTCTTCTAAAAGGCTTTTTTTCGTTTTAAGTTTAAAAGTTAACGGTGCACCGAATGTTACTAATTTAATGCATTCACTAAGTCAAGAAAAATCGAGCCTTTTATCACTTGAACACATCATCATATTGTGTGATATTTTACTTAATCATTGCTTTATTTTTCAGTGCATCGAAAATACATTTCATTTGTTTTGTAAAAAAAAAAAACAAAAAAGGTTGAGCTAAAAATATAAACGACCTAATTTAATATTGCCCATTGCTGACTTGTTTTAAGAGTACGTCTGCATATAATATGTTTTGTTTCATTTTTTCTCCACGGTCACAGTAGTATATTTCGTTTAATTTTCAGAATAACAGCATTAGAAAAATTATGTATTAGGTGTTAACATAAGCTGTGTCCGTTTTTTTTTCAACTTTAAAAATAAGCACCAAAAGTAAAACAAAATGGTAAATGTTATACGTCATTCGAAAGAAAATTTTCTGCTCTACAAGATATTGTATTTGCTTTTACGTTACATATATTATTTTATTTGATTACAAGACTTCAAAATGGAATGTCAAGTAGACGAAAGTGAGCATTTTCGACACCTCCTTCTGTTTGCGTTCAATCGAGGGAATACAGCTGCCAAAGCTGCTCGCGATATATACGAAGTGTACGGTGTAGATGTTATGAATAAAAGGACAGATCGTCGATGGTTTTTGCGTTTTAAAGACGGTAATTTCGACCTGGAAGACATGGAGCGTTCCAGACGACCAATGGACTTCGATCTCCTTCAAACCACCGTAGAATTGGTTGAGCAGATGAATTGTAGTCACATGACTGTATACCGTCATCTTAAATCAATGGGAAAAGTCCAGAAGTTCGGCGCTTGGGTTCCACATGTTTTGAGTGAAAACAACAAAAATCAACCCTCGACAATTGATTTAAGCAGTCTTCATCGAAGTCCACTGGTCGTCCGGAACGCTCCACGTCTTTCAGGTCGAAATTACCGTGTTTGAAACGCAAAAAACCATGTCGAAAATGCTCACTTTCGTTTACTTGACATTCCACTTTGAAGGTTTGTAATCAAATAAAATAATATATGTAACGTAAAAGCAAACACAATATCTTGCAGAGCAGAAAATTTTCTTTCGAATGACGTATAACCTTTACCATTTTGTTTTACTTTTGGTGCTCATTTTTAAATTTGAAAAAAAAACGGACACAACTTATGTTAACACCCAATAATATATATTTTTTTCATAATTTATTGAATGCATCGAACTTCCTAAAATTTTCAACTCATCAGAAAATTACCAATGACCACAAATTTTCAATCGGCTCTATGGCCGGACGAATATGGCCTACTAATTAATTGCTCACCACTATAGCTAGGGCGCCGTTCCATGTGTGAAATAATTGTGGTATAACCAGGCGCCCAATTCTTGAGGACGCCTTATCGTTATTCATGAATTAAAATGTAAAGCAATGCATACATATCTAATAAAAATAAAAATATGCTAACTACTGTGTATTTTTTTACATTTGACGCAGGTTATTTAAAATAAAATGAAAAAAATTCAATGGTACATATAAACATTATCACTCAATTTCCCTGCCTGGGTAGGTAGAGAAGCTAGAGCGCTAGACTCCTATTACGACACACTCTTAGCCACGTCCATACAACTTCTACGTTTCCTTCTTTCAAAATACGAGTATCATTCACTTGATCCAACTATACTTTCTTTAGTCTTCCTTTACCACTCACATTTGCACTATATATTGGTTTTGTTAGTCTTTCTTCATTCATTAAAAATAAATAATTAAAATTATACATATAACAATGACAATGGTAAAAATTTTATTTCCTTATAATGTGACCCAGTTATGCCTACAAAGATTTTTTAATGAGTTCAATCCTTAATTTATTCACCGAGATATGTAAGATATCGAAAAATTCATTAAACAAGGCCATTCCGTGTGCGAGTGGTGATGCTCTTAACAGTTTAGGAACACGACATCGAAAATAATCTTAATTCACAATGACGTAAGTAATTAATTGTCTGGTAAATTAAACAAAAAAAATGTCAGTAAACAAAGGGTTCTCTCTTTTTCTTGTTAGCAACTTTTATGTGTATAAACAGCTGCGTAGACCTATTCTAATGCGTATTGAGTAATATCAAAGCGTACCTATTTAGGGTATATGTGGATGGATTCTGCAACATGACATCAGTGTGACCTAAGATCTACTCTCATAGCAAACCTGGTTCATTTCGCTTGAAGAGAGCATCTGGATAGGTGGTAGAAACACGTGCAGCGCAGATTTATATAATTCGATAGGCTATCTATCGTGTTCAAATATAATTATCAGCCATTCTGTGGATGAAAGACGCCTATGCGTGTATTGGTTTATTATGTACAAACTGTTGTACATAGTCTTGACAGATTATACCAGCCAGCACACATTCTTGACAGATTACACCCAGAGTTCCGGTGGAAAGGAGATTAAACTTCCAAGATTATCCATAGGTTTAATTAGTTGTAGCCTTTCGTTAGGCAGTTTTATTAGTTTCGCTATTTTTGTGTTGCTTGATAGGTCTATAAGAATTTGTGATGAGCAGCAAATATGGTAAACTACATAAATACACAAATTCTAAATATGAAATGGTCTAAGAGTAAAAGCGGTTCGTAATTGAGTCAGCCAGGAATCGAACCTGAGGTGCCCGCTGGCTTATTGTATTCATTGTATTGTTGAACCACACCGCCGTCTAATGTAACACTGAGGAACAAAGTTTTTGCTTCCTGGAGTCCGATGCATATTTTTAATGCAGTTTCGGATGCTGATTTTATTGGTATCAATAAAAAGTCTGTATCACGTATAGTTTTTAATTTATCATATATTTGAAAATAAACTTATACTCTACAACAGTGGTCCCCAACCTTTTTGTCGCCGCGGACCGGTCAACGTTCCATAATTTTACCGCGGCCCACTGGAGGGGTGGGGGGGGGGCATTGAATGTAGTTTTTTTTTTAAATTTATTAACAATATATTTGTACAATATATAATAATAAAATTTACAACTGTGGTACATAAGTTATAGTGACAAATAATAGTAGAGAAAACACAAGGTTTGTGGGAAAAATGAAGAAAAAATATATAATAACAATGAAGGATTATTAAGTTTGGATTGATGGGTATTTTCATGATAGAGAAAAGAATTTTGAGAATGCTTAGGGTTTAATATCGGGATTTTAATGTTATTCTGATATCTTACTATTCTGATATTAACTTGAAAGTTATTTATCTATTTTCTTTAAAAGTTTTGATGTTGAAGTTTTATGTGTTTTGATTTAATATTTTTAATTGAATCGTGTTTAAACACGCCTTTAAAATAAAATACAGTTACCCCTTAAAAATGAATAAAAACAGATTTAATATTTTAACTTAATGCCAAATCAATGAGAACCCTGAGCTTGCTTCATTGAAACGAGATGGTTCCATCTGGGGGTAATACGAGTAGGAGATTGTGACACCCGAAGTGTCTTGCTTATGTCCAGTTTATTTCTTCGTTTTGTTTTGGTTGCTGTCACTGCATAAAACCCCGCTTCACAAAGATAGGATGTCGGAAATGGCAATAGGGATTTTAGTGCTGTGGTGGCAATCTCAGGGTATTCCGCCATGACTCTAATCCAGAACACCGGCAGAGTTGTTGTCTCGAACACGTATTGTCGGAAGGTCGGTGGTAACTTAGCGTGAATGGGTTTTCAACGGAATAATTATTTTAAGCTTTAATTAAGTTTTATTGGGTATGTTCGATTTTTCAAAAGTAATTTTGATTTTTAAGCAGGCCCTTGCGCGGCCCAGTACCATTTGGTCCACGGCCCGGTACCGGGCCGCGGCCCATAGGTTGGGGACCACTGGTCTACAATGTATAGAGCATAAGTTTATTTTCAAATATATGATAAATTGTACATAGTATGTTATAAAGGAAATATATCTACTTGTCCCCAATATTACATTTTTTACAAGTTTTCTTTTATATTGCGCTCTTGGATTGTCCTTAATTGTAGTCCAGCAATAATCCGCTAGCATAATTGGATTCGATTTCTCCCGGTATCGTTTTTTCATCACTGATATATCCTGATTAAAGCACTCTCCATGTTGGTCGCTTATAGCACCAATCTATTAAGTGCGGTTCATTGTAAGTTGATGGTAAGTGGTATTCCGTATTCGAATAATGATCGTTTACCACATGGTTGTCATCACCTTCTTCATCTAGTGTCCAAAATAAAGGTGGTATTGGAATTAGTAGCGTATCACTGTGAGCGATAGGTCGAATTGCGGAATGAAGATTCGGGTATTCAATACTCTTTTTATTTTTGGTAGAGAACCCAATCACATTACTTAAACAAAAGTAGCAATCACTTGTGTGATCTTTTTGCTCTCTCCATACCATGGGAACAGCAAATGATATTGATTTTCTGGCACTTTTAAGCCAAGCTCGTAAATTTACCGCACAAGTAGCGGAGCAAATGTAAGGCGCCCAAGATATGTCTTGGTCTCCCAGCTTGCAGGCAAAATATGATTAAAGGTGTAACCCCCAAACGTAACAAAAAGAAAGAGTTTGGGCTTAATAGCCCTTGGCATATTTATCCTTTCCAAATAAGTTTTTTCACTCAAAACCACAACATTTCTCGCTTAAATCACACAACACCTATTTACAATACTTTGAAATAACCTGCAATAAATGGTAAATGACAGTTATGCAACGCGGTTACGGTATTGCCAGTATTACATTTAATTGAAAAATAAATTTAACTTTAAACGGTTTTTTAGGAATTTCTCGGGATTTCGACGTGTCAGGATAATAAAATATACATATTATTGTAACGTAGTGTATGCTAGATTATAATCACGTCAATTTGTTTGAGAAGCAAAAAAAGTACCAAAATTGTTTCCCAGTGTAATTAGTATAATAGTGTATTGTTAAACTAACTGAGAAGCCCACCCAAGGATTACTTTTCAGCTAGCCCATCCATCAAATTGTGTGATGTGTCCCTTAATAATTATCCTATTTTTCAATGTGTATACTCGAAATGTGAATCACAATAAATGAATTTTCATTTGTTTTGTTAAAAAATGTACAAAAGATATATAAAGTTTAAAAAAAAACGACATAATTTAATATTCCGAATACCTAATCTTTTTTATTTTCCAAATGTCAACGTCGTCTGCATATGTGTTTTGTTTCATTTTTACTTCACTTTCATAGTATGTTTTGTTTAATTTCCGGCTTCACGACATAATGGATACAACTTCAAAATAATAGGCGGCACAATCACTTTCGGATGCTCTGCCTACAGCCTTTGGTACGTCCGACGTTCATGGGCCGGGATGATGAATGTTTTAATTGCAGCCTCCGAGGGAACCTCTGCCACGACTCTCCGCACACATCTCCGTGTTTGTATAGATACCATCGAACAAATTGCACCGGACACACCCTCTAACCCTTTCACAACACACAGTTGTGAAATTACTTAATTTTAATAAAGGGTCTTTCAAATTGAGCGATTTTTTTAATAAAAATTTTTTTAAATCTTGAATAAAACACACAATTCGATTTGATTAAAAAAAACTTTTTATTGGTCATTGAAGTATAATGTATGAATTCAAACACAAAAAATAATATCCGCCAAATGTCCACCTCTTGCAGCTTCACAGATGTCCACTCTTCTGTCAAAATTTTCGATGACAATTGGCATAATTGCTGTTCTAACTCACCAATAACGCGAATAATTTCGTCCTTCAGCTCAGGAATTGATTGGGGGTCATTCCTATAGGCCTGGTTTTTCACGTAACTCCAGAGAAAATAGTCGAACGGTGTCAGATCATATGATATTGGTGGCCAATTAACATCACCGGTTCCGGAGATTACAATACATAAAATAATTCAACAATTTGAACGCGTTGTTGTATTGTATACGACTCCATTTTTATTTTATTTATTATTACATTTGACAAGAAATATACACAATTTGCGAAAAAACAACAGGTAATTTGATTTGGACATACAATTTTAATGGATCTGGGTTTGTTGCCTTTCATTTGTCGTATCCCTAGTAAACTAGGCTTTTGCCTGTATCTCACTGAGGATATTTAGCATGAAAAAATAAATCGATACTTCTTTCCGATTTTTGATTACACAAAAAACAAGACCCCGTTGCACGCTCTCATCAACCTGATAAACAGTGACACTCAACTACAATAACTTTATAAATGTCATACTTGTACATTACACTTCTCAAATGTCACAAGACCCAGGATAGTTCGCGACACTATCTATGTTTTGACTAAGAATTTAAAAAAACCGCTCAATTCGAAAGACTTTATAACTAACCTATCGATAAATATGGCGACACTTCCTGTGTCATGTCGTTTATAGGGCACTTTTAATGCCAAATCAAAGGAATATTAAATACATTGATAATAAGCTGAAAGTGAAAAAAGAACTCGTCAAAACTTTACAGGACACTCTTAATATTGAATTAATATTAAATACGAGTACATTGATAATAATCTGAAAGTGAAAAAGAACTCGTCAAAACTTTAAAGGACACTCTTAATATTGAATTAATATTAAATAAATTGATAATAAGCTGAAAGTGAAAAATAATTAATAATATACAAAAAGTAAATCCACAAATACTCCCCTCAGATTAACTCGAACAAATAAATATATTGGGTGTTAACATAAGTTGTGTCCATTTTTTTCCAAATGAAGAGAACAAAAGGACACAACAAAAAAAATTACAACAAATTAGTCAATAATGTATTCTCCTTCATTATGGCTCAGTCAATTCTACGGTGGTTTGAAGGGGATCTTTATTAATAATATGGTTTAAGCGGTCCTCATCGAAGTCCACCGGTCGTCCGGAACGCTCCATGTTTATCAAGTCGAAATTACCGTCTTTGAAACGCAAAAATCATCGACGAGCTGTCCTTTCATTCATAGCATCTTCACCGTACACTTTGCGAATATCGCGAGCAGCTTTGGCAGTTTTATTCCCTCGATTGAATGCGAACAGAAGGAGGTGTCGAAAATGCTCAATTTCGTCTACTTGACATTCCATTTTGAAGGCTTGTAATCAAATAAAATAATACATGTAACGTAAAAGCAAACACAATATCTTGTAGAGCGGAAAATTTTCTTTCGAATGACGTATAACCTTTACAATTTTGTTTTACTTTTGGTGTTCATTTTTAAATTTGGAAAAAAAAACGGACACAACTTATGTTAACACCTAATAGGTTGTTTTACAGCAACATAATGTGTAACATAAATGTTTATAAATTTCTTCCGAAATCGCTAATATATCTCAAAATAAACTGTAGAAAATACATTTTGAAATACATTGCTTATATTCACTGTGCAATCCACTTCCACTGTAGCATATATCTCCGTACAGAATTTAAAATACATAGTTTATATTCACTGTGCAATCTACTTCCACTGTCACATATAGCTCCATACAGAATTTAACTACAATGGTTATAAATTACGATAACCATCTTCAGATCCGGAGGTTGCGAGTTAGATTGCTGCTGAAAACCAGATTAATTTTTTTAAAGTTAAAATGTCTGGCTTTCCCTTAAGGTCTCATAATATTTTTTTGATTGGTTCGAAGAGATTGCCATATGGCAACATTAGGTTGGGATATACATAAAGTTCTTTACATGATTCTGATATAGCTGCTAGATGCGATTTTTTTAAATAATTGTTTGTTAGTGTCCCAAGTTAGGATGCCCTTGAGGGGAGTTTGCTTTCTAAATGACGCTATGCTAAATTGTATTACACTTTTGTTGTGTACAGTACAATCTGACGGCTTATTGTCATGTGGTAATCTCTTCCAATCAAACAGAAATATATTAACCCTTCCTTCCCTGTGATGTGTAGCTAGTACACATTGCTTCTAAAAACGTTAATAACTCTATAAATATAATAAATACTGGGTTCAGATTTTAGGTATTCCTCAGATTTTAGGTATTTTAGGTATATATTTACGCATTGAATGAAAAAATAATAATTAGCACTTATCGGCCACATCAGAGATATTTTGTGAAAATCGGCAATAAATACACCAATACAATCAAACGTGTGCCAGTGTGTGACGTAGGTATATTAATTCTAAAAAAACCGCTATGGGTGAGGAAGCGACGCTATTGACATCTCACTCTACTTCGGTACATGGGAACGCAAGAAATAGAATCTCTGTTAGCAGTTGTTTCTTCCTTCGAGGTATAACATACACAGTGTAAGTGTTCCGAGTCCCATCTCAGTAGCTCGCGGGCATCCATATGAAATGGTCTCTGCGCCCGTTTTGTGAACGTAGGCCGATGTTTTTTCATATTTTCAGCAATTAAATTTCAATTATTATCACTTTTGACTTCAAATTTAATTAATTTAAGCGATTGGCTATGAATATTCTTATTTTTCCGATTTTATATCGCTCATTTTTACATGCGCATTGATGGGTATTGAATACACAGCACCCGAACGCGCGATTTTTTTTTAGCACCGGAAGGGAAAGGTTAAAAATGATTTAAGTCTAAACCAGACTGGAATCCTTTTTTTTTAATCTGATTTCTAGCGGGATTTGAACCCTCAACCTCCGGGCTGGGAGACAGGTGTTTTACCAAAGGCCACGGAAGTCATCAATGGAACTGAAAAAAAAATCTAATAAGAAGTTCCACAAAGCTAAAGGCGAAACATTTGATAGGGATCGATGAATGAAAGGGTCAACTCGTTAGTCGTTAAGACAAAATATGACCATAATGGTTTTGCAATAATAATTGCGGATTTAATCGCGATTTGATGTTTGCCATTTGGTCTGGTGGAGATATCAGATACGGTAAATATTGCATTCGCTGGAATTAAGATACTAGCCTGCCGTGGGACCATAAATTTAATTTAAGTACCCACGTCCAACGAAAGCACTTGTGGTTCAATAAATAACTCTTTATTGACTGGGCCTGCGTATAATATTTTGATAAGTCAATACAATTAATTCGTTACTCTCATTCTATAAAGTTTGGTCACTTGAGGTTCGAATATTTCAATTGGAAAGACGACGATTCGGTCTCGATTCTCGATGACACCCGAAAAAAGATATCCCAGTCTTACCAAAAAAGATATCCCAGTCTTACCAAAAAAGATCATCTGGTAACGAAGCTCGCGTATGCTAGGCGTGTACAGTCTCTCTCCGTGGTTGCAGTCCTAAGACTGGTTTGCAGCAATTTCAACTCTTCTCCTCCATTTCCCCCTGTCCTGTGCGGCTCTTTTTAAATCTGTATATGTTGAGCAGCGCACGTCCACCAACAGGTCCTCCAGGTACTCTCGGCGTGGGCGTCCCCTAGAGTTTGTCCCCTCGGTCATACCCTCCATTATGGCATGCAAGAGGCCCTCTTGTCGTATTATATGACCGATCCATCTTGCACGCCTTTCGGACAGGATCCTGATCAGGTGCCTTCCTCCTTCGATTCGTTGGAGAACCTCTTCATTTGTGATGCGGTCTCTCCAGGAAATTCCTAATAGTCTTCTATAGGACCACATCTCAAAAGCCTCTAGTCTTCGTCTATCTCTTTCGGATAGACACCATGTCTCGCAGCCGTACATCAAGATACTCCATACATAGGTCTTGATGAGGAGTATTCTCAGTTTTAGGTCTATATTATTTGATTCTATTATTTTCGACCTTTTATTAAATGCAAGTCTAGCCTGATGTATACGGCTGTCGACCTCGCTCTTGGACCGACCGTCCCATGTTATTTTGCTCCCGAGGTAGACAAACTCCTCGGTGTTCTTTAGTGGTTTACCCGACATCACTATTCTCATCTGGTGTTGCGCTCGGCGTACAGTACCCGGCGGTAAGTAATATATATTGGGCTTAAGAAAGATACTGTCGGCCATAATCGGCTAACTTCGGCTTCGTAGAGCGTCGCCTCTGTCGCTTGACAACGACTGAAAAATCGCGACGGGACACTCGTATAAATGACAGAGACGACGCTGTACAAAGCCGAAGTTAGTCGATTATGGCCGACAGTCTCTTTCTTAATCCCGATGTGTATTACTTACCGCCGGGCACTGTAATACATTACACCTAAATCCCAATGTGTTACTATCACATATCGGAAGATCTGTATAAGTTTTTTTTTTTTTAGAAGAGTTGAGCCAATGGGCAACCTGGCTTATGACGCACCAGGTTTAAAACCCCGGGATTGTGTTTGGACTCTCTGAATTGGTTCTTTGGAGACCCACTTCTTTGCCTGTTCCTTCAGTGCATACCCCAAAAGTGTTTATCATTTTATTGCTCTGAATATATGTAATGTGTTTTCAATGTTTAGTGTATGGATAGGACAAGATCGTCGATTTGGTTAATTCCACACGGCACATGAACACTATTACAAGGGAATAAATACCAAAGGGCAGGTCTCTTTGAAGGGCCATCAGCCGCGTCCCGACGGAGTTTACCGCGATTTCTCCTGTTGTAAGGCAAATGCCGGGGCGCTTCCAGTAAAGTCGTGCGCGAATGCATTCTATATAAGTTTTATTGTACATACTTCGTTTTCCTAGATGAGTTTTCTCCGATTTTCTTACCAAACATGTTCTTATCTAAACATGCCGATGCGGGGAAGTATCTAATCTAATGACCGCAGCCACTGCATTATCTTTATACTCAATTTTATACAATATATATTTATTTTATAATATTTTAATCTGTCAATAATAGTGGGTTCGAGTCCCGAGCTGGAGCGCACATGAGGGGAGTTTGCTCTCATAACGGCGCTATATAAATTGCCCTTTTATTATTATTGTTATTTAAGGTCCAGTCTCCATCTGACTTTGCAAGTTAAGGTCGAGCGCTGCGAATAATTTGACTCGTCAAATTCCTATTAGATTTGGCAAACCCAAATATTTTGACAGAACGTTTCAGGTACCGGGATTTCTTCTATGGAATAGTCTTCCGCCCTCCTTTAGGCAGTCATTAAAAAAGTACTTACTTAAATTTATGACCGCAACTGCTCACAAGTACCCGGCGGTAAGTAATACACATGGCTTTGTAGAGCGTCGTCTCTGTCGCACGATGGCGACAGAGACGACGCTCTGACGGCAGAGACGGCCCGATGTGTATTACATAATATATAAGTACCCGGCGGTTAGTAATACACATGGCTTTGTAGAGCGTCATCTCTGTCGCACGATGGCCCGATGTGTATTACATAATATATAGTACCCGGCGGTAAGTAATACACATGGCTTTGTAGAGCGTCGTCTCTATCGCACGATGCCCCGATGTGTATTACATAAAATATAGTACCCAGTGGTAAGTAATACACTTGGCTTTGTAGAGCGTCGTCTCTGTCGCACGATGGCCCGATGTGTATTACATAATATATATAGTACCCAGCGGTAAGTAATATCCATGGCTTTGTAGAGCGTCGTCTCTGTAGCACGATGACCCGATGTGTATTACATAATATATAGTACCCGGCGGTAAGTAATACACATGGCTTTGTAGAGCGTCGTCTCTATCGCACGATGGCCCGATGTGTATTACATAATATATAGTACCCAGTGGTAAGTAATACCCATGGCTTTGTAGAGCGTCGTTTCTGTCGCACGATGACCCGATGTATATTACTTACCGCCGGGTACTGTACGTTCAACTTTTATATATTTATTTGTAATATTTTCTAGCCTGTTAATAATAAGTCTCGAGTTAGAGCGCTCTTTAGGAGAGTTTGTTCTTTGAACAGCGCTATTATAATTGTTATTATTATTATTAAGACTTAATTAAAGCCATTTACAAAGTTAAAAAAATCTTACTAGAAATATGGTGGCCATTGCATTAAGGAAATAACACATACGATTAAGAAAGAATAACTATTCTAAAACCATTTTGACGGAACACGAAACGATCCAGGTTAAGGCGGTACGGTCACTGGTATACCATAATGTAAAATAATATAAAATAGTGCCCCCGGGCCCCAGCGCGGTTGTGTTGTCAAAAACCCACATTTTGTTGTAATTTATCACCAGCACTCCTGTAATTTGATGGAAATTTTACCAACAGCACAATAAGGTAAACGTGAACGCAAAATTTTGTATTATGAAGAAACACAAGAGTTCACTTAAAATATATACAGGACAACCATGATGTATGGAAGTGAAACTTGGATATAAAATATAAGAAAAGCCGAATATGTATATACTCGTATATCATATATTATATAAATTCACGCTTTGTAATGTGAGTATTTATTTATTTAGATATGACAAGATATTTTGTAAACACTCGTACATAATTTTAGGTATTCCTCCGTAATACATTTACGCATTGAATGAAAAAATAATATTAATAAAAATTAGTTCTTATCGGCCACATCAGAGATATTTTGTGAAAATCGGGAATATATTCACCGATACAATAAAACGTGTGCCAGTGTGACGTAGGTATTCGTATAGACGTTCATTCTAAAAACCCGCTATGGGTGAGGAAGCAACGCTATTCACGTCTCACTCTCACTCTACTTCGGTATATGGGAACGCAAGGAAAATAATCTCAGTTCGCAATTGTGTTTCTTCCTTCGAGGTATAACAGTCCGAGACCAAATCCCGTCTCAGTTCTCAGTAGCTCTGGGGCATCCATTTGAGGTGGTCTCTTCGCCCGTTTTGTGAACGTCGGCCGATGTTTTTTTCATGTTTTCAGCAATTAAATTTCAATTATTATCACTTTTGAATTCAAATTTAATTAATTTAAGCGATTGGCTATGAATATTATTATTTTTTCCGATTTTAAATCGCTCATTTTTACATGTGTATTGAATACACAGCACCGAAACGCGCGGATTTTTTTAGCACAGAAAGGGAAAGGTTTACAAATATTTTAAATTTAAAAGGGGAAAAAATTGTTAGCATTAAAATTGAAATAAAATTTTACGACACACGAAACAAATATTGGCAAAAAATATTGCGCTACAAATAACTGATTAATTATGGGGAATCTACTTTAAAAAAATAACCGGCCAGTGACATAGAATGTCTGTTAAATGAACCACTAGAAAAATGACAATATCTTGATCAAAATTGTAATTATTTTTTTTTAAATTTACATGTACAAGGGTAGGGGTTGAAAAACATTTGATGCCCTCGCAGCCGGGCTCGTTGTCTATTGGTGCGGGTGTATCTCAACTGGGGGATGTTATGAGACGAACCCAAACCTTTGGATAGCTACCCGCTTAAGTGTATTTTCTTCGATTTTATCCTGAGATATACATGTAATTTTAGGATATACACATATATGTACATGTACGTACTATGTTGCTATCAATAAACCTATATTTATTTATTACTGAAATAATTGAGGATATACACATATGTGTATATGAACATACTATGTTGCTATCAATAAACCTATTTTTATTTATTACTGAAATAATTGAGGATATACACATATGTGTATATGAACATACTATGTTGTTATCAATATACCTATTTTTATTTATTACTGAAATAATTGAGGATATACACATATGTGTATATGAACATACCATGTTGCTATCAATATGACCATACTATGTTGCTATCAATAAAATATTTTTATTTATTACTGAAATAATTTAGGACATACACATATGTGTATATGAACATACTATGTTGCTATCAATATACCTATTTTTATTTATTACTGAAATAATTGAGGATATACACATATGTGTATATGAACATACTATGTTGCTATCAATATTCCTATTTTTATTTATTACTGAAATAATTTAGGATATACACATATATGATATGTATTAAGTGCTAACATAAGTTGTATCCGTTTTTTTTTCAAATTTAAAAATGAGCACCAAAAGTAAAACAAAATGGTAAAGGTTATGTCATTCGAAAGAAAATTTTCTGCTTTACAAGATATTGTATTTGCTTTTACGTTACATATATTATTTTATTTGATTACAAGCCTTCAAAATGGAATGCCAAGTAGACGAAAATGAGCATTTTCGACACCTCCTTTTGTTCGTGTTCAATCGAGGGAATAAAGCTGCTCGCGATATTTGAAAATGAACTATTCTTCCGACGTGTGGAAAATTCAGGCAACTCCATCATCGGGTCGCCCACAAGATACCACGAAAGTCGTCGTTGATTCACTAAATAAGCAAATATAATATGTTACTTCCCACGGGCCAAAGTCATAAACGAGAAAGCTCAGAACTAATTAATTTTGCCAGCATTGCTAGCAAACTTGATAAATACTGATTTTCGAATCCAATTTATGACCAGTCCAATTCTTCTTCGAATCCAATTTATGACCAGTTCAATTCTTTTTCGAATTCAATTTATGACCAGCTGAATTCTTCGTTCAATTAAATTCAGAAACCAATACTTTGTTCTGGTTGATTACCAATTGTAGTGAACCGATAACACTGGGGAACAATTTCAGTTTTTTTTACTTCTCAAACAAATTGACGTAATTATAAATCGAACATACACTACGCTACAATAATATATATTTTTTATTACCCTGGTACGTCAGAATTCCGAGAAATACCTAAAAAACTGTTTAAGGGAAAATTTATTTTTAAATTAAATCTAATACTGGCAATACCGTAACCGCATTGCATAACTGTCATTTACCATTCAGCGCATGTTATTTCAAAGTGGTGTTAATATGTGTTGTGTGATTTAAGCGAGAAATGTTGTGGTTTTGAGTGAAAAAACTTATTTTGAAAGGAAAAATATGCCAAGGAAGCGCATTAATAGCCCAAACTCTTTCTTTTTGTAATGTTTGGGGGGGGGGGGGGTGGCATTCAAGGAACAACGCAGAAATATAACACCTTTAATACGGAAGGCGTAAGAGTCATATTTTGCCTGCAAGATCGGAGACCAGGATAAATCATGGGCGCCTCACATTTGCTGCGCTACTTGTGCGGTAAATCTGCGTGCTTGGTTTAAAGGTGCCAGATAACCAATGGCATTTGCTGTTCCCATGGTATGAAGAGAGCGAAAAGATCACGCAACTGATTGCTACTTTTGTTTAAGTAATGTGATTGGGTTCTCTACCAAAAATAAAAAGAGTATTGAATACCCAAATCTTCATTCAGCAATTCGACCTATCGCTCACAGTGATACGCTACCAATTCCAATACCGCCTTCATTTTGAACACTAGATGAAGAAGATGATGACAACCATGCGGTAAACGAACATTATAAGGATACGGAATACCACCTACCATCAACATACAATGAACCACACTTAATAACTTGGTACTATAAGCGACAAGCATGGAGAGCGCTTTTATCAGTATATATCAATGGTGGAAAAACGATACCAGGGAAAATCGAATCCAACCATGTTAGCGAATTATTGCTAGACTACAATTAAAGACAATGTAGAGTAGAGCACAAGTTTTTTTTTCAAATATATGATAAATTAAAAACTATACGTGATGCAGACTTTTTAATGATACTTTAGCGGATGTCCTAGTAGGACGTGCTGATGATTATGATTGTTGTTTGGTATTTAAATAAAATACCTCGATTAGCAATGCGGAAAGTAAGAGTGAATAACCAATGAATAGTAAACAGTGATGAATGGTCAAGTGATTAATAATAAGTGATTCTTTATTTATCGATAAGTAGGTATATATACATTTCAGGTATATATACATTTCAGAATATATGATTTTGTGGAGACAACTTGGAGAGGCCTACATCCTGCAGTGGATAGATACAGGCTGATGGTGATGATGATGATGATATACATTTCAGAACGGGGCGCGTGAGTGCGTCCGCAATATATTTTTATCTCACTCCTGTGCGTGCAGAGGTGGTCGCAGACGTTGCGAATAATATCGTGGGTAGGTAATTTGTTGGCGAAAACGGTGAGACAGCGCGATGCGTTCTCCTTCTACTGTGGAATGTAACGTAAATAGTATTTGCGGGTAAACAATATTAATGTTCTGGTATGCGACCTTTGGGCATGTCCGAAGGTCGGTTCGTCGGTCGTTGACCGTGCGTGTTGACAATATTCAGGGACGACGATAGTCCCTACAATACCAATACAATCAGCATCCGAAACTGTATTAAAAATATGTATCGGACTCCAGAAAGCAAAAACGTTGTTCCCCAGTGTAATTAATCTGTGTAAATACCGATACTGGCTGAAATAAGGACTGATTTCACGGCCTGTTAAAAAAACTATGATGGAAAATGTACAATGATTGTTTCCTATTTCTATGCCTGAGCACAGATCTTGAATGGGAAATTGCTTATTCCGTTTTATCTCAAGTATTTTTTTTTTGTAATTTACTGAATTGAATTTAATTACTTGTATCTGAAATGTGGACATAGAAAAAGACTAGGTGCAGTAAAGGTGTATTGAAAATAATGCATGGAGTGACAATGTATGACAGAATACGGAATCAAGGGATAAAGGATGTTGTTTATAGTTAAGGCATTAACGTTGTGGAAGTTTAAAAACATTGTAATTTATTTTTATGAAACACTGTTTATTCCACTTTTTTTGTGACGGTATAACCCTACCGGTTTCAAGACTTTCACCTCATCTTCAGGGGAGCGCAAACAAGACAATACAGGGCGTTGGAGATCTTTTTCGGGCTGCCGGGGACAAAGATGTCTGTTCTCAGGTGATATTCAACGTTGAAGGGACCTGACATGACACTGGGAAGAAGAAGAATGGCGTGGAATAGTCTACCTTTTAGTGTTAAGATATATGGATGGCGTGTGCAGCTTTTGGAAACACTTGAAGACCACCTTTTTTAGGAAGTCTTATCAAAATGTATGATGTTATACTCGTACACATACACTTCACGTAGGGTTATACCGTCACAAAAAAGTGGAATAAACAGTGTTTGATAAAAATAAATTACAATGATAAAGGATGAATGTGAACTTAAGGCTGATGTGTTAAGTAAGATGAATAAGAGTACGTTGAGATGGTTTGGGCATGTAGAACGAATGAATGAAGAAAGACTAACAAAACAGATATACAGTGCAGATGTACGTAGAAAGCGTATGAGAGGAAGACCAAGGAAAGTATAGTTAGATCAAGTGAATGATATTCTGATAGAAAGAAACGTAGAAAGTCAGAGAAATCGTTGGAGTTGTCTGTGGAAGAGTATGTCTGTGGAAGAGTATGTCTGTGGAAGAGTATGTCTGTGGAAGAGTATGTCTGTGGAAGAGCTGAAGTACGTGTGTCGAGACTGGAACGTAACATAAAGTGCTCTGTCCTTAGTATCCACCAATTTTTCTTTCGATTTGATACTTAAACTATAAAGAATTTTAAAAAAATCCCTAAAAAAGGTTGATAACCAATGAACAAAATTTGATTGCACTTAAATTAAACATGGTTAAAAGTTAATATCGGTGCACAAGGTTAAACGTTAACATTGGTGCACAAGGTTAAACGTTAACATCGGTGCACAAGGTTAAAAGTTAACGCGCATCCAAATTCGATAATACACCCATACTTCTGCACATCCACATACGGACTGGGTAAAACCGGATCTAAAAGATGACCTGAAGTTTAAACCATGAAATATATGGAGAAAATTTGGATGTTGATTTGTCTGTCAGATTGAGTTTCATACAATCACAAAGAAATGAGGTATTCAAAGCAAAGTTTACACTTTTTTGATAAAAAAAACATGTTTAGAATTCAAAAGACGAATTTATAATATTGTTTAAATAATTTCATTGATACAAATATATAATTGATTTCTAGGGAACCATAAAATTTGAACCTTGAATGCTTGTGCAATCATTAACAGAAGTGGCTTAATTTTGACTGTTGTTCATGATCCACGACGCGAAAGAGCTAACGCGAGTGAAGATATCAGGAGTTCCTTTGGCACAGGGTTGTCCGAAGGAGGCGATCCCGACCAGAGCATCGCCAGCGGCTAGAGGGCCTCCGGAGTCACCCTGGATAAATGAACAATTGTTAAAATATATACGGTCAATTCTTACTGACATGTTTTATTCATTGATAGTCCATTGTGGGTATACTATATTTGATAGAACACAAGAAATCAGCGTCGAGATATTATATTGGAAGCTCCAATACTCATAGTAGTTCATTATGGCGTGGAAAAAAAACTTCGACAACGGTTAGTCAAATGCTATGTATAGTGTTATTGCATGGAGTGGAATCATGGACCCTCAAAGTAAGTAGTATGAACCGACTGGAAGCATTCAAAATGTGGATGCACCGGAGAATGCTACGGATACCCTGGACGGATATAGTCCGTAGCACAAGGGTTCTTCAAAGAGCCAAACTTGATAGAGAGTTACCATATTAAAATCCGAAAGATGTCCTACTTGGGTCATGTACTTAGAGGAGCAAAGTACAAATTACTGCACCTGATCATCCAAGGCAAAATAGAAGGCCGAAGAGGTGTTGGCATGAGGCATTCTCCTGGCTCCGCAATATACGTGATTGTACTGGCATAAGGGGCGTTGGAGATCTTTTTCAGGCTGCCGGGGATAAAGATGTTTACTCTCAGGTGATATTCAACGTTGGAGGGACCTGACATAACACTGGGAGAAGAAGAATGGCGTGGAATAGTCTACCTCTTAGTGTTAAGATATATGGATGGCGTGTGCAGCTTTCGGAAACACTTGAAGACCATCTTTTTTGAGAAGTCATCAAAATGTATGATGTTATATTCGTACACATACACTTCACTACACCTAAAGTCGAACGTGTTAATATCACAAATCAAAAGATGTACAAAATGCTTCTTTGTAGTTAGTTCTGCGGTTTTCTTACAAAATATATATTTCTGAACATATGCAGATGCGGGGTCTAGTGTGATAGCCGCAGCCACCGCCTTCCTATTCTTACACTCAAATTTAATGTATAGATATATAAGTATTTGTATATGCGTATACATGCCATCATGCCGTGTCCCTGCTGGGGCAGTCAGAATTGACAGAGAACTAGACTTTCCTATCTCGATACATATTTCGCTTCTTTCACATTCATATACTTTCTCTTACATTTAGGGTTAGAGTACCCTCAAAGATCGTTTGCTGTCTATACAGCGCTATATAAATAAGTTGTCCTTTTATTATTATTATTATTATTCATTTTAAGACGATTATAAAATAAAATAATTTTTTTTACGATTGTCGGGATATTGAGTCATATACTCGTATAAACTTTTTTATCGTTTCATTAAACTGTAAACATTTTGTATTAAATTCAATTTTACTTGTACAATCTCCGCTCTTTCCGATTCTGGACTATGCGGACGTCTGTTACTTGGATGTTACAGAGGAACAGCTGGACAAATTACAGCATCTTCAAAATGTTTGCCTAAGATTCATTTTTAACCTACGTAAGTACGATCATATAACTTCATACCAGAAGGCATTGCACTGGTTGAATGTTAGAAATAGACGCCAAATTCACATACTGTCTCTATTGTATATTATCCTTAACTGTCCCCCTCCCTCTTATCTCGCCGAAAATTTTCAGCGTCTTTCCAATCATGGATTAGCGCTTCGCTCAAACAGAGATTGTCTATTGGCCTTTCCAGTTCACCACTCCTCTATTTTAACATCGTCCTTTACTGTCCATGCAGTGAGACTCTGGAATCAGTTACAAACCAACATAAGACTCGCTCCGTTATTGGCATGCTTTAAGAAACGACTGAAAAAAGTCTTAATTTCTATTCAGTAAAATAACGTGTTTCATTTCTGATTTTTATTTTCCTTTTCTCTCCATCATCCTTTATATCTCACTTTATATGAAAAAGAATGTTCGGGTGATTGTCCGTCTTTGTGGGGTTCGTGGGCATATGCTCACGTATGTGTTTATGGATTTTGTGGGGATGGATAGTCATTTGAATGGTTTATGCGACCACGTAACTTGCTTCATTTACTTTTGTCTGGTTGGTTGGAAGAGATTGCCGCCTGGCTATAAGCCCGCCAGATTGTATTTGCAATAAAAGTGATAAATAAATAAAAAAAACATTTTGTAACATAGCTGATAAATCACAAAATAACTATTGAAAATTATTAAGGAAATAAACGCCACAAGAAAAAAATATTTACCATGCAAGTTCCTTGTCTTGTCCGAGTTGAAGTGCAGATATGGCTTTCGTGAATGAGCATGTCCTGAGACTGGCACTGATTGAGGGAGATGGTTGTCAGAATAACTTTCTGCAGAGTATTGGATAAACCATCATCGATCTGGAACGTGGAAGTAATTTTTATTCATTTATTTATTACACATGACAAGAAATATAATATACATAATTTGCGAACAAACAACAGGTAATTTAATTTGGACATACAATTTTAATAGATCTGGGTTTGTGGCCTTTCATTTGTCGTTTCTTCAGTAAACTAGGCTTTTGCCTGTATCTCAATGAGGATACCTGAAAAAATAAATCGATTCTCCTTTCCGATTTTCGATTGCACAAAAACAAAACCCCGCTGCACATTCTCATCAACCTGACAAACAGTGACATTCAATTTCAACTGGAAACATTATGCGAAATCAAACTCCTCACACATCATCACTCCAGAAAGACCAAAAATGTTCATCCCATAATAACCGATCGATTGGTTATTTTAGAAGTTCTTGAAAAACGCCAGATCTGCTTCCAACACAACATCTCAAAGGAATCAATGCCTTGTCGATTGCACACCTTGAAGCACTAGGTTCCACATCATATAAATAAAATGGGTTTGAACCAATCGAGTCCAGGTTTTTCCTTATGATTCCCTCTAGATAGCTTCCATGTAAATCAAAACAGAAAATAAAAACTTATTGACTCTATCTAGAAAAAAAAATCTATTAAGAGCATCAGAATAAAAACAAATATATATAGAAAGGTTTTTTTTTTAAATGCTACATATGTGTACATACCATCACGCCGTCTCCCTACTTAAGTAAGCAGAAAAGAGAGAGCGCCAGAAATTCTTATCACGACGACACACATCTTTCGCCTCTTTTTGATCCACACACCTTCTCATAAAGCTCCTACTGAGGTTCATGGCCACGTGGTAACGCACTGGACTCCCGTGCGAAAGGTCTTCGGTTCGAACCCTGCGCCGTGCTTTTCCTTACTGAATAAAGCCTTACTGTAATAATTCTTCATCTCACTGAATCTTTATTCAGCCTTACTGTAATAATTAACATTCATTCCTAATCACTTCCTTCCTTATTCTGTCGTACATGATCCATCATGTATTCTTCCCTCACTACCTTGTATATTGTCTATTCGGGTATGTTGAGGGATACCAGGATGAGGGGTGGATTGAATCAAACAAAAATAGGTGCTTCTTGCGTGCTTACCATATTAGGTAAATTTTCTGGCACTATCATCGAGAGGAAGGGAAGCTGCAGACTCAGCAGAGACACATGACACGCATGGCAACTGATCAAATGTTCACCATTCCGAGTGTTAAAATCTCTTTTGTCCAAAAGCAATATGCCTATTTAGCTCCCATGACATACAATGGGGTGCCGAATTCAATAAGAGTAAAGGGAGGAAAACAATTTAGGTAGTCGACCGGAGCATGGTTGTTATCGCGACAGGAGTTTGAGTACTTGGGCTTGCAAGATGAATGGCGTGTAGCAAAGGTTTGTGTGAGCTCTTGAGTGTGTGTTTTTTTTATGATTATGTTTAGAATATTGTGGGATGAACGTTTTGGTCTGTCGGAGTGATGAAGTGTGAGGGCTTTGATTTCGCGTGATGTATACATATATGTAATTGAGTGTCTCTGTTTGTCAGGTTAGTGAGAATGTGCAACGGGGTCAAATAAAGTCAAAAATTGGAATGAAGTATCGATTTATTTTTTCATGTCTAATATCCCTCAGTGAGATACAGGCAAAAGCCTAGTCTACTGGGGACACGACAAATGAAAGGCAACAAACCCAGATCCATTAAAATTGTATGTCCAAATTAAATAACCTGTTGTTTTTTTGCAAATTATGCATATTTCTTGTCATGGGTAAAATAAAATAAAATGTTTCTTTGACATCGCCCAAATGATGAAGACCGCAACGCAAGGCTAAGGAAAGACACATCGAAGCTTTACTGCAAAATTACTCACCGAGGTTCGACCCCATCCGCTTAGCGTTACAGGAACTCCATCCCCGGTGATTGCCGTGGAAAGAGGAATAGGTTTTATGTTGTTGGAAAATGTGATGGCTTCGCTGGTGATGACTACGGCAACGTCATTCTTACGGTAGTATTCATCGAAATTGGGGTGTGTGGTGATCTTGGACATTGTATATGAGATACCTCCAGACTGCAAGTAGATAGTACCGGCAACAACAATGATGATACTTGGATTTGCCCTAAAAAACCATTTTCAACATGAAATAATATACTATAATGTAAATATTTCAAGCGATTATATTTTTGGATGAAATTTATGTTTTCCTATAAATTACATGTGTCAAATAGTATCGTCGTCGTTGCTAGGCCTCGTAGTCGAAGATCCCTTTGCCACTGCAATGTCAACCTGCAACTGCTATTCCACGTCGATCGTGTGATCCTCTGTGACAAAACAGTCCGATCCTAGATGCGCACTCCCTCCCGCAGATGTCACAGACATTTGGACTCTGTTGACCTGCCTGGCAATGCTGATGCATGTTCGAAGTGCGCTAACTGTTTCTCACACGTTTAGCCGCAAAGATTTGTGTGGACTCGTGAGTGTGGGTTTCTTCTTTTTGTTTTAAATTTTGTTGTTTTTTATGTTTTTTAAATTTTATTCTTATGATTGTGTGCGGTATATTGTGGGATGAATATTTTTGCTCTTTCTGGAGTGATGATGTGTGAGAAGTTTAATTTCGCATGATGTTTCCAGTTGTTATTGAGTGCCATGTTTGTCAGGTTGATGAGAACATGCAACGGGGTTTTGTTTTTGTGTAATAAAAAATCGGTGTTCACGCCGAAGCGTGACGTAAAATATCGTCCCGATGTTGGGCCGCCCTGTTGTCGCTGCCGGCCCCGTCATGTTGGGCCGCCCTGTCGTCGCGGACGGCCCCGTCGCGCGATGTGGTATTATTCTCGCAAATCATTCAATATTGTTCTCACCTATCCTAAAATATAGTATTGTCGCAGTATAACGATTTTAACGTGACGAACAGATTCCGTCGCCTCGTTCACTTGTGCACAGACCATCACCCGGGTGACACCTCAGGAGGACCAGTAACAACACATACGCTTCATCGCCCGAAGAACCAGACGAATAAATCATCAACCGCCGTGACGTTCCAAGAGTCCTGGAAGATCAGCCGATACCTCCGAATCCCGTCTTCAACACCCGTGAGTACCATTCCATTTGTTTCTTTATCTCCATCTAGGGTTTGGCATTTGCCAAACTAATCAGAAAGAAGTATCGATTTATTTTTTCATGCTAAATATCCTCAGTGAGATACAGGCAAAACTCTAGTTTACTGGGGATACGACAAATGAAAGGCAACAAACCCAGATTCATTAAAATTGTATATCCAAATTAAATTACCTGTTGTTTTTTCACAAATTATATATATTTCTTGTCATGTTAAAAAATAAATAAGAGACGCCATCAGCCCGAGAAGATACGGCTCTCTACCCCTCACGGTACCGAGCCACCTGCTCCCAGTCCTCGGGCGTCCCGCACAAAGTTCGTGTTAAATATTATATTGTATTGTAATGTTAAGTTCTTAAAGAAAATAGATTTAAAGAAAAACTTAACTTATATCGCTTTACACAATAACCGCGCTAAATCAACAGTAGCAATAATGACAATATTTTTTAGTATGCTGGTGCTCACCTTAATTTATGGAAGTGAAACGTGGACTTGACAGTAGAAGGATAAGAGTAAGACTAATCCTGTGGAGATGCGTGTGTGGCGTTCGTACGCTCGGTCAATGACCGGCGATACGACCTTTGCATACCTTGACAATTCAAAACAAACAAGTACAAGGTCCACACGCCGGTCATTCAACTCATTGTCAGGCATGGAGCGCATTCCATGTTAGAGCGAGAGGGCAGCACATCTGTTGCGCCAGTTCCCAAATCTGAATGATACCTACATACGAAATTAATCGTATTGCGAATGCAGAAACGAACGGCGGCATATCGCGAGCGCATTCCCGCACACATTCAAGAATGATATAAATACCTACGTCTACCAATTAAATTTCTCTTTCCGCATTGCGATCTAAAACGAGTTTTATTTGTCAACAAACCATCATCATCATCTCTCCTTTAAGGAACACAGTTCCTAAACGTGTATTGAGGAAAATTTGTGTGGGAAATGAAGACATTCGAAATCAATTCATGGATGTTTTAAAAAAAGATTAAGAAAGGAGTTTTAAGATGGTTTGGACATGTGGAGAGAATGAATGATGAAATAATGACTAAATGCGTAAAACAAGTCAGAAGTACAAGGTATGCGTGGAAGAGGCAGATCGAGGAAATCGTAGCTGGACCAAATATGCCAGATTTTTAAAGGAGATAAATTAAGAAGAATGAATAATAGAAGATTGTGCGTAACGAGATGTATAAATGTGAAGGAAGGGAAAGTTGTGTGCTTGGATAGAAAAAAATGGAGATCGCTTCTCTCTGCCTGCCCTGCAATGGACACGGCGTGATGATATGTATGTTTATTTTTGGAGATTATCTTGAAGATTTTCACTGCTGTTCACAACATGTTTAAATTGCTTTTCGGAGTCGTTTGTCTAGTTGAGTTGTCTGCAACAATTGCCGACGTTTCGAAAGTGGTGTGGTCGTCATCATTTAGGCCATGTCAAAAACATTACAGTACCCGGCGGTAAGTAATACATATCGGGCTTAAGAAAGAGACTGTCGGCCAAAATCGGCTAACTTCGGCTTTGTAGGGCGTCGTCTCTGTCATTCATACACGTGTTCCGTCGCGATTCGTTAGCGCATCTTGCGATAGAGACGACGCTCTACAAAGCCGAAGCTAACCGATTATGGCCGACAGTCTCTTTCTTAAGTTCGATGTGTATTATTTACCGCCGGGTACTGTACCTAATATGGTAAGCACGCAAGAAGCACCCATTTTTATTCATTCAATCTACCACTCAACGTGATACCACTCAACGTATCCGAATAAACAGTATTGAATGGAGGCAATATTATCTTCGATCGCAGTAATATAACTTTTGAGTTAAGAACCATTGGAGTTGGCAAGTAACACATAGTTTGGCATCACACTTGTTGGAAATACTACAGCCCGTGGACAGTTACAACACTCGCGGACGTTTAGCACACACAAGTATTATTACGCACTATTTAACAAGAATTATTTATTCTGTTAAGCCGCCACGTATCCACCATAATAATACGCGTAAAATGGCGTGTGATGTATTGGAACCAAAGGTGGTTTTCAGTCACAAATATAATATCAGAGACGAAATCTTTGTTCAAATAATGACACGATGAATAGGTTTTTGTATAGTACTCTTCAATATATATACTCGTGTATATATATGAATTAATGTTTCTGACATTTTGAAAAGCGTTGTTCGGATGCAATATTTTCTTCACCCTCAGTAATCAAGCCTTCGGGCTTAGAATCTCTGGAGTAGGCACGAAACTTGTGGTTCGTCATTGAATGTGTCGGCAATACTACCTCTCGGCGGGTGATATTATTGTTAGCAGACGAAAACTTTTACCAGACAAGCTTTTTTTTTCGGGTGCCATTGGAAAACGAACCTGATACCCCTGGACCGAAGACATGAATCTTATTACTAGGCTACGGAGGCCGTCAATGATCAAACACAGCAAACAACGATCCAAGAGAAATACAGGGGCCGAAATCATAGTCTCGTCATAGATAGCCATCGTAGACAGCCACTGTTAACTACTTTTATCGGATTAAGGTTCTTGAGTAAGATAATTTTGACTGTTATTCCAACAAATATCAAGGGTTTGACCAACTTAAGGCTTTCATTTATTAAAGTTTGATCGTCGATGGTACCTGAAACAAATTAGGTATTGTAAAAGTGTTAATCTAGTTAGAAAACACGAGCGCGCAATATTTGTATATGTGCGTTGTTTCTTCCCATACAGTAGTATTTACAACACGTCTAGTAACAAACACGTTTTGCTACTACAGTGGCTCTAAACCCGAAACCTTCATTAATAGGGAAAAATAAAATGTTACCTTCCAGCTATGTACTTCAATATAAATAAATAAATAATAAATAAATAATAGGTTTATTGATAGCAACATAGTATGTACAGATTATATTTGAATAACACTTCTAAAACACATAAATTGCAGATAATACATTAAATACAGAAGCTATCAAAAGGTCTAGGCTTATCTAATAGCATCCCCTCGGCCAAGATACACCCCACCAATATAGGGCGAACCCAGCCACGGGGACACCAGATGTTTTTCAGCCCACACCCTTGAACACGTAGAACAAGAATATATATAAAAAAATAAGCACAGAAAATAAATAGATGACAAAAAAAAGATACATTCAAGAGAGAAGACACTAAAAGGTCCGGGCTCATCCCACAAACATTCCCCCGGCCGAGATACTCCCCACCAATGTAGGGCGAGCCCGACCGCAAGGGCATCAGGGGGCTTCCATCCCACACCCCCGCATATCTAGATTAAAGAATAAATAGAGAAAAAAAGAATAAAAAACAAAAACGTATGGCAGAAAACAAAATAAAAAGTAAACCCACATATACCACTTCAGGTTAACTGTCAGCAAGAACGAGAAAAAAAAAAGAAAAGAAAAGCCTCAAAGGAGTCCAAATTTTACATAATGACAAATAGGAAGTAAGATATATCCTCATCGTCAATTTGTGCTACTCCCCTCGAATGATACACGCATTTTTTCCGTCTAGTATTTGGGGGCATAAGGATACCTATGACTTCGGTCGCATCTATCCTTTCAAAAAGAGAAAATAATCCAATGTGCTCCGATTGTCTCATTTCTATGTGCTAACGGATCTAGAAAAAATATGCCGCCGGTGAGTTTGCTGGTGCACAACGACTCTCCCACTTTCTCTCACTCACGCCCCAGCTTCGCTTTCCAATTTAATTGACGTTGGAATGGCGAGGAGATTGTCGACTACGAGGCCCAGCAACGACCATGATCGCGAATTTGAATATGTTGAAAGAGGCCATACGAATTAACTCGTCCAATACTGAGGACACGCCTGGCGTGTCCATGTGAACATCTGCTTCATGCTCAGAACGCGCGCGGCGTGTCCATGCCTAAATATTGTTATTGTATTACATCAGCATACAATATTCGTTCATTACTTCGAAAGAGTACATCGCATTCGGACGTTTTCATAAATGTAGAATTTATTTTACTTCAGTGAATATTTCACGGGTTGACACTAGTTTTTATTAATCAAATATATTGAGCACCGTTCTGGTTGTCATGCATTTTGTATCAGCAGTGAAAGAGTTAATGAAAGAAATATACGAGTACTTTAACCTACATTTTTTTAAAGCATAATAGTTGATAATGTGATTGAGACGGAATCGAAATATTTTAAGGAACATAATATCCTTACCATTGAACGCAGTGCGCAGCAGTCAAGATAGTGCGGGCGCTGATAATGGAGCCTCCGCAGAAGTGTTTACCTTCGATTCTCCTCAAGGATACCTGGTAGGGGAACTCCCCAACAGCTGCGTCCATGCCGCCCACGATGCGGTTGTTGTCAGCATTATGAATACTTAGTTGTCCTGTTATTGAACAAAATCAGATCATTAGAGAGTAGAAGATATCTTCTATTGGTTGTCCATTTTTTTATTTGCTTAGGGGTCATTTAGTTAACCCGTCCATGCTGAACAGTCTTGGTTTGTATGTTCCGAAAATTGTTTGAGACAACGCACCCATTTGCTAGATTGTTCTATCAATCTACAAGGCGAACCAACCTGACTTTGGAGATACCGGTCGGGAGAGCAATCACACTGTTGAACCGTGTGTGTTCTCATATAGACGTATTTCATGCGTCGGTCAGCTCCTTCAAGAAAAATCTCTTGAATTTAGTGTAGTACTTGAATAGGTTACATTTTGTCACTGTATTTTAGTGTAACAAATACATGTCTACTATAGTTTTTATGCCTTAAAATGTTGAACTGTTTTATATGTTTTTTTTTGAACTTGTTATGTTGTCTCCTTCTACGAATTAGGGGAAACCTGCAATGTGCAGAGGACCTGAATAAATAAATTAATACATGGAGTTTAATAAATTTATTTCGAACAATGTAAGAGAAAAGTTCATATTTTTATCGTGTCAACTTAATTAGTTCTTTGATTCCGTTCGCGAGCCGTAATATTCGCAAACCGAAACAATTTTTCCCATTGAAATGAAATGAAACTCTTGGAAGCCACAATGAGGGTTAATTTAATGCAAAATATATTTGATTTATACTGTAACATATATTATATATATAAAAAGCAAAAACAAATGTATCAAGAACAACGAACGCAACGACAAACAATGTTCACAACGCGCGCACCTGAGAACAACTAATGCGTAATTGCGTAATGCGCCGTTACAACTAATTCGTGAGCCGAGACATTGTACGCAGGTCGAGTCAAATTTGTTCGGAAATTGTGTTCGTAAGCCGAGGTTTGACTGTATTTCCGTTAAGATTTCTGTCACCTGGACAGCATTGGATGTACTACGAATCGAATCCTTTTTAGTGCAAGATACTTATATCTTCGGGCACTGAAACGAGTGTCCAATGGACTGATCTTCAGCTGAGAATATTTTCACCGCATAATATTCCCCATTTCGCCATAGTGTCGTTCGTCGAGTTCCTAACATATTTGGTACATATTTAGAGATTTCAAGCTTCAAGTTAAGTTATATTGACATCTTTCTGGTTGATTGGAAGTGTTTTTCGAACATTCGCACGTACATACTCTTACATACCATCACGTCATTACCCTGTAGGCAGAGAAGACAGAGCGCCAGACGTTCCTATCTCGACACACATCCTTAGGCTCTTCCAAATCCATACATCTTCTCACACAAACTCTACGATTTCTCTGACTTTCTACTTTTCCTTCCTTAAAAATACATTTCACTTGATCCAACCATACTTGACTTGTTTTCTTCTCATACACTTTCCACTCACATCTGCACAGTATATCTGTTTTGTTAGTTTTTCTACATTCATTCGTTCTACATGCCTAAACCATCTCAACGTACAAAGTGAAATGAAATAAAGCTATAAAATTTGCCATTTTCTTCGTTTTCGTGATATTATTTCAGATTTTGATAGCAAGAACGTGCTGTGATAAAGCCTCTAGAACAGTGTTCCCCAACCTTTTTAGACCTGTGGACCGGTAAAAAAAGGAAAAAAAATCGCGGACCACTAATACTGAAATAAAAATGTTTTTTTTATTTAATATTTTTTTAATCTTATGTTGTGACAGATGGACATATGTAACTATAATTGACAAATATACATACAATACATATAACATATAACAATTTTAATTGTAACATTGTCTGATACAATTAAAATTAAACAAAAACAATGGGGTTTTTGCAACAAACTAATGCGAAACCTGCTGTTGCATCTTTGCTTATATATTGGATATTCTTGGCTGCAGTGCTGTCTCTGACAGACGAAGTGCTGCATTCACGTCCAGTCTATTCCTTTGTTTCGATTTTATTGAGGACATGGATGAAAATCCGTTATTTAATATTTTTGCATGGCGAATTTCTTGAAATTTGGCATACTGTTTGCGGCCCGGCGGAAAGTCTCTGCGGCCCGGCACCGGGCCGCGGACCACCGGTTGGGGAACACTGCTCTAGAACACATTCTTAATTCAAAGTTTAACAACAGGATTTTTCTTTTCCTTTCCTTTCCACCATCCCATCCTTTCCTTTTAATTGATGATATCTCACTTTATATGAAAAATATTGTTCGGGTGATTGTCCGTCTGTGTGGGGTTCGTGGGCATATGCTCACGTATATGTTTATGGATTTCGTGGGGATGGATAGTCATTTGAATGATTTATTCGACCACGTAACTTGCTTCATTTACTTTTGTCTGGTTGGTTGGAAGAGATTGCCGCCTGGCAATAAGCCCGCCAGATTGTATTTGCAATAAAAGTGTTAAATAATAATAGTAACATCCAAAATTGGGTGAATAGTCATTTTAAAAAAATATTGTACTTCCCTCGTGCCAGACTCAGCACAACCGAGACCATGTACACACTGAACCGGTTCATTTGACCAGCAATGCTACCAACAGAGATGAATACTTATTAACGAATCCAATTGTGGTCAGTTTATATCACATTTTCTTTCTCGCCTGATTAGTAATCTGAATAAACCAATTGATTAATCGATTTTTTATTATACGTTTGTTGAATTCAGGGCCGGCTTCACAATTAGGGGCAAAGGATGGAAAAACCTAAAATATTATTTACCACTTTAATAACAGAACAATTTACTTTTTTCTGAGAAGCTAATACAAGATATTAAAAAAGAAGAAAAATTACATAGAAAAAAATTTAAAATTATATAAAATAAAACAGAATGTATATGCATACATACGAGTACATACACACAAACATATGATACACATATATTCACAGTCACTTAAGTACGTTGATGAGTGCTTTCTAACGCGCTCAATCTAAGAAGAAAATTAACTTTTGCTTTTGGTAATGTGATATGAAATATGTCAATATCCGTAGCAGTCCCGTTCAGAAGAGTTAAGGCCCTTCCAACAGGCATAGCGGCTGGAAGACCAGTTCTTGCGTATGTTATTGAGAACAGTTCTTGCCGGCGCAGTTGATGACAGGAAATATCCATGTTAAAATGCATTCACGCAAGGATTTTCTTAATTCTTTAAGTATGTGGTGGCGCAAAATAGACTGAGTAGTTTGAAAATTTCGTAACTTTAAGTATATGGTGACGCAAAATAGACTGAGTAGTTTGAAAATTTCGTAACTTTAAGTATATGGTGACGCAAAATAGACTGAGTAGTTTGAAAATTTCGTAACTTTAAGTATATGGTGACGCAAAATAGACTGAGTAGTTTGAAAATTTCGTAACTTTAAGTATATGGTGACGCAAAATAGACTCAGTAATTTGAAAATTTCACAACTTTAACCTGCTGCCTTATAGGTCATTTACAATAATAATAAATAAGGCATTTGAGAGATAAGCTATCAAACGCTCTGGGCTGTTCTTATAATATCCCCCCAGTCGAGATACACCCCCACCAACAGAGGACAAGCCCGGCCGCGAGGACATCATACGTTTTTCAGCTCACACTCTATTCATTAAGCGTAGTCTTTTGAATGAATCCCAATTTTGCACTGCAAATTATTTTATTTTAATGTCTATGTTTTTGATTGTTTTTTTATTATTATTATCTTAATCTTAAAATGAACACATTTAAAATAAAAAAGAGTAAACCTCCATGGCCTAGTTGATAAGACACTTGTCTTCCGACACGGAGTTTGAGGGTTCGATTCCTGCTGGAACCCAGATTTTTTAAAAAAGGTTTCCAGTCTGGTTGTCACTTAAGGCCTTTTTAACACCTTTCTGGTTGTTTGGAAGATATTACAACATGACAATAAGCCCGCCAGGCTGTACAACGAAAGTGTAAGACAATACATTTTGTGGATCATTTAATTGCAGTGCCTTGATAATAATAAAATGCAATTTATGTAGCACCGTTTTGAGAGCCAACTCTCCTATAGAGCGTTCTGGATTTGAATTCACTATGTTATTTTCAGAAGGTTTTCACAAGAGTATTGTTTGTGTTCCCCTAATGATGAGGTGAAAACCTTGAAGCGTGTATCTCGGTACCAGTTCTAACTGAATTCAGTCTTGTTTGTGCTCCCCTGAAGATGAGGTGTGCACCTTGAAACCGGTAGGGTTATACCGTTACAAAAAGTGGAATAAACAGTGTTTGATTAAATAAATTACAATATATATTTAAACCTCCACAATGTTAAAACCTAAACTATAAATAATAGATCTGAATTAATTCTAGGGTTAAAAAAAATCCTTGTGAGTGTAGTTTTAGAACTTTTAAAGATATTTACACTAAATTCTACATTATGTCGAATTCGTTTAAATAGATGGCGCCCAAAACGTTCAAAGTCGATAATACAATATACAACACTTCATTTTTTTATAATGGGGAACAAAAATATACCACAACGTTGTTTTCAAAATGCATTTTATATCCATTGTACTAGACGCCAGGTCTGAAGAGGTTAAAAGAAGAAATATACAAATGAAAGGACAAATTCCAAGTGGTTTTAATGAAGGCATAGTGCCAGGTTAATTTAAGAAGCTGAAGGTTGGTACAGTTTACAGTTTGGACCACTGATGTAATGGGACAGCTGGCGAATATGTTTTCAGCTTCAGTGGCGTGATGGACTAGAAAAATTCAAGTTAGGACTAACTTAATTCCCAGTCGCTGACTCTTTTTGTCCTTAGCGTCACGACGGCGAGCTCCATGATGGCTATACCAGCCATTCAGTATACCAGGGATCTCCCTGAAGGTGTCCCACATTTTGAATCTGTATCGCAGGCAGCGAGAGACGTCTGTCATTGAAACAAGTCCCTGGGCAAGTGACATTCGAGCCACTTCAAGAGTTGCCGCCTTTCGTCGATTCCATCGCTGGCTGGAACGAACCAATAGAAACAAAAGGAAACCTTTTCTAGGTAATTGTTGGCAATTCCGAACAAAAATCATTATACCTTTTTAACAATGGAACATTTAAAATAGCAATTTTAAAGGGGCCAGATATTAGGTCCTTACATATGAAATTGGCGTTTTGTTTGGGAGGAACATAAAGTTGATTTTTTTTTAATATAATATATTTATTTAATCAAAGTATGTACCATTGCTATCTATGCACTTTTGCCATCTCATATGTAGTTCATCGATCCCTTTACTAAAAAAACCATTCGGACGGGAATCAATAAAATCTTTGAAGTCGGTTTGGACTGCCCCATCGGAGTTGAATTTTTTCCCTTGCAAGAAGTTATCCAAATTTCGAAAAAAATAGTAATCTGTTGGGGCAAGGTCCGGAGAGTACGGTGGATGTCTTAGACATTCCAATTGAAGCTCTTCTAATTTGGTAGCCGTCTGTTGTGCAGTGTGTGGTCTAGCGTTATCATGAAGCAGCAGTGGCCTAGAGCGATTAACCAGCCTCGGTTGTTTAGCAGCTAGCTTTTTCATCATGGTTTGCAGTTGCTGACAATAGATATCTGCCGTAATCGTCTGGCCAGATTTAAGAAAGCTGTAGTGAACGACACCAGCACTAGTCCACCAAACGCTCACAAGTAACTTTTTTGGAGTCAATTTTCGCTTGGGGCATGGTTTGGCTGGTTCGGCAGGGTTCAGCCATTGCGATGAGCGCTTCCGATTATCATACAGGATCCACTTTTCATCACAGGTAATGATTCGATTCAAAATCCCTTCATTATTGTGCCGGTTGAGTAATGCAACGCAGCAGTCAACGCGCGTTTGTTGATTTGCTTCACTCAATTCGTGAGGTACCCACCTTTCAAGCTTTTTCACCTTCCCAATTTGCTTCAAGTGGATTAAAACAGTTTTATCACTAACACCGCAGCCTGCAGCTAACTCGGACGTGGTTTGCGATGGATCCGCTTCCACAATAGCCTTCAATTCTTCATTATCAACTTTGGTCTCCGGCCGTCCACGGGGCTTATTCTGCAGGTCGAAATTTCCAGAACGAAAACGTTGGAACCAAAAACGCACTGTGTTTTCTATGCGGCACCGTCGCCATACACATCATTAATCCTTCGAGCCGTTTCTGCAGCACTGGTGCCACGGTGGAACTCGTACTCGTAAATAACGCGATATTTCAAGTTTTCCATTTTGTAAACTGAGTGACGCAAAGAAAAAAAACAATTGAGGAAAAAACAAATGAATTATAATTTTCGAAACCCAAATACTTGAGTAAATAGCTGTATAAATTTTAATTTGGAATTCTTAACCAAAGAGAAGATATTTGAGATCAAAGTTGCCAGTACGGCAAAACGCCAATTTCATATGTAAGGACCTAATATAAACTTGTACAGGATTATCTTTTGTCCGGCGACTTATCTACCTATATGATGAAAGAACTCAACTAAACATGTGGCCGCTAGATTTTTACAATATAAACGCGAATAAATCTAATTCACCCGCTACTTTTTTAATCTCGTTTTCTTCCTTCTGAACCTCGAGAGTAAATCTTCTCTTTAGTAATTAGAACCCTGAGAAAAGATTGAAAGAACAATGGCAATAGGCTAAAGTAAAAAAATAAAGATCTGGTGGTGAACTCCTCTATCGAGCAAACCGGAGGCAACCTGCTAAGGATAATTTAGGGTGGATTGAATCGAGGTTCAACATGCCACCGTCGCCGTGTCTATACTTAAGAAATAGTAGCACGGTTCCTGCGACAGTTCACAAATTTGCCCCAATACAACCTTGTAACGACGTTCAGTAATTGAAATTATTTTATCAACTTTAAAATAAGCCTCAATTCTAATAAATAACCAGTTATTTAGCTAAATATATTACGTAAAACTAACAATAATGACAAATGAATACATCTTGTTACAAATTAGCCAAAATGTGTCAGTTTTTTAAAATCAAATAATATTTGGCGACGTTCGTCAAAAGTCACTACGTTAGTCTGCATTGGCTAGGAATGGGGTATTTGATGATTGGATTTTCGATTTTTTTATACCTAAAATGAAATGTTCGTAATTAGTATTAATTCATAGTGGATCTTGGCCTATTTAAAGATATATACAAATCATACAATACATTAGAAAGTCAGTATAGTGATAATTAGGAATTAAAACGTCAGTTTAGAGAAAAACAATTTTTCGATTTATAAAAAAAACTATTCGATTTGTAAAAAAAACTATTTTACCCCATCCCTTTGAGACATGACGTTTCAAACGTCACATGACCCATCCTACATTTTCCCAAGTATAGTTGGTATACAAATGGGATGTGAAGAAGTCGCCGCTATGTAGTGTGGTCAGTCGAAACAATGGAGTATATGACCAAACACTTCATCATTTGTGCGTTCATTGGAGGGATGCAGTATGTATAGGTAGGTAAATAACAGAAGCGTTAGACTTGTCGAGATATATAATCATGAAACCATGTAAAAAAACATTAATTAATTCCCGTATCTGTCACATCAATTAGTATTAAGTCAAGTGTTTTCAGTATAAGGTACATAGAGATCGTC
Organism: Odontocerum albicorne; assembly: GCA_949825065.1. Taxonomy (NCBI): domain Eukaryota; kingdom Metazoa; phylum Arthropoda; class Insecta; order Trichoptera; family Odontoceridae; genus Odontocerum; species Odontocerum albicorne. The sequence goes on from OX463856.1 coordinate 4,739,059, forward strand.
CCATCATTTGTATCAATCAGGTCATGGAGTTCCAATGTTCGCACCAATTAACATGTGTTGCAAGTCCTGTATAGTCCACATTCAATGTTACTTTCGTTTAATAAAACCTATCTAAGCATGTTCACGAGGAAGATGAGTGGTACATAATTAATACTGTGAAGGCATCATCATGTTCATGATGCATCGGCTCTGGGTGTGTTCAGTGATGGTACCGTTTTGGTACCATTTTGGCATTGGGCTGGTATCATTCTGATAACGTGTTAGCAATATGCAAGATATATATCTAGCCATCAGATGCAGTATTATTTACCCTTTTAATCCCAGCATATTTTACATAAAATGTACGAAAAATCCCAAGCATTTTTTGGCACAAAAAAACAGTTTTTTTATCTCAGTTAATATTTAGTTTTAAAACCTATTTTTTGTGGAGACCTCCCTGTAGTGTGAAATAATAAGTAATTTTCACATTTCATAAAAAAAATGTTTTTATTTTATTTTATTCAACTTAAAAACTTATATCAAAACTTTGAGGCCCGTGATCGGCCCCGTGGGATTTTTCGCATACAATAGTTGGGGCCGATAATCCGCCCCGTGGGATTAAAAGGGTTAAGTAAACATATCTGAAGACATCATTGCGTGTGAATTTATTTATTGCTGTGTTTGAGCTTTAATAAATAAAAAAACAAAGCCTTATTGAAGTAAAACTCGCACTTTATAACAAAGTAGGTTTTTATTTGTGAATCAGCAGATGGGGTTGTCCTTTTTAGAGGAGTATGGTTATAATACAATTTAATAGAATATAATAATAATTAGTTGGTAGCCTTAAATAGTAATGTATTTAATTTTGAGCGTTGCTGTTGATCCATGAAGCGAATGAGCTGATGCGGGTAAAGACATCAGGCTTTCCCTTAGCGCAGGGGCTTCCCCAAGAGACGATGCCGACAAGTGCACCATCAGCGGCAAGTGGACCTCCGGAGTCACCCTGAAATAATTATAATATGATAGAACATGATGTGCAGCAGATGTAACACATAGAATTATTATGGGATGGATGAAGTTTAGATCAATGACGGGGGTTCTATGTGATCCGAAAATGCCAGTAAAGTTAAAAGCAAAAGTATACCAAACGATTGTCAGACCCGCACTCCTATATGGCTCCGAATGCTGGACGATGTATAACTCTTACTCCAGGCAACTAGAAACTGCTGAAATGCGCATGCTAAGACGGTCAGCTGGTGTGTCCCTAAGAGACAAAATAAGAAGCTCACGCATTCGTGGAAGCCTATGTGTTATAGACATCAACAGTAAGATGGAGGAGAGGCGATTGGTATGGTATGGGCACATTGGATCTTCCTCGAATAACAACCAGAGGAAGACCAAAGAATTCATGGGTGGTGCAAAAAGATAACCTGATGTAGACGCACGGCCTGGGGGACGTAGTCCGGGACAGAAGAGCATACAACCTGAGGACGAGTAGAGCTGACCCCAACAGTCTTCGCAGACAGTGAGTTGGGATGGAGCCAGGGAGAAGAAGAAGATGACTATTAGCCTGAACATGTATTACCTTTTTTGTGTGAAAGCTTTTGAACTGAAGCAAATGCACATTCTTGACAGATCAAACCTAAAGTTTCGAAGGAAAGAAGATCGAATTTCCAAGACTCGGTAGTTTCAATCTGTTGCAGCCTTTCGTTAGACAGAATATTTTAAATATTAGTTTAAAAAGAGTTTCAGTTTCGGTCCGGCTACAAATGTTAACCGTATGGGGATGATGGTAGGTTGTACTGTATGTAAAAAAAATTTAATTCAATACAATTTTTTTCAAACTTTTCATCTTTCAAAAGTTTCAGTTTCAGTGAAAAACTAATTTCAGTTTTTCTCTGAAAATATACGCGATGGAACGTTTTCAAGTTCATATTCGTTATCAGCACACAAAAAATGACCGTTTTCACCCTTGTTACAAAAACCTTGTTAACTAGTGTAATTGTTGGAATTTGAAATTATCAACGTCCAAGCAGCTCAAGTTTTAAGACTTTATCCAGGGTGTACCTGAGGATGTTGCCTTTCTCGCTCACCCGTTGTCTCATCCCTGAATACAACGCTTTTTCATCCCTCCGTAATTGTGTAAAGTAGTTGATAAATTGCTGAAAACGCTTAATACAGTGACATAATAATAAAAAAAGTTAAGAACCTGGCAAGCACCCTCTCCTTTCTTGGTTAACGTGCATATTTGGTTATCATCAACAAAGGGGTTGTAGGATTTACATTCCCTGGTGGTGATTGTTTTCAGGATGATCTTTTGCAGAATAAAGGATACGCTTCCAGAGGTCTAGAATGTATAAAAAAATCTTTATGAGGACATTTTCCTTAATTACATGTTTGAATACTATTAATTTATTGAAGCACGCAAAACATCCTCAACTATGATCGTAAAATTCAGTCGGGAACTCAAAAAGCCTCTTCAATACAAAATTCAGCCGGGAACTCAAAAAGCCTCTTCAATACAAAATTCAGTCGGTAACTCAAAAAGCCTCTTCAATACAAAATTCAGTCGGGAACTCAAAAAGCCTCTTCAATACAAAATTCAGTCGGGAACTCAAAAAGCCTCTTCAATACAAAAATACTCGTATTATTGATCCACTTTCTTATCTTCTTCATGTAACATGTCTGATACACCTGATGTGGATGATCACTCTTGAAAAAATATGTCTTTTGTGGCATGAAACAGTTTTTGAAGTGTCTGAAAACCTGTTAATTTATATGTTAAGATAACGAATATAAACATATCAAACGTTATCGGTTATGTACTCCAAATGCATTTAATTAAGTCTTAGAGACCTAAGAAAGTTTCAGGAACTGCAGATTAGCCAAAGCTTATCGATCAAAGGAATGGGCATTATAAACGGTTTGACAGACTCTCAAGACATGTTTAACTTGACGATATTCATGTAATCCTAATTAAGTCTGTGGCGGTCGTCGCTGAATATTGTCGCATACATACGGTCAATGACCGATGAAACGACCTTCGGATTCCTCGATAAATTATAGTAAACAGTCCAAAGGTCACGTGCCAACCATTGACCTCGGCCGAGCCATCGCGTCGCATTCCATACTAGAGAGAGAACGCACCACGCTGTCTCGCCAGTTTCGTAAATAAAATATCACCCACATACGATATTAATCGTTATTTGCATTCACAGAAGCGAGACAGAAGCATATCGCGAGCGCACTCTCGTGCACATTCCAAAAACATATAAATACCTACGCTACTATAAAAATAAACACTCTCTCTTTCCGCATTGCGATCTAACGTGTTTTATTTATTTACCAACAACTATCATCATCTCTTCCTTAACGACCGATCCGTCTAAAAGTCTTTTAAAATACATAATCATCAAAAACACATTTTGAAAACATCTATTACGTTTTGACCCACATTGTCCTGATTTATATACCATAGAATAATCATGAAAAAAGTAGCGTTTGAGTGTATCTGACTTTGTTGAAGTTCAAAAAGTTTTCTTTATGCGTGTTATGGATTATAAGAATCAAACTCTATGTTTTCTATATGCGTGTTATGGATTATAAGAATCAAACTCTATGTTTTCTATATGCGTGTTATGGATTATAAGAATAAAACTGGATGTTTTCTATGTGCGTGTTATGGATTATAAGAATCAAACTCTATGTTTTCTATACGCGTGTTATGGATTATAAGAATAAAACTGGATGTTTTCTATATGCGTGTTATGGATTATAAGAATCAAATTGGAAGTTTTCTATATGCGTGTTATGGATCATAAAAATGTAATTGCGTATTTTCCAATAAATTATTTTGTTACTCTTTCTACACGTGTTTTTACCTCCTATCCCGAGGATCTCTTCAGTGAAACTATCCCAATTTGTTATAATAGCAGTGCTTATATCAAACTGATGCCAGTTACTAAGGACTACCCTATTTAAAAATGTGTACGGTATATTTACGTAAAGATTTCATTTTAAATAATAAATTTAAATATTTCTTAGAATTCGACAATATTAATGCTGAGGTAAAATATTTAACTAGTGTGAATTTTTTTGGATATTTTGGTTACTTAGGCTAAGGCCACACCAAAGTGATTCGGTAGGTGCTAAGTGACTAATAGACTAGGTGACTTTAGGCTTGGCCACACCAAAGTGCTTCGCACAAATTCATTTATCATTTGGGAGCGGTTGTATACACTAGGAGCGGTAATAGTATCTTTGGTTTGCATACGAAAACGCGTCAGGCGCGTTGTTAGCACCCGACGGTTGCGAAGAAGAACGCACTAGGCGCGTTGCTAGCATTGAACGTGTTAAAAAAAAACTGGATTCAAACGAGAATCGAACCCGCAACCTCCGGGTCGGGAAACAAGCGTCTTACCAACTAAACCTCAAAGGTCGTGATTTCTTAAGGAAAAAAAATTAATCACCTCAGTACGACCCCATCCGCTGAGCGTTACAGGGACTCCACCCCCGATGACTGCCGTGGACAGAGGAAGAGGTTTGACTATGCTGGAAAAGGCAATACCTTTGCTGGTGATGAGCACGGCGATGTCGTAGGTCTTGCTTTGTTTGTTGAATTTGGGATGTTTGGTTATCTTGGACACTGTATATGTGGTACCTCCATACTTTAAGTAGACAGTTCCGACTACAACTATGATACTGCTCTCGTTCTTGCTAAAAAAGATAGACATATATGAGTGGCATAAAACCAAACCAGCCTATCCAACAAAACCAAAAAAATGAGTTAGTGTTAAAATTTGAGTCACATAACGTTTCTTTATAAGCCAGAAGTGCCTTTACTTCAAAATTCTAAATGGTTCTACTGCTGCCGTCTATCATTTTTTATGGCAAAGCGATTTTTGTGATACAATTTTATGCCAAATTTGCCTATCAAACAAAAAATATTTTATCATCAAATAATCTTGTCATGATAATAGATTATTTTTATTTTTATTGTAGTAGTTTTAGAATATATCTGTTCAACATTTATCTGTTCAACATTTGATTTATAATAACTCATAAACTCTGAGCTCCATTATCTCATTTCAATATATTCGTTGTATAGGCTGATTTGACACTTCGCTACTCATTTAACATGAAATGACACGGTGAAGATACTTTCGTCCTATTTAACAGGTCTTTCATTAATTTGATTTTAATTAAAAATTATATAATTGAATCTCAAAAATGATGTTCGTTTCATTTTATGATGTCATGTTTATAATTTTTTAATAAAATAAATAAAACACTTCATTTCAAAGACCCCCATTTTCCTCGTCAGTTAACTGCTAAATATGTTTCCCAATCAAAAGCCATCATTTTGACGACTGCCTACTCCCATCTCCCTCTCATGTACTATTATAATTAGAAAACATATATTTTATCATATACATGATTTAGTTCATCTTCCCCTGACGAGGAAGACGGAGATCTTAAAACCGGTAATGCACTCAAATAAAACATGGTGAATGCAAAATAAAACATTTTTAGTAAATTTATTTTATTAAAAAAATATTTGTATGTATTTGAATTTCCAGTCGAGTCGCGCTCTTGGATTTCTCGTCTTCTGGGCCACTTTCGAATGTTGTGGAACCAAAAAATCTGTCTTCTTCCAGCATCACGACAATGCTCAATGTTTCGTTTTAGAATGACCTGCATGGCTTAATATTTGGAACCACGCAGAACATGTCCCAAGTATGACATATTCCTAATTTTAACAACGGTAACCATCTCTTTTTTGTTGAATTATTGCTGTCTGAATTTCTTTCATATCGTGGTGCGTTAAATGGTGACATGTAAAGACCAATGTAAACTGATTTATGGCAAGTTGTACTGTATACTAATGCAAACTGGGGTTTTGTATATTTAACTAGGTTGCTAACATGAATTACATTTATTTATTTATTTAACACTGTTATTGCAAATATAATCTGGCGGGATTATTGCCAGGTGGCAATCTCTTCCAGCCAACCAGACAAAAGTAAAAGAAGCAAGTTACGTGGTCGCATAAATCATTCAAATGACAATCCATCCCCACGAAAACCATAAAAACATACGTGAGCACATATCCACGAACCCTACAAAGACAGACAATCACCCGAACATTATTTTTTATGTAAAGTGAGATATCATGAATCAAAAGGAAAGGAAGGGATGGTGGAGAGGAAAGGAAAAGAAAAATTAGGAATGAAACACGTTACCATATTTTACTGACTAGAAATTAAGAGTTTTTTCAGTCGCTTCTTAAAGCATGCCAAGGACGGAGAGAGTCTTATATTGGTTTGTAACTGATTCCAGAGTGTCACTGTGTGGACAGTAAAGGACGACGTAAAAAAAGTGGAGCGGTGAATTTGAAAGGCCAATAGACAATATCTGTTTGAGCGTAGCGCTAATCCATTATTGGAATAGCGCTAATCCATTATTATACTTAATAACCAGAGATAACAGTGACAGTAAAATACGGACACATAGCAAGTGTTATATAAATATAACAAATTCTGTGTGAAGGTTATACACTGAGAAAAATACATGGGGTGACAATGCGTTACATAGGGCGTGAACTGAAAAACATCTGACGTCCTCGACCTCTATTGGTGGGGGTATATCTCGACTGGAGGGATTTTATGAGATGAGTCCAGACTTATCTAGAAATGTATATTCAATTTCAAGGTATATTATATATGTATATACTATGTTGCTATCAATAAACTATATTTATTTATATTGTGGCGTTCGTCGCGGAATATTGTCGCATACATACGGTCAATGACCGATGAGATTCGCATTCCTCGACAAATTTAAATAAACAGTCCAAAGTACATACGCCGTCCATTCAATTCCAAAGATCACCCACCGGCCAGTCATCCCGTAGCGAGCGGACCGCACTACATACCAGAGAGAGAACGCACCACGCTGTCTCGCCGGTTCCGTAAATAGATTGTTACCTACAATACTACAATTGACCATTTCTTCATTCACAGAAACGAGGCAGAATCATATCGCGAGCGCACTCCCGCGCCCATTCTGAAATGTTATAAATACCTACGTACTACCAAATAAAGCATTCACTCTCTCTTTCCGCATTGCGATCTAACGTGTTTTATTTATTTATCAACAATCATAATCACCATATACCTTCAAGGGACATATCCCTAAAATATCATAAATATGATCACTTCATTCCATAATTTACATATATCATCATCATTCCGTGTTATATATTGTACATAATACGGAATGAAGTGATGAGGGATGAATGTTGACATCGCAATTACGACGGAAAAAACTATAGTCGGTAACCCTGTATCAGAGACACGTATTGACTGTCAGTGAAAGCTTTTAAAAAGATGACTGTAACTTTGATAATATCGGTAAATTGTAATATTTTAGTATTTCTTGACCATCCCAATAGATGTCCCTATGTGTTCTAATTTATAAATTATTCCGATTGGATTTGATATTGGCTTGCGACAAGCTCAAAGGAGAGCGCGTTTACGCGCTCATTTTGTATGGCCGGCCTGGCGAGCACTGAATCGGAGAGCCGCGCTCGTGGCAGCGAACCGGTTAAGACTGATGTTTTGACTAAGACAAAGAAGAACACTCTGAGATGATTTGGGCATATAGAACGAATGAATGAAGAAATACTAAATGTGAGTAGAAACCATGGTAGAGGAAAATCAAGTAAGGCATGGAAAAATCAAGTGAATGATTTTTTAAAGAAGAAAACGTAAAAAGTTGGAGAAATTGTAGAAGTTGTATGTAAATGTGTATGGATATAGAAGAAGCGAACGATGTGTTTAGGTATAAGAAAGTCTGGCATTCTTTGCGCAAATAGTGTAATGGTATACACATATGTGGAAAGTGTTAAAAGAATTTGATCAAAAAGTAATTTATTCATCGATTCGAAGAAATGTAACATTATCTTACTTATCAACGCAATGAGCAGCAGTGACAACAGTGCGGGCATTGAGGATGGAGCCTCCACAGAAATGGATCCCCCATGAGGACCTTATGGAAGCTAGGTAGGGAAACTCTCCGGAAGTTGTGCTGAAGCCGCCCACAATACGCCGTTGGACATTATCAGCGATAATATCTGGGTCTCCTGTTGTTGAACAAAGTTTTAATAGTAAACGAATACTATAAATACTAACCAGCGAACAATGATATCACTCAACAACTAATTGTATGTCATTTAGGAGGAACTACCACTAAGTATTATGTTCCGCAGACTTATTTGAAAACCTCTGGAGAGGGTCGATACAGAACAGGTTAAACTTGAGTTAAAAATCCGTATAATTGATCATAACTACGAGTGAAATTTGATACAACCCAATCTTAAATTCTTTTGGACCCTGAAGTAATATTGAAGTGGGAAAATAGTACTGCAAGTGTAATATTGTCACTGGTATTACATGTCAAGTAAAATAGTATTGCAAGTATAATATTGTCACTGGTATTACGAGTACATGCCAAGTAAAATAGTATTGCAAGTGTAATATTGTCACTGGTATTACATGCCAAGTAAAATAGTATTGCAACTGTTATATTATCACTGGTATTACATGCCAAGTAAAATAGTATTGCAAATGTAATATTATCACTGGTATTACATGCCAAGTAAAATAGTATTGCAAATGTAATATTATCACTGGTATTACATGCCAAGTAAAATAGTATTGCAAGTATAATATTGTCACTGGTATTACGAGTACATGCCGAGTAAAATAGTATTGCAAGTGTAATATTGCCACTGGTATTACATGCCAAGTAAAATAGTATTGCAAGTGTAATATTGTCACTGGTATTACATGCCAAGTAAAATAGTATTGCAAGTGTAATATTGTCACTGGTATTACATGCCAAGTAAAATAGTATTGCAAGTGTAATATTGTCACTGGTATTACATGCCAAGTAAAATAGTATTGCATGTATATTGTTTATAGTTAAGGCATTAACGTTGTGGAGGTTTAAAGACATTGTAATTTATTTTATCAAACACTGTTTATTCCATTTTTTTGTGACGGTATAACCCTAACGGTTTCAAGGCTTTCACATCATCTTCAGGGGAGCACAAACAAGACTAAATTATGTTCGAACTGGCACCGATATACACGCTTCAACGGTTTGGGACATTCAGGTTGGGGACTGAGGGGTAAGGGAGGCATGGGACGATTTCGGCCAGCAGCGGAGAGATTCTGGAAATATATGTATTTACCAGATGTTCGGATCGATGTACTGACTTAGAAATTTCTATGGCCAGATTAGAATCTGTCCAATTTATTTCCGTTACTACTGATATCTAAGAATTTGGCATCATCGATAGAAAAAGTATGGTTTTCACGGTGATAATGATCAGCCATTTAAGAATAAATTAGAGGATTTGTCAAGTTCGAACAGAATTTAGTCTTGTTTGTGCTCCCCTGAAGATGAGGCGAAAGCCTTGAAACCGGTAGGGTTATACCGTTACAAAAAAGTGGAATAAACAGTGCTTGATAAAATAAATTATAAAGTATTGCAAGTGTAATATTATCACTGGTGTTACATTGCCAAGTAAAATAGCACTGCAAGTGTAATATTGTCACTAGTATTAAATGCCAAGTAAAATGTCTCAGAAGTAAAAATGTTGTATTGGAAGTCTTAGACAATGACGATTTTCTCGGCCTTGTTAGAAAGACGCTAGAATTCGATTCTTGGTGGTACCAAAAATATATAATAAAAAGAGTTCATCATGTCATATTATTCTTAAGCGTTAAGTATGTGTGTCAGTGTTGTTGTTTTTTTTTTTTTTTTTTTTTTTTTTTACCTGGCAAGTTTATTGCCATGTGGCAATCTCTTCCAACCAACCAGAAATTTGTTTTTATAGGTCCTAAGTGTAAACCAGACTGGAATCCTATTTAAAAAAATCTGGGTTCCAGCGAGGATCGAACCCGCAATCTCCGGATCGGCAGACAAGTGTCTTACCACCAGGCCACGGAGGTCGTTGTTGTATTTTCATGTGCTGTAGAGTTACTAACAGGTGCAACGACGAACCGCGAGTTCAGTATCTATTCAAGTTGTTTTAAGTCTGATTTCTGAAGCAGAATATAATATTATATCTCAGAACCATTTTTAACGCTCTTCAATATGTCCGAAGCACCAATCCGAATATTTTAGAGAGCATCAAACGAAAGAAATTGAGGCAATATATTGAACCACTGCCATTGATGATATGCATTCAGCTTCATCCTCTACATGTTCCTGTGGTAAAGATTGTTATGCCGTTTGGACATAAAGGTATAACGAAGAACTCAGTATTTTGTCGTCGTTGTTGCTGGGTGTAGTAGTCAGGATCCCCATGTCATTCCAACGTCAATTTAGTAGAAGTCATCATCATTATAGATGCTGAGCCTTGTAGTCGAGGATCTCCTCGCCATTCCAACGTATATTTAACTGGAAAGCGAAGTTGTGCCGTGGAGTACGTTTTTTTAAGTGAGTATGACGTTGCGCACCAACAAACTCACCGGACACACTGATGTACTGGATCCGATGGCACACTGAAGTGAGACGACCGGAGGACACCGGTAGATTTTTTTTCCTCGTTTTTGAAAGATAAGATGTGACATAAAGAATAGTCATTCGAGGGGAGTAGCACAGCGCGGGGTTCGAACCGACGACCTTCCGCACAGAAGTTCAGTGCATTACCGTGTAGTCATGCATCTCATGCAGTTGTATGTAGTATTCTGTATGGCGGAGCTTATGTACAGAAAAAATACCTGCGTCATTCGAGGAGTCCAACACGTTACCGCGCGGTCTTGTACCTCAGATAAATCCTATGAGAAGGTGTGTGAATGTAGAAGAGGCTAAGATATGTGTCGAGATAGGAAAGTTTGTCAGTCTATCTTATCTGCCTACTCCGACAAGGAAATGTTGTAATGGTATGTATTTATGTGAAAAAATAACATTTGAATAGAATGAATTGAACGAGAATGTAACTTTAGTGTGTTTTGAGTACATTTTATAGTATTTGAAATACTTCCCGCGGACTACAGCCACCATGGACAAGCAGAAGAAAGCACTGTACTTAATCATTCGGCCAGCAAAGTTAACAGCAGTGATGAAAACTGATTTACAAATTCAATTTAAGGTTAATTTATATTTCGTGTTCTGGTTGATTATAAATCTTACTTACAAAAGAGTAAATCAATTCGATCATGGGACGATTAATCGTGTTTTAATAAAAGTGTTTAGTGTTGCTGTTTGCTGAGCTCAGGACCGGCTTCACAGTCTGATGCAAATGATAGTAGCTGTGATAAGATTCAGCAATTGATTCTATAACAATAAGATTCAGCAATTGATTCTATAATAATAATTAAGTGTAAAGTGTTGATGTTTGCTGAGCTCAGGACCGGCTTCATAGTCTGATGCAAATGATGGTAGCTGTGATAAGATTTAGCAATTAATTCTATAACAATAAGATTCAGCAATTGATTCTATAATAATAATTAAGTGTAAAGTGTTGATGTTTGCTGAGCTCAGGACCGGCTTCATAGTCTGATGCAAATGATGGTAGCTGTGATAAGATTTAGCAATTAATTCTATAACAATAAGATTCAGCAAAAGATTCTATAATAATTAAGTGTAAAGTGTTGCTGTTTGCTGAGCTCAGGACCGGCTTCACAGTCTGATGCAAATGATAGTAGCTGTGATAAGATTCAGCAATTGATTCTATAACAATAAGATTCAGCAATTGATTCTATAATAATAATTAAGTGTAAAGTGTTGATGTTTGCTGAGCTCAGAACCGGCTTCATAGTCTGATGCAAATGATGGTAGCTGTGATAAGATTCAGCAATTGATTCTATAATAATAAGATTCAGCAATTGATTCTATAATAATAAGATTCAGCAATTGATTCTATAATAATAATTAAGTGTAAAGTGTTGCTGTTTGCTGAGCTCAGGACCGGCTTCATAGTCTGATGCAAATGATGGTAGCTGTGATAAGATTTAGCAATTAATTCTATAACAATAAGATTCAGCAATAGATTCTATAATAATAATTAAGTGTAAAGTGTTGCTGTTTGCTGAGTTCAGGACCGTCTTCACAATCAGGTATAAATTATGGTAGTTGTGATGAGATTTAGCAATTGACGCTATAATAATAATAATTAGATTCAGCAATTTATTGTATAATAATTAAGTGTGAAGTGTTTTAATTGATTATTGTATTTTTTAAAACTATTTTTGTGATTTTTTTCTCCACGCTGAAGAGGATTTATAAAGTTATACGTGATTTCATATTATTTACTTGATCTTTTTAATTTGTTTTTCAGTATGTCTTTTGTGTTTGTATTTTTACGCAGTGCGGGCTATGCGCCTGTGGACGGCCTCGTATTGTGTTGGTAACATGTGATTTTGTACGAGTTGATGCCTCTTTCTTTCTGATTGTTGTAATTGTGTAAAATTATTATTGTTTTTATTTTATATATTTTCAGTTATCTGAAAAACCAATTATCTGAAAATGTACATTTTGTTTTTTTTTTAATTTTAAGTTTATAAAAGAGGAATAAATATATTAAAAAATGATATAAAATAATTGTTATGCAGGGTTCCCTTAGACATGAATATTATTTCAAGGGTTCGAAAAGATCTAAATCAATACGTATTATATAACATAGATCACAACCTCCGTGGCCTGATGGTAAGACACTTGTCTGCCGATCCGGAGGTTGCGGGTTCGATCCCCGCTGGAACCCAGATTTTTTTAAATAGGATTCCAGTCTGGTTAACACTTAGGGCCTATAAAAACATCTTTCTGGTTGGTTGGAAGAGATTGCCACATGGCAATAAAACTCGCTAGGTTAAAAAAAAAAGATCAGGGGACAATATGCAACATTGACGTACGCCTTTATGCATCTACAATAATTCTGAAACAATCTCAACCTATTAATACTTTTGAGTGAATGAACTACATATTTAGGGAAGGGAGATGGGCATATTTCATTTGTCCATTGTACAATTTATTGGTGGGTTTATTATATTAACCTTTTCTCTGCCGCAAAAATAAATATGGTGACACCCGTCACGTCAACATAATTTGCAAAATAATATGTTAACTATTATGCAGATACCAGTAATCTATATAAATAAAAATTTAAATGTTCGTATATTGAAAATCTCTAATCTTCGAAAGTTCTTCACCGATTGCTTTGAAATTTTGACAAAAGGTTGCATTCGTATACGAAAATATTTATATATATTTTAATATACGATTGTTTATAAAAAAGTTTATAAATCAGACGAAATAACGTTTGCGCCTCCTGCAGCGACAAATGCGAACTAAACTTGACAGTTGTCACATTGCATTTTCGACGTTTTGGAATAAATATTAAATATCAAATAATTAAATATTAAATAATAAATATTAAATATCTATATAAATAAAATTGTAAATGTTCGTTAATTAAAAATCTCTGAAAGTTATTCACGGATTGCTTTGAAATTTTGACAGTTCCATTTTGATTTTGAATATTAAATAATAAAATATTAAGTAATTAAATATTTAATAATAAATATTAACTATTTGAATAATAAATATTAAATTTTCAAATACGTTAAATTTTTAAGTATAGCACCATCTGCGCTTATTTATCCACCATTTTCATTTCGTAATGTGCGCAGTTGACATGTACCTCTAAAGAATATTTGTTTCACTTAGTTTTTTTAACTTATTTTTTTAATTCTTTGTTCAATTAGCGGTGAAATTGAATTGTGTTGATTGATATAAGTAGTTTTATGCACCAGATATTTAAGTACGCTTGTTTTATTTTAATATTTCCCAATATTCAAATCAATTATAAGAATCACGATTGGCTGAGTGAACGAGCTATTCTTGCCGCCAAGAACAAAGACGTCTACGAACTTGACAATATTATTCAGTTCCTTTTTTAATGTTTCGCAATTTTATATGTTTTTGTTATTTTCAGTGCAATCGATCTTTCATTTGAATTCAAATCATATCGTGAATTGACCACTTGGAGTGACGCGATCATTTGCGAGCACGGCGATGAACACGACATACTGAGAGTGGCTAAAATACATCAAAAATATTGTATACCCACAAGCATTGTGAAATTAAACATATTAGAAACGTGTGCTTTCTCTTTTCTTTCTTTTCCATTTAACCAGACTGAGCCACAGCAACGCGTGGCCGGATACAGCTAGTAATAATAAAAGTACATATTAATGGTATCTACATAATATTTATGTAAACAATTCAACCTTTAAATGATAGTCTCCTAATTTTTTATTCCTGATTTGTAACATGGACAACAATCTGGGTAAACTTCCTCAAAAACAACATGGACCAGTTTGGTCACGACTTATTTATTGTATTTAAAACGAGTTTGTTTTTTAGGATAACATTTACTTAATGAATGACTTTAAAATAAAATTTATAGATATTTCATTGTTAATAAATTGTTCCTTTCAGAAGTTTTTTAGGATTCAATATTGCTGTTGATCCACGCTGCAAAACTGGAGATGCGGGTGAAGACATCGGGGTATCCTTTGGCGCAAGGGCTTACCCAGGAGCCTATACCGACCAGACCACCACCGACTTCCAGTGGACCTCCGAAGTCTCCCTGAAAAATAATACAATTGTTAAAATACACCATAATCCATAAACGTACTAATTGTAAACATCTTATGGACACCTGGACTACCTTGCCTATTAACCTTCTGTTACAGATACAGTCTTGCTCGTGCGTATAAAATATACCCATGTGGTCAAGGAATGACTTAGTTGTCCAATCGAGCCATATGATCACTCAGTAATAGCTTAATTTTCTATAACTTGCGAGGTTAATTAACAAGTACAATATACTACAGCCTTCCTAGGTCACAATTTTTTTTCTTCTGGGTTACAATCCTAGGATTGGTCTGCACCAAGCACTCAATCCCTCCACTCATCTCTGTCATCTATCAGTCTCTTCATCTCCTGATAGCTGCCACAGCGCACATCCCGGATCACCCGGTCAATATAGCTATATCTAGGGCGGCCTCTATGGTTATTGCCTTCAATCATTCCCTCGACGATGGTAAGGTGCAGGCCTGGGTGCCTGATGTTATGGCCTATCCAACCGGATCGTTGTTGGGCAACTCTATTTAGGAGTTGCCTTGTTTCTCCAGCCCCGCTCAATACCTCGTCGTTTCGGATGTGATCTGACCAATGGACCCTGGCCATGCGCCTGTAGCACCACATCTCAAAGGTAGCCAGACGCCCGGATTCGCTCTGGCTGATGGTCCATGTTTCGCAGCCATACAGCAGCACACTCGAGACAAGAGTTTTCACTAAATTCTTCCTAACATTGATATTAATGTTAGGAGATTCAAATATCTTGGATTTCTTGTTGAAAACAACTCTTGCCTGTTGGACCCGACTTATTATTTCTGCCGGTTACAATTATTAAGAGTTAAAGGTATTTTTTTTCCTTTGACGCAACTTTTACAATTAATTTATGAACACCTTCCATCTACGAGAAACGATTAAAAATGTAGTAACTTTGACAGACCGTCTTCTTCGGTGTAGTCCACAGTGTACATCACTTGTAATTATTGTTTTCTTGGTAGCTTGGTAGGCCAAGCTTAGTTGAAGATAAGTTGTTGGCATAGAAACCGCTATGTTCATTTGAGTGCAGGAAACATAGATTGATTGACAAGTTATTCATATTTTAGATATACTCCTATTTCTTAACTTAAGCTAAGAGCATAGTTGTATATTTTTTGAGTCGACTTTTTTTTACTGTCGTCTAATAAAGTATTACTATATGAAGAATATAATATTATAACAAATCCACATTTTTTTAGATAAAGAGAATCACTTCAATAGACAAAGCCTTTGGACAAAGTGATCTAATTTCTTAATCATAATTTTCATATTTTCAGTAAATATGAAAATTATAAACATCCTCTGCATTTTCAGCCTTGAAAGTACTCTCTGCATTTACAACCTTGGAAGTACTCTCTGAATTTACAACCTTGGAAGTACTCTCTGAATTTACAACCTTGGAAGTACTCTCTGCATTTACAACCTTGGAAGTACTCTCTGCATTTACAACCTTGGAAGTACTCACGACTCCCCTGCTATCACATACACATTTACAACCTTGGAGGTACTCACGACTCCCCTGCTATCACATACACAATTTCAACTGCATTAAAATTGTTTTAATCACATCAACATTATGTACAAAACCTCTTAATTACACACTTGACATCTGTATATATCCTTCGCTCATATACGTCAACAAAACTTAAAAAAGCTCGTATTTCATAATATGTATTTATATTTGAGGCATATATTTCATAATATGCATTTATATTTGAAGGCATATATTTCATAACGTATTTATATTTCAATGCATATATTTCATAATATGTATTTATATTTGAAGGCATATATTTCATAATATCTATTAATATTTGAAGGCACATATTTCATAATATGTATTTACATTTGAAGGCATGTATTTCATAATATGTATTAATATTTGAATGCATATATTTCATAATATGTATTTATATTGGAAGGCATATATTACATAATATGTTTTTATATTTGAAGGCATGTATTTCATAATATCTATTAATATTTGAAGGCACATATTTCATAATATGCATTTATATTTGAAAGCACATAGTTCAAATTATGTATTTATATTTGAAGGCAAATATTTCATAATATGTATTTATATTTGAAGGCATATATTTCATAATATGTATTTATATTTGAAGGAATATATTTCATAACATATTTATATTTGAATGCATATATTTCAAAATATGTATTTATATTTGAAGACATATATTTCATAACATATATGTGTATTTGAAGGCATATTTTTCATAGTATGTATTTGTATTTGAAGGCATATATTTCATAATATGTATTTGTGTTTGAAGGAATATATTTCCAAATATGTACATATTTATATTTGAAGGCATCTATTTCAAATATGTATTTATATTTGAAGACATATATTTCATAAAATGTATTTATATTTGAAGGCATATTTTTCATAGTATGTATTTGTATTTGAAGGCATATATTGCATAAAATGTATTTATATTTGAAGACATATATTTCATAATATATACTTATTTATATTTGAAGGCATCTATTTCAACATATGTAATTATATTTGATGACATATATTTCATAATATGTATTTATATTTTAAGGCATAAATTTCATAAAATGTATTTATATTTGAAGGCATATTTTTCATAGTATGTATTTTTATTTGAAGGCATATATTGCATAAAATGTATTTATATTTGAAGACATATATTGCATAAAATGTATTTATATTTGAAGACATATATTTCATAATATGTATAATATTTATATTTGCAGGCACATATTTCATAATCTTGATGTATTATCAAGTTTGAAACGACCTTATCTTTTCTGTTTCACAAAATAGTTTTACGAAGGTATCCTTTTAAGTTTACGGTAAGTATTACACAACGCTAACTTATTTTTTTAGAATTTCTTCATTCGTAATATAATTTTTTATCTTAATGTCAAGAACCGGTACTTATGAATATGGTTTAATGTGTAGTAAATTTAATGAAAATAAGGTGTGTACTTACGTCGCAAGCTCCCTGTCCGACTTTGGTGAAAGTGCAGATATGGGTGTCATATATAGGTCCAATTTCAGACAAACTTGACTGGCACTGGGCGACTGTGATGGTTGTGAGGGTGGTCTTCTGCAGAGTGTTGGATGGATATCCAGGGTACTAAGTACACATATATTCAAATATAGAAAAAGTATTTTAATATCTGAGTATTTATATCAATCATTAAGGTAATATCTGAGTATTTATATCAATCATTAATTGCAGACACGGACAACGGATATAGACTGGGAGACAAAAAAGTCAGCATTGTATGCTACGCAGACGATGCAGTACTCACCGCAGAATCCGAAGATGACCTCCAAAGGATGTTATATAGACTCCATCAAACCTCACTAAAACATAACATGTTGATATCCACGGACAAAACGAAGAGCCTCACAATATCTAAGACCCCGGTGAGATGCAAACTAGCAGTGAATAACAAAATAATAGAGCAAGTGATGGAGTTTAGGTATCTTGGAGTGAGCATCAGTAGCAATGGAAATCTGTATGATGAAACCTTGAGACAGGTCGCTGCAATAAAGTGGCTGCAATATCGGGATACCTAAGAACACCGGTGTGGAATAATAAACACATGAGAATAGAAAGTAAAGTAAGAATATACAAGACATGTGTGAGACCTACGGAATAGAGACCAGAGCAGACACATCTAGAACAAAATCTCTCCTGAGAACCTCGGAAATGAAAACACTGAGATATATAACCGGAAACACACTAAGAGATATAACCGGAAACACACTCAGAAACACCAAAATAAGGAGAAAGTGTAGTACGGAAGACATCGTCAGGTGGGGTAGACAACGAAGGCGCTACTGGAACGAACATGTAAAAAGAATGCAAGACGACAGACTTCCACGTGTCACCCTTGAGGGAACCCAGCTGGAAGAAGATTACCGGGAAGACCTCCGAAGAGATGGCGTGACAGCTGGCAATCCACGTCACAAGAAGGGGAACAAGCGGAACAAACAGATCATGATCTATAGGAAGAGGAAGAAGATTAAGATAAGTGATAAACCGACAAAACTAATAAAGCGACAGCTTTGTGTGGCTGCCTGCGGGACACTATATAGAGAAACAAACACATGGTAACCGAAATTAAGGTCAGGATATATAAGACATGCGTCCGCCCCATCATGACATATGGAATTGAAGTGAGAGCCGATACCAACAGGACAAAAAACCTTCTCAGAGTGGCGGAAATGAGAACCCTACGCTCCATCGCAGGAAGAACTTTTTAAGATCGGATCAGAAATGAGACGATAAAGTCCGTCTGTGGTGTTAAAGACAGTGAGTTGGGAAAGAAGCAGAAGGCGCTTCTGGAGGGATCCTGTAGACCGCATGGAGGATACGAGACTTGCGAAAATTGCTAAGACTGAAAACCTTAGCAGTAGGAGATTACCAGGAAGGACGCCGAAAAGGTGGAAGGGCAGCTGGATGTCATCATCCTAGGACAGCCCACCGTCACAAACAGGTCATATGACCTAGACTAAGAGGAAGAAGAAGATTAAGCAAAGATTATGTGGTTTTATATAGTGCGTATATAACATATATTCTTTCCTTTATCAACATTTTTTTTATTAAGATGCGAAGAGAAAGATCTGAGAATTAATGTTGCAAAATCCAAGGAAATCTAAAATGAGAAAAAAGGTATATTGCTCATTAATGAAAGATTGGAGTAAGTCGAGGAATTCTGCTATTGGAGTAGTATTTCTTAGATGATGGAAACGTTCAGTGGGATATCGAACGACGTGAAGCGATAGGAAACAAATTCAAACAAGCACTAAATCAAATATACTCGAACCAAACAGTATCGAAATCTACGAAGATGATAGCTCACAATAGTATTTTGGTCAGCTTTGTTGTATGGGAGTGAAACGTAGACATGCTAAAATGACTGAAATGAGCCGAATAAATGCTGTAGAAATGCATTCTTTGAGAAGAATACATGGAATGACAATGTATGACCGAATACTATATGATGGATGAATATTAACCTAACGCTGATGAATTAAGTAAGATAAAGAAGAGCATATTGAGATGGTTTGAGCATGCGGAACGAAGGAATGAAGAAAAACTAAGAAAACAAATACATAAAGCAAATGAAGACCAGGGAAAGTATGTTTGGATCGAGTGACTGATATTCTGAAAGAAGAAAACGTAGAAAGTCAGAGAAATCGTTGAAGTTGTATGAGAAGGTGTAGAAGAGGCTTAGGATGTATGTCGAGTTAGATAAGTCTAGGGCTGTGTCCTTTCTGCCTACCCTGACAGGGAAATGGTGCGATGGTTTGTACGTATGAATAATATATATAAAAATGAAAAAAATGTTACTAATACCTTAATTATTTATCCATATTACTTATGTTAATATAAAATAAAACATGTTACTAATACGTCAGTTGCTAAATATCAATAAAGGTATCCTTTAAATCATTGTGTTTTATGCACCAGATATGGAAGTAGTTTTATGCACCAGATATGGAAGTAGTTTTATGCACCAGGTATGGAAGTAGTTTTATGCACCAAGTATGGAAGTAGCTTTATGCACCAGATATGGAAAGAGTTTTATACACCAGATATGGAAGTAGTTTTATGCACCAGATATGGAAAGAGTTTTATACACCAGATATGGAAGAAGTTTTATAAACCAGGTATGGAAATAGTTTTATGTACCAGATATGAAGGGGGTTTTATGCACCAGACATGGAAGTAGTTTTGTGCACCAGCTATGGACGTTGTTTTTTGCACCACAGATGGAAAACGTTTGTTACTCCAGATATAAAAGAAGTTTTATGCTCCAGATATGGTAATAGTTTAATACATCAGATACATAAACTACTTGTGTACTTACATATCTGGTACATACAAATCTTACATATCTGATGCATAAAACTAGCGTACTTATATACTTTGCGCATAAAACTACTTATTTACCTGATGTATAAACCTAGAGTACTTCTATATCTGGTACATAAAACTAATTATATATCTGCTGTATAAAACAAGCATACTTATATACCTGGTGCATAAAACTACTTCTATATCTAGTGCATAAAACTAATTATATATCTGATATATAAAACTAGTGCACTTACATATCTGGTGAATAAAACTGCTTACATATCTGGTGCATAAAACTACTTCCATATATGTTGCATAAAACTACTTCCATATCTATCACATAAAACAACTTATATGTCTGATGCATAAAACTAGTGCACTTACATATCTTGTGCATAAAACTACTTATATATCTGATACATAAAACTAACTACTTTCAGTTATCAGCACAGGCTTCGGAAGCATCATCTGTTGTCCTACGAGTCCACCATTAGCAGGGATGACGAAGGTCTGAGTGAATTGAAGGAAGGCAAGTAGCCTGAACGAGTGGACACACATGTACGTGCTAAATAATTAGTTATAAGAATTGTTATATAGTTATGTGTAGTATGTAAGTGTTAACTATTTCTAAAAAATTGTACATCATATTAATATTATTAAAAAATAAAATGACGCGTGGGAAGTCAAAATTAAGTTAGTTTATATAAATTAGTTCTTAAGATATAAATTTATAACCCGGCAAGAACTGTTCTCAATAACGCAAGAACGGGTCTTCCAGCCGCTATGCCTGTTGGAAGGGCCTTAACTCTTCTGAACGGGACTGCTTCGGATATTGACATATTTCATATCACATTACTAAAAGCTTAAGTTAATTTCCTTCTAAGATTGACCGCGCTAGAAAGCACTCATCAACGTACTTAAGTGACTTTGAATATGCGTGTATGTTTGTGTGTATATATGTATGCACATACATTATTTTTTATTTTATATAATTTTTTTTTATTCTATATAATTCTTCTTTATTTTTAATATTAACACGTCTTGTATTTTTAAGAGTAATTGGGCTAAGCCTGTTTTGAGAAAATAAATAAAAAAAATAAATAGGTAAATCCATTAGCAAACGAAAGTGTTATACGAGGAGATTTCTTTATTACGTAAAAAAAAATATGACAGTAATTTGCAAGATCATTCGTTTTCCACTGTGAATAAGAGATATTTCAGAGAAAGTTTTTCTAATCGTACTGATGATCCACAAGATTGCGGATTGAAATATTTGTATACATCGGGTGAATATGGAAAAACAACAATTCTTTATCGCATTGTTTTTTGAGTTTTGATATGTATCCAACTAGAAACATCTCAGTGACACATGGTTTTGATATTTATCCAACTAAAAACATTTCAGTGACACATGGTTTTGATATGTATCCAACTAGAAACATCTCAGTGACACATGGTTTTGACATGTATTCAACAAGAAATATCTCAGTGACACATGGTTTTGACATGTATTCAACAAGAAATATCTCAGTGACACATGGTTTTGACATGTATTCAACAAGACATATCTCAGTGACACATTGTTTGGATATGTATCCAACAAGAAATATCTCAGTGACATATTGTTGTCTATAAATAAAAAAAGTACTCGTATCATAGTAATATGTTAAAGCCCTTCAAAACATACATAATATAGTTAAATATAAATATGTGTTATCCAAAATGTTTTGTGAACTTTAATGTATACACGTATATGATATGTTGTTGACCTTTTGGTACTTAATTCCCGAGATTTCATTTCATGATCTAAGTGAATAATAATTATATTATTTATAGTTAAGGCATTAACACTGTAGAAGTTTAAAGTCATGGTAATTTGTTAAATCAGACACTGTTTTTCCTCTTGATATAACGGTATAACCCTACTGGTTTCAAGCTTCATCAAAATCTTAAAACCGGCATGACGGTAGGTTGTACTGTATACAAAAAAAGTCAAATTCAATAAAATATTTTTTGAAAAAGAGTTTCAGTTTCTGTCCGGCTGCAAATATTAACCATATGGGGATGATGGTAGGTTGTACTATATACAAAAAAAGTTAAATTCAATACAATATATTGTAATTGTAATTTGTTTTATCAAATATTGTTCTTTATTCTACTTTTTGTAATGGTATAACCCTACCGGTGTCAAGGCTTTCACCTCATCCTCAGGGGAGCACAATTGTGATGAGGATGAGGTGAAAGCCTTGAAACTGGCAGGGTTATACCGTTACAAAAAGTGGAATAAACAGTGTCTGATAAAGCAAATAAGAATAATAAATATATTTATTTTATGTAAGAAACTCAATAAATAATAGGGAGTGTCATTTGCAAATTGTTTTTGCGCCTGATAATTTAATCTTTCGTTCGATTATGCATGTCAAAGTTTAAAAAATATTTATTTCTGACAAAATAACACTTGTTCTGCTGCAAGTATAGACTATTAGTGTATACTTTGAAATGCTTAAAATATATATTAACATAATGGTTTTTCACTTGTATTAATTTGACTATGAGTGCGATCGACCCAACATTAAAAATGTTGCAACTAGAGAAATATAGGGCAAAGAAGTTAGCTTCAAGGGACTTCAAAATTGAATTAGTTTCTAAAATATTTGATATGCATAAGAAATACTCACGCTGGTGTTTCCCCACCCGCTAAACCTGGCAGTTACTCCATCTCCAATGGCAGCAGTTAGTAGAGGAAGAGGCTGGATAATAGGAGTGAAGGCGATAGCGGCGGAGGCAATAACCACGGCGACGTCACTTGTACGAGTGCTAGGGACATAACTAGCGTGCATGGTGATCCTGGACACGGTAAATGTAACACCTCCAGAGTTTAAGTATATACTTCCAGCAACAATGCGGACGTCGCTGGCAGGCCGGCTGCAAAAAAATATAATAATAAGATTATGAAGAAGAACACTCTGAGATGGTTTGGGCATATGGGAATGAATGAATGAAGAAACACAAACAAAATGAATAAATAGTGCAATTGTGAGTGAAAGGTACGTGAGAAGAAAAGCCATGGAAAGAATAGTTTGATCAAATGAATGATATTTTCAAAGAAGGAAAGGTAGAAGGTCGGAGAAAACGTAGAACTAGTATGAAAAGGATGTAGAATAGGTTTAGGATGTGTCGAGATAGAAAATACTGGTGTTCTGCCCTCTCTACCAACTTCAACATTCATTCATCTTCTGGGTATATGTGCCCACATGAAAAAGTAAGTTTTTTTTACCTTCACCTATGTACATTCATAAACATTTTTTCCTCGATATATATAAATATAATATATTTTTGCCCGACGACACAGTTAGCAACTGTAACAATGGTGCGATAATTGACTATATAAATATAGTATAATATTTTTGCCCGACGACAGCTAGCAATTGTAACAATGGTGCGATAATTTACTATATAAATATAGTATGACATTGTTACCCGACGACACAGCTAGCAACTGTAACATTGGTGCAATAATTGACTATATAAATATAGTATGACATTGTTACCCGACGACACAGCTAGCAACTGTAACATTGGTGCGATAATTGACTATATAAATATAGTATGACATTGTTACCCGACGACACAGCTAGCAACTGTAACAATGGTGTGATTATTGACTATATAAATATAGTATGATATTTTTACCCGATGACACAGCTAGCAACTGTAACAATGGTGCGATAATTGATTATGCAGCCTCCGCAGAAATGTAATCCGCTGGCAGTCCTCAGGGAGACCTGGTAAGGAAATTCCCCAGGAGCAGCATCGGACCCCCCTACGATACGATTTTTACCATCATTAATAGCTGGGGCTGCTGTAAATAAAGAAAAAAAACAAGATTTTCATTAAGATGTTATTAAATAACAGGGCGAACGTTATAATTATATTAGTACATCTACGCGAATTCGTTCCTAGTTCTCATTATTCTAGTACAAACTTCTTCTTTTAGGCCTGTTGGCCTGTTATGGTCCTGCATCATTGTTTCCCTCTTGTGACGTCGACTGCCAGCTGTCTTTCCATCTTTTGGGAGGTTTGCTTGCTTGGGGGATACTATCCCTGACCATTCTGTTGGCTTTTGGTTCCGCCATTCTGGATACATGTTCGTTCCAGAACCTTCTTCTCTGTCATCCCCATCTGATAATATCTTCAACTCCGCACATCCTTCGGATTTTTATGTTTCGTACTCTATCACGAAAGGTTTTGCCAGCAATACTCCTGAGTACCAGTCATTTCGCTGGTTCGAAGGAGATTTTTGGTTCTGACAGTGTCGGCTCTGGACTCTATGCTGTATGTCATTATGGGGCGGACACAGGTCTTGTATATCCTCAACTTGCTTTGGATGTTCATATGCTTGTTTTTCCAGATAGTGTTCTTTAAACATTCGGAAATAGCTGCGGCCTTTTACGATTGTTCAAGCACTTCGCCATAGAGGTCATTATTGCACATTTTGCTAGCACCCAAGTATTTAAATTTTGTCACTTGTTCAATTGGTGTGTTGTTGATCGCCACATTGCATCCAACTTGCTCTCTGGCTAGAGTCATGCATTTAGTCTTGCTAATGGAGATAGACATGTTGTATTTTTTGGAAGCAGTGTGGAATCGATGTAACATTTGTTGCAGGTCTTTCTCTGATTCGGCTATGATGGTGGCATCGTCAGCGTAGCATATGATGTTTAGCATATTGTCGTCCATCTTGTATCCCAGGTTAAGGTCGGCAACTTCTTCTATAATAATAGTACAAACAATAATAATATAAAAAGCATTTTACTAAACTAAACTAAAAAAAAAGTTCTGTAGGTTTTATTAAATGTATTTTCGCGTTTCAAGTCAATTATATCAGTGATTTCAGGAACTACCTTTTTCACTGTTGTCATCTACGTGAGTTAATCAAGACACGTGACACGTATGGCAACTAATCAAATAATGCCCATCCTTAGAGTTAGAATATTTTTTACCAAAAGGCAATATGCCTATCTATCCCCTTTGACGTACAATGAGATAACGAATTCAATAAAGGCAATAAGGTGCGAAAAAATCAGGCAGTGATTCGGGGCGTGTTTGTTATTGTGACGGAATTTTGAGTACTTGAACTTGCCGGAGGGGTAAGTTGTAATAAAAATTGGCGCGAACTCTTCAATGTTATGTGTTTTTAATAATTGTACTCAGGAATCTGTGAGATTTGATTTGTCTGAAATTATGAAGTAAACGAAGGGTTGACTAGCGTGCTACACACATATTGTTTAATTAAGTCTAATGACTTATCAAGTCGATGAAGTATTAAAAAACCAACAATCTGTAATAGCACCAACTTAATTTTTTTTTTTTACCTGGCGAGTTTATTGCCATGTGACAATCTCTTCCAACCAACCAGAAAGATGTTTTTATAGGCCCTAAATGTTAACCAGACTGGAATCCTGTTTATATGTCCTCAGAGTAACATCTAAGCCAAAACCTTGTTTACTGAAGACACGATAAATGTTTATATATCCTCAGAGTAACATAGTATACTCGTACCATATAAGCCAAAACCTGGTTTACAGAAGACACAATAAATTTTAATATGTCCTCAGAGTAACATCTAAGTCAAAACCTGGTTTACTGAAGACACGATAAATGTTTATATGTCCTCAGAGTAACATAGTATACTCGTACCATATAAGCCAAAACCTGGTTTACTGAAGACACGATAAATGTTTATATATCCCCAGAGTAACATAGCATACTCGTACCATATAAGCCAAAACCTGGTTTACAGAAGACACAATAAATTTTAATATGTCCTCAGAGTAACATCTAAGTCAAAACCTGGTTTACTGAAGACACGATAAATGTTTATATGTCCTCAGAGTAACATAGTATACTCGTACCATATAAGCCAAAACCTGGTTTGCTGAAGACACGATAAATGTTTATATGTCCTCAGAGTAACATAGTATACTCGTACCATATAAGCCAAAACCTGGTTTACTGAAGACACGATAAATGTTTATATGTCCTCAGAGTAACATAATATACTCGTACCATATAAGCTAAAACCTGGTTTACTGAAGACACGATAAATGTTTATATGTCCTCAGAGTAACATAATATTTTCGTACCATATAAGCCAAAACCTGGTTTACTGAAGACACGATAAATGTTTATATGTCCTCAGAGTAACATATTATACTCTGAAGACACGATAAATGAAAGGTAATAAACCCCAGATTCATATATATTGAGTGGCCCACCTTAAATTATCTGTTTTTACTTTGTCATTTGTCTTGTTTTTTTATAAATGATGTATTAATGCTGTTATTTGTCATGTAAATAAATAATTAAATATAGTTATTCTATAACTTACCTCGAGCCAAAGCCAGCGCAGCCAAAAAGACGACAGCACATAACTTGTTCATTTTGCTAACAGCTATAGCAACAGTCAAGGATAATACTGAATTGGATATTTGATCGATGTTAAATGTTTATCTAGTATATCGATTGATTTTCTTATCAAACCAAAAACAATGTTAAATGATTAAATTATGATAAGATAAATCAATTTCCTTTTTTTTTTAAATATAATTGTTTGAATTTTCAGAATTGACTTCACAATGTGTTCTAGTGGATGCCAAATAATCCTATATTAGTTGTTAAAATATCTTGTACAACTTCCACTATTAACTTTTTCTTTGTACTTTATGAATAACATACGAGACAACAAGCAAACCTGTTGAAGCCCAGTTACTATGTAGAATTGATCAATGGGTTTGGAAATTTCCCCCAATCTGGTGTCGTAGATGAAACATGGATGTTTAAAATTTAAAATTTCCATCAAAGGTAGAGTGGGTTTCACCAGAGTTTGCACTGCTGGTCTAGGATGACCATATTTTAATTTATTTTGTAATATATTAATATATATTTTTTATTCAAATAAAATACTTACCATAATAATAATACAATATCAGATTGAGGTATGAACCTAATGAAATCAATGGTCAATGTAAAATCAAATTGTTTATTCAATAGGCAAAGAAAACACAATTAACACTAATAAATCGTCACTATCGTCCCTTGAATTGATATTTATCAAAAATGGATTGAGATCAGTAATACTGTCCACAGCTACTTCATTTTCCCAGTACATATTTGAATTCCGTTTCCTGTACATGCCGGCAAACATTACTCCACTCGTTGCTCGAAATCAAAGAAACTTTCTCTTTGACCAACCTTTCGACAGAACTCAACGTTATATCAGTGTTTCTAGAGCCCACATATCCCTTGATAGAAGCCCAAACCTTTTCTATTGGGTTGAGATCTGGATGGTAGGGTGGAAGCCGTAAAACATCGTGTCCATTATTCTTAAATAACCTATAGATGGCATATTCCTTGAATATACTTTTGTGTCTTAAGATTAACCGATATAATTCTGGCTTAAGCATTTCACTTGAAAAAGGGATACTCCTCTGAGTCAGCCATTGAATCATATCGGCCTTCTTGGAATTTGATGTCGGTGCAGGATTCATTACTTTATTATGGTATGAAGCGTTATCAATTACCACCACAGATCTCGGTTCTAAGTTGGGAATATGTTTTTCCGTAAGCCATTTCTGATAGTTATTGTAGTTCATGTCATCATGGTAGTCTCCGGTTTTTTTTGTGTGATTTGTATATGAGTAGACCATTAGGTATGAAACCTTTTTCACTTCCAACATGTACAATAATTAAACGGGATCCCTTTGAAATGGGCTTTCGAAGTCCCTTTTCAGATTCATCGCTCCATGCTCTCGATGACACGTGGCTTATATGAACATATGTTTCATCCGTGTACACGCTTCTTCTACCTGCTTCTCGATATTGTTTGACTGCTCTTAAATATGATATTCTTTGAAATACTATGTCTGGTTTTGAAATCCATTTTTTTTATTATTCTCAGGGTTGACTCAGATCCATTAAAATTAATTAATTCTTGCAACATTGGAAATAATTTTGGGATTGTGGGCAACATTTCTCACGTTCAACCAGTTCAGCGACTTCTGGTATGAAGTGATATGATCGTACTTTCTCAGGTTAAAAATAAATCATAGACAAAATTTTTGAAGACGCTGTAATTTGTCCAGCTGTTCCTCTGTAATATTCAAATAACAGACGTCTGCATAGTCCAAAATCGGATTTAATACTATGAGAAGAAAATGTTCTGCATTGAAGTTTTCTTACGAAATTCTTTGAACTTTTAAGATATGTAATTATAATAAAATTGAATACAAAAACAGCTGACACAATTGATAAAAATTTGAAAGGCACATACTAGGCGTATCCAGAAAGTAAGTGTACTGAGGCTCTCACGACCGGGTGGATTTTATTTTCGACATGTTAGCTACACTTCCGTGTAACCTGACCCTTCCCCTCCGAAACGAGACCGGTTCGAGGTCAGTACGTTGAGAAGTGTCGACGCAACAACACGTTTCGTGAAAAATGTCAATCCAATCTCCCGCCAAGTGCGAAATAAATAATGCCGGGCAAGAGTTTTTGAGGCGTTGCAAACTCCATGGAGATGAATTTCTCCGCTCCATCGTTACTGGAGATGAAACTTGGGTTGCACACTACACGCCTGAAACCAAAAGGCAGTCTCAACAGTGGCGTCACACCTCTTCACCCTCCGCCAAAAAGTTCAAAACCACAATTTCAGCCAAGAAAATCATGGCATCCGTGTTTTGGGACTGTCAAGGCCTAATTTTAATTGAATATATGCCTCAAGGGGAGACCATCAACTCTGCAAGATACTGTGAGACCCTAAAAAAATTGCGGAGGGCGATTCAGAACAAGAGGAGAGGCATGCTGACAAAGGAAGTCTGCCTGCTGCACGACAATGCCAGACCACACACGGCCAACGCCACGAAGGAACTGCTCGCCTCGTTTAAATGGGATGTCCTGAACCATCCCGCGCATTCCCCTGACCTAGCATCTTCAGATTACTATCTCTTTACCTCCCTGAAGCCGCACATGGGTGGAAAAAGGTTTTCAACCGACGAGGAGGTAAAGGAGGAGGTGGAGAAGTGGATGGAGGGGTTGGCGGGAAACTACTTCGAGGAAGGCATCAAAAAGTTGATACCCCGCTTCACCACCTGCATTGAGAGGAATGGCGACTATGTCGAAAAATAGCTTACATATAGTATGTACTACGGTAACCACGTAATTTTTTTGTTTAAATAAAAAAATTGTAACCTACAAAAATTCAGTACACTTACTTTCTGGATATGCCTCGTATATATTAAATAACAAATAAAAGCATATAACTGATTTAAAGTTTTCTTTTATTATGACATTATTTTTTATAAATAAAAAGTCAGATTTGATATTTCCATTTCATCACATTACGCTTAATTTTTTTTGTTATTAATGCGTTGTATACGTATAAATAATAGATGTATTTTGTATAACATAAAAAAAACATGTATCAGTTTGGACACAAGTAATTTATATTTGGTAAATGTCTACACAATTCATGGTTGAAACTTTTAATGGGTGGAAAATTGTTTCTATTGTAGAAAGTGTTACATTCGGAAGTTATTTAGGTCTGAGCATTGGCGTTGATCCATGACACAAAGGAACTAACGCGGGTGAAGACATCAGGATATCCCCTGGCGCAAGGGCTTCCCCAGGAGACGATACCGATCAGACCACTGCTACCAGCCAATGGACCACCGGAGTCACCCTAAAATTTAATAGAATCGTTAAAATACATCATTATTCACTGTCCCTTTTTATGAAACATGGTTTTCTATCTTTTTGTACCAACTGTTTCTTGCTACCACAGCTATAATATTGTTACTATCACCATCCTGTTGTGTAGCTCATTACTGAGCATCGTGACTCTCATGATGATAGTCTTTGACAACTCCTGTCAATCCGTCTCTACGCTCCACGGTTCAAAGAACAGTTGTCAGTTGTCAAGTTTTGTTGCGTCTCTTACTTGGTCAGCCCAACGCATCGTTATTTCACACTTCAATTTACCACTATCCTTTCCAAACTGTTTCCTTGGCCACGAGCAATGTGCCCAAAGAATTGGAGGACTCGTCAATGACGTATTGTTGACAATCTGTCGGTGATTCTAATGAAATAATTCTTCGAGAATGGAGGCGTTATTCTAAGGATGAGACAAATCCTAAGGATTTCCTGGAGAGACCACATTACAAATGACGAGGTTATCAGCAGGATTGAAGAAACCAGGCACTTGTCAAACACCATATCGGAAAGGCGTGCATAATGGATGGGTCATATGCTGCGACATGAAAATCTCCTGCACAATATACTGGAGGGAATGATTGAGGGATCGATGGGCAGAGGGCGTCCTCACTGGGAGTATCTGGAGCAAATATGCCACGATATGGACTGCACCTCCTATAAAGAGCTCAAGAGGATCGTTGAAGACCGAACGGAGTGGAAGAGGAGATTCAGAGCTTTGCTGCTAACCAATCCCTAGGAATGAAACTGAAGAAGAAGAAGAAGAAGGCGTTAGTTCGTACCGCATTAGTTCTATATAGATATACAGCACTATATTCATTTCAGTATAGGACCCCTAGATATATTGTCAAGCGGCTATTTTTTAAGGTATTCCTTAGTCTAAGTTCAGACCATCATCGTTTTCTTTTGTTGTTGGCAATTTTTTTAATATGTTCAAAACTAAATTTACATTTTAAAATAGTTTGAATAGAAAGGTGGGTAAGGTGGATAAGCACATAACGTTCTTACACACCATCACGCTATTTGCCTGCCGGGATAGTTAGAGAGTACAGAGCGCCAGACTTTCCTGTCTCGACACACATGGTTAGCCTCTTCTAAATCCATGTACATTTTCATACAACTTCTACAATTTCTGTGATTTTCTACATTTTCATTTCAATGAAAAAAGCACGTAAATCATTTTAAAATCATAATAAAAAAACAGTATTTTTTCAAAAAGAACCTTGTCCAGCCTTCAAACCAATCAAAAAAGATCATGTCCGAATTGACCAATCATAGCTTTCCGATTGTGTCTAACTTAATACCAGTTAATCAGCAACTGTCAGTTTTAAATCGTACGTGCAGTGTAATGTCATTATACAGCTTTATCTACCTACATATATTTATAGTTTTATAGTAATATTTCTTCTTATTTTGTAACACTACTTATTTTATTTGATTAAAATTAAAATAAATTACTCTACTCAATAATTTTTTATTATTTTTTGCAACACCTGTATAATATTTTTGAAATCGAACAAAAACATCATGCCCCAGACCTGTTCAATAAAAAAAGATTGAAGTAGAATTGTTCACTCAAAAAGGATCATGTCCATATTTTAAACTAGAATAACTATTTTAATTATTGTGATTTGATTTTAAACAACAAATCAAGTCACCTTAAGCGATTTTAAAGATTTCAGATATTTTTACAATGAATTATTATGTTATATTTTTTTAATGCAAATAGTTTTTTTTTTGCGATTTCCCAACATTTTGATTTGGTGGACGGGTTCTTTTTTTTAATATTACCTGCTAATATATTTCAGAATACTAATTACTTTTCCTTTTCAATTAGTTAAGATAGGTATTTATTTATTTATTATTATTTATTATTAGGCATGACAAGAAATATACACAATTTGAAAAAAAACAACAGATAATTTGATTTGGACATACAATTTTAATGGATCTGGGTTTGTTGCCTTTCATTTGTCGTATCCCCAGTAAACTAGGCTTTTGCCTGTATCTCACTGAGGATATTTAGCATGAAAAAATAAATCGATACTTCTTTCCGATTTTTGATTACACAAAAACAAAACCCCGTTGCACGCTCTCATCAACCTGACAAACAGTGACACTCAACTACAACTGGAAACATCTTGCGAAATTCAACTCCTCACACATCATCACTCCAGAAAGACCAAAAATATTCATCCCACACTATACCGCACACAATCATAAGAATAAAAATTAAAACCAAAACAAAAATTAAAAACAAAAAAAAAAATACACAGAAACACAAATACAAAAACAACCAAAATTAAAACAACAAGAAGAAACCCACACTCACGAGCTCACATAAATCCCTTCCACTCGTCATTCATCCTGAAAGCCCAAGTGCTCAAAATCCTGTCGCAATAACAACCACGCTCCGATCGACTGTCTAAATGGTTTTCCTACCTTTACCTTTATTGAAGTCGGCACGCCATGGTATGTAATGGGAGCCAAATAAGCATATTGCCTTTGGGCAAAAGAGGTTTTAACTCTAGGGATGGTGAACATTTCATTAGTTGCCATGCGTGTCATGTGTCTGCTGAGTCTGCATCTTCCCTTCCTCTCGATGGTAGTGCCAGAGAATGGATTTGAGATGTAAATTGGCTATGTTCAGGACCTGATACTCTCTGAAAAGCTCCGCCGTGGGATACCGAGCAGGAAGTTTATTAATTATTTTCACAATCAATTTTTGGGAAACCTGCAATATGTGCTTTTGGGTTAAAGTGCATGCCCCCCAAACTGGTATACCGTAAGAAAGTGCTGACTGATATAAGGTGAAGTATATACTTTTAAGGATATTTTCACTGAGCACATTTCGAATCATACGGAATATGTATCCTAGTTTTCTGATTTTAGCGCTCAAAGTGTTAATATGGACCTCCCAACGAAGGAAAATTATAAATTAAACGTTTTTATTTGGCGATCACTACAGCATAATGTTGACCTTTTCTCCTGAGAATGTCTTCATTCGTGATTTAGGTCTGCATCTAAGTGTGACGAATAAACATTACACTAATAAATAAGAAATGAAAATGATGAAGATACGTACGTGGCAAGCCCCCTCACCAGCCCTGGTAAAAGTGCAGACCTGACTATCATAGATAGGTCCAATTGAAGCCAAACTTGTCTGGCACTGGGTTACCGATATGGTGCTGAGGGTGATCTTCTGCAGATTGTTAGGTGCGCTTCCAGGGTACTGAAATGTAAAAAAAATCATTTGAATGTCTTTGATAATTTTATTTATTTACTAAGATATATGATTATTTTCTTATTTTTACGTCATCATCCTGAGTCAAAGCGCCCTTGAGGAGAGTTTGCTCTCTAAACCGCGCTATATAAATCATGTTTAACTATCAACACTTTCGAAACTACTCAAATCGAATAACGACACAAATTAACATACTTGATGCACACGCAGATAAATATTTAACTCACATAAATATAAATTGTATTTTTATTTTTTATCGTAAAATTTGCAGAAAAAAATAACTACTCATTATTATTACAGCACACAATGAGCCAGGGCTCAGAGGACCCTGAGCCTTGATAACAATCAACGTAATATATAATACAGTACTCGGCGTTAAGCAATACACATACACTTAAAAAAGAGACTGTCGGGCATAATCGGCTAACTTCGGCTTTGTAGAGCGTCGTCTTTGTTATTCATACACGAGTTCCGTCGCGATTTGTCAGTCGTTGTCATGCGACAGAGACGACGCTCCACAAAGTCGAAGTTAGCCGATTATGGCCGACAGTCTCTTTCTTAATCCCGATGTGTATTACTTACCGCCGGGTACTGTACTTCATAACATGTTTAATGGACACACTTATACATATTAACCCATATCGAACTGACGTAATGATATGATTGTATGTGTGAGTATCTATAAAATACTGAAAATAAATAATATTATTAACTTCTAAAACAATGTGGGTTAGTATTAATACTATAGTTTTGATATCGCTTTTTGTAAGCAAACACAGTCATGCAATAGGTTCTTCTCAACACAACTGTAAAATATTTTAGGCTTCAGTTTGACGTACTATTATTGTGTACGTATAGATTCAGGTCTTGAAAATACCACCTTTATTTTTTTTAATAAATGTTAAAACAACCTTTTAAAGGCAATAAGACAAATATTGGACCGAAACGTGTGCCCTGTGGGACACCAACAAAGATTTTTTATTAATTCAATTTAAAATAAAAATAAAATACTTGGTCCCTTTGATTCTAGTGAACTGATATTGTATAAAATAAGATGTTAAGAAGAAACCTTATCAGTGTTTTAATTCAACTAAACAAAATTAGAAGGGTTTCCTTTCATATTTTCTATTGTATTGAACAATATCTTATTTTCGTGTTAAGATAAGTCTTTAACCTTTCCCTTCCTGTGCTAAAAAATCCACGCATTCCGGTGATGTGTATTCAATACACATGTAAAAATCAGCGATTTAAAATCGGAAATATAAGAATAGTCATAGCCAATCGCTAAAAATAATTTAATTTGAAGTCAAAAGTGATAATAATTGAAATGTAATTGCTGAAAACATGAAAAAAACATCGGACGACGTTCATAGAACGAGCGAAGAAACCACCTCGAACGAAAGCCCCAAAGCTACTGAGCGACAGAAGTGAGCGAACTGAGATTCTATTTTAAGCGTTCCCACATAATGGAGTAGAGTGAGAGTGAGACATGAATAGCGTCGCTTCCTCACCCATAGCGGTTTTTTTAGAATTAATATACCTACGTTACGCACTGGCACACGTTTGATTGTATTGGTGAATTTAATCCCGATTTTCACAAAATATCTCTGATGTGGACGATAAGTGCTAATTATTACTAATATAATTTTTTTCATTCAATGCGTAAATATATTACGGAGGAATACGTAAAATCTGAACCCAGTATTCATTATATTTACAGAGATATTAAAGTTTTTAGAAGCAATGTGTATTAGTTATACATCACATGATAGGAAGGGTTAAACAATATTGGGCCAACACGTGAGCCCTGTGGGATCCCAAATATAAAGTTGTTTCTAAGTTATTTGGAAAGAATAAGGAATACTCACGGTGGTAGTTCCCCATCCACTAAGTCTGACACTGACTCCACTTCCAGTGGTTCCAGTGGACAGAGCGAGAGGCTGTACAGTGGTAGAGTAAGTGATGGCGCTGCTGGTGATAACCACACCGACGTCACTGGACAAGGTGCTGGGATTATAGTTACTGTGCCTGGTGATTCTGCTCACGGGGTAAGAGGTACCTCCAGAGTTCAGGTAGATGGTTCCAACAACAACGCGAACGTTGCTGGCAGCCTGGCTGCAAATTGAAAAATAGATTTTTAACTTCTTAAAATGTAACATTTTTTGTGCTGAATAATTTTAGACTTCTGTCAAGAGCTTGCCTAATCTGGCGATCAAACAACAATGAGAGTTTTCATATCAGGCAATGTTCATCAGCGATTCCAGGTTCCTTTACACCGAGCCTCACTATGGACTATACATTTTATATTATTTTTCATTTTTAATAGTATTTTATTGTATAATATTAAACTTTCGATGCATACAACATAACCACATTATCCTACAATTTCCTTACTATACTCAGCAAACTTATTTATTGATCTGTAGCTTTCACACTTATTTTTTTTCAACCAGGTGAGCTTATTGCCATGTGGCGATCTCTTCAAACCAACCAAAAAGATGACCTACGTGGCCTGATGGTAAGACTCTTGTCTGCCGATCCGGAGGTTGCGGGTTCGATCTCCGCTGAAACCCAGATTTTTTAAAATAGGATTCCAGTCTGGTTAACACTTACGGCCTATAAAAACATATTTCTGTTGGCTGGAAGAGATTGCCACATGGCAATAAACATGCCAGGTAAAAAAAAAAAGACTTTTTGATGGGCTTCAAATCATTTTTTTTATATTTGGGTTCTAGCGGAGATCGAATCCGCAACTTCCAGATCGACAGACAGGCGTCTTACCACTAGGCCACGGAGGTCATCTTGGTAAGGTCCATTCTCGCACCCTTACGTTTATTTAATCGTCGATATTGATAAATATTCTTACTTGACGATACAATGAGTATACAATTTTTTAATAGTATTATTTTGTATTGTAATTTGTTTAATCAAACACTGTTTATTCCACTTTTTGTAACGGTATAGCCCTACCGGTTTCAAGGCTTTCACCTCATCATCAGGGGAGCACAAACAATACTTGTTTATGCTCCCCTGATGATGAGGTGAAAGCCTTGAAACCGTTAGGCCGAGGCCACACCAAAATGCTTCGTTAGGTGCTAAGCTAGATTTTACGTGACTCATATGCAAGGTGACTTTATGCCTGGCCACACCAAAGAGCTACGCACAAATTCATTTGACAGTTGGGAGCGGTTGAGTCAACACACGATGTCACTCAAAATTAACCAATTTTATTACAACTTACCATCTTTATTTACTTTCTGTGCCACTTCATTCCAAAGTGATTTTATTACAGGTACATTTAGGTATAATTTGCTCGATGGGTTCCACAAAGTCTCCTTTTTATACACAGCTGTCATTAAAACTTCCGCCATCTTGTAAATTAACCAACACGCCTATTTGCTAGGAGATTCACTCGATGACTAATCGTCATGCAAGTGGCGCGAAACGTGCAGTGTGGCCACTGCGTTAGTATACGGTACGTTGGTTCGCTAGGATATGTCGCCTAACTCGCAACATAGATCTAAGCATCAAGCGAGGCTCCTTCATGTGTGGCCGAGGCCTTAGGGTTATACCGTTACTAAAAGTGGAATAAACAGTGTTTGATAAAACAATTTCCAATGTCTTTAAACCTCCACAATGTTAATGCTTTAACTATAAATAAAATAATATTTTATACTTTCGTTGGAAACCATCTAATATTTTATTCTTACAATTTCCTTACGTCACTCAATAAACTAATTAATATTGATAAATATTCTTACTTGACGATACAATGAGCAGCAGTGACAATGGTGCGGGGATTGAGAATGGAACCTCCGCAGAAGTGGGATCCCCCGGAGGATCTCAGGGAGACCTGGTAGGGGAACTCCCCAGCAGCGGCGTTGGAGCCACCTACGATGCGATCTTCAGCATCATCAATAGCTGGGGCTCCTGTAATGTAAACAATTTCTTTTCATTAATATGTTATAAAACAAGGTGGAGAAGTCCAAACCAATTCGTTCCTATTTCTCATTGTTTCACTACAAAAATGAAATTAAAAAAGGATCGAGTCCATTCTCGCCAGCAGCGACATTAGAGCCACTCACAATGTGCGGATTATCATCCCTAACCCTTATCTTCGCAAAGTTCAATTTATCCACATATTAACGTTTTTTCTTTGGTGATTCCTTGTTATATGGTAAGTTATGAAAGAAAAATGAGGAAAAAAATCACAACTTTTCCTTACAGTTTTTTTTTTACATGTAACACCCACGTTACATCGCCAAAATATAAATTTTTATATAACACAAAAAGGGCTATAAAATTATTCTATAATCTAAAACAAGAACTGCATTTACATAGCTGAATTATCAACAAATAAAATGATTTGAATATTTTTTCTCTACAGGTAGTGATAAATAAGATATTTATAGTAGATTATTTACCCCAATTTTCAAAACGCACCCACGCTGTCCAGACATGTTGACTCGATGTCATTTGAAAGGTTGTAGCGTTGCCAATATTTATCACCAGATTATACCACTGCACACAATAGTGCATGTATAGTATTTGAATGTGTTGCCATATTTATCACCAGATGATACCACTGCACACAATAGTGCATGTATAGTATTTGAATGTGTTGCCATATTTGAAATTACGTTACAGTTTCTGGATTTAAAAAATAAATCCCTAAATTAGTGTAACATCTGTATTACAATGTCATGCTAATTGATTTATCCACCATGGAAATATCAGAATGACACAATATCATACAGCATCCCATACACAGATTTGCAAATACTTTATGTGTTGGTCGACTTCCCCTTGTTATTTTTCTTATTTTTTTATTTATAAGACTATTGCAAAGTATACGAATGTTGAGTTAATTACAATACAAGAAGATTAGAGCTATGGAGAAACACACTCCGTTACTGTAGAGACATCTTATATTTTTGTGTTTTGCTGTTTGAACCAACAAAGCAATCGTGGGGAAGAATTTTAAATCAGTTAAGAAGAGAACTCACAAGTATGCTAATATCTCAAATCAGTTAAGAAGAGAACTCACAAGTATGCTAATATCTCAAATCAGTTAAGAAGAGAACTCACAAGTATGCTATTATAATATCTCAAAGTGTATTAAATCCTGGTTTTAGACATTTAGTTTGACCTGAATTTATCAAGTGACCATTATAAAATAAGCTACTTATTATAAATTCAAAATCAAAGTGCTATTAATGTAACTTGTCATTCGTAAATAGCATTATACAAGTATTTTTATTTGAAAGCATCAATTAACCTTTTCAGACCTGGCATCCATTATAATGAACACGAAGTTCATATGCACTTTATAAACAATTTTTTTATATATTTATTTTCCCAATGATAACAAATGAAGTGTAGGTTACTGTATTATCGAATTGGAACATTTTGAGCGCCATCTATCATATCTAAACTAATACAACATAATAATGCGTTTAGTGTAAATAATACATTCAAAAGCAAGACAATTGTTATAAAAGCTTAGAATTAATTCAGGTTTGAAGACGTTTAAACAATTATATTACAGAATTATTCAGCAACTTACCACGAGCCAAAGCCAGCACGGCCAGAAGGCAAAGAGCGGAGAACTTGTTCATTCTGTCAACAGTGATACCAACAGTAAAGGACATAGAATTGGATGTGCAATTTATGTTAAAGTCTTATCTTGTACTTCAAAGTATTATATTTATCTTAATCCCATAAATCCCTTGTTTTTTTTTTCTTACTAAACCGAAACAATAATGTTGATTTGATTTAATCATGATAAGATTAATTATATTTTTAATGCTTTTGTTTTTAATTCAGGGTCGGCTTCATCATGTGTTATACCAGGTGTCAAATAATCTAATTTCGATGTTAAAATATCTTCAATACTTTTTTGAATAAATTGTATATCACTTGATGAAGTGGAATCCAGAATATGTATGATAACGTGAAAACGCAAGTGAGGTGCACTTCGAGAACTTCATCAGAATTTCCTATAAAGGTGGGGTTCATCAAGGATCGGTACTCAGTCCGCTATTGTTCATCTTAGTCATGGACTATTTAACTAACCAGGAAATGAAGAGTCTCCTAAAGATCCTACTATTTGCAGAAGATATCGTATTAATAAGTGAAAAACATGAAGACCTGCAAAATAGTCTGGAAAGGTGGAGAAGAATCTTAGAGGACAATGAATTGAGACTGAGCAGAAAGAAAACAGAGTATCTGTACCTACCATTCGAGAACATAAATGCTGTCACTACCGTAATGCAAATGGATGGAGAAACATTACCGAATTGTGACTCCTTTAAGTATCTTGGGTCACTCATCCATAGCGGTGGAGGATGTGCAGCAGATGTAACACATAGAATGAGTGTGGGATGGATGAAGTTTAGACCAATGACGGGAGTTCTATGTGATCCGAAAATGCCAGTAAAATTAAAAGGAAAAGTATACTAAACGATCGTCAGACCGCACTCCTCTATGGCTCCAAATGCTGGACGATGTATAACTCTTACTCTAGGCAACTAGAAACTGCTGAAATGCGCACGCTAAGATGGTC
This sequence comes from Odontocerum albicorne, assembly GCA_949825065.1. Classification (NCBI taxonomy): domain Eukaryota; kingdom Metazoa; phylum Arthropoda; class Insecta; order Trichoptera; family Odontoceridae; genus Odontocerum; species Odontocerum albicorne. The sequence goes on from OX463856.1 coordinate 4,779,176, forward strand.
AGTTTGTGTGTCCCTAAGAGACAAAATAAAAAGCTCACGCATTCGTGGAAGCCTAGGTGTTATAGACATCAACAGTAAGATGGAAGAGAGGCCGATGGATTGAGATGGTGTGGGAATGTTGAAGCACCCGATCACATTGTGAACCAGGCAATCTCCATGGATCTTCCTCGAATAACAACCAGAGGAAGACCAAAAAAATCATGGGTAGTTCAAAAAGATAACATGAAGCAGAGGCACGGCCTGGGGGACGTAGTCCGGGACAGAAGAGCATACAACCTGAGGACGAGGAGAGCTGACCCCAACAGTCTTCGCAGACAGAGAGTTAGGATGGAGCCAGGGAGAAGAAAACTGGATGAAGTAGAAATGTGAACGATGAGAGGGAACAAAATTAAAATATCTAAATATCATCAACAACCAAACCAATTTTAGTAATATCCCTCTGCTTAATATGTTCCCTATTTAAAATCCACCCCCCCCTTGGATATCCAGACCCTGGTCTGCCCGAAAGATTCATTTTAATTTTTCCTGCCCCATTTACCATTGAATCACATCTCTCCCCACTTATCTCCCCCTACCTCATGAATCTTATATTATATACACTTGTAAAGGAAATGTATTTTTAGCAATTAAGTTTATATTCCCCTGACGATGAAGACGGTTGTCTTCGAAACCGGTAGTAAACCCAAAAATAAACCAGTGGTGAACACAAAAATATAAAATAAGTGTTTTATTTACTTATTTTTCATTTTAAATAAAACATGGCACAACAAAGTGAAACTATAGTCTTTTCGAAGATTCAAGAAAAAATAAAATGATAAATGCCTTCGAGATGGGGGCGTTGTAGGCGGATGCTCCGTTTACCATGCACCATAAGGTGCATCGAGACTGGAGACAATATGCAGAATAATAATTATTATATATTTTGGGCATGTTACTTAAAAGAATGATGAAAGTCTGGAAAAGTTGGTGATAGCGAGGACAGTTGAGGAAAGTGGAGCAAGAGGAAGGTATCTTATGAGATGGACAGACCAAATAAAGGAGTTAACAGGGTCCTCTTTAAGCGCTGCATTCAACATGCCCCAGGACCGGGTGGAATGGAGACAGGCGGTGCGTCGAGAAGACATAACAGAAGAGCAAAACGCTCAGCATTGAGTACACGATAAAGAAATACTTTATGAGTAACATCCGAAACAATACACAACCCTGTCGACGCCCAACTCGTATGAAAAAAAGGGGCCCTGCTTACGAGGGCCTCTTCGAGGTTAAATTTTACCAGAAGGGGGCCTGCTACTTGCAACGTCATTTAATACATTGAATTATTTAACAAAAAAAACCCAGTTTTCATTTAATTTGTCTGTGTACCTGAAAAAAAGTATTGATATTTTTTACGGACATGAAATTAAAAAAAATAACAAATATAAGATAATGCGCCCTATTCTTATTGAGGATGGTGCAACAAGAACTGCAATTTTAAATTTGCCGCTATTTTTCCGCTGTCCAACGTATAATATTTATAATGGACATACACGTCATCTAAATGATGTTTTCACAATTTTTATAATTAATTTCTAAGCATTCTACAATTGTGTACCGCTGTGTGATTAATTTATAGGTTATGATTATGACGTATGTTCATTATAAATATTATATGTTTGACAGCTGAAAAATGGCTGCAAATTTAAAATTGCCGTTGTTGTTGCGCCACCTTATATAAATAATTTTAACGATTTATTACTCCGAAAACCTTAGATATAGTAAAATGTCATTAAATTATTTGCATCATATTAAAAAAAAATTATAAATAAATCTATAATACAAACATTTGCAAAACGCTATTGCAAAAATCTGTGTATAAATTTATCTCTTAAAAACTAATCTAATTTATATATATATGAACTATGAACTACCTTAATTAAAATTTCCTACTAGAAATTTTTATTTTTAATAATCTTAATATTTAATTTCTTAGAAATAGTTAACACATAAACGAAATGACATTTCTTACAATGATTTATTTAACACGTACATATCCAGTCATTCAGGCTAAATGCATTCCATCAAATTCACTCAGACCTTGGTCCTAACTGCTAATACGTAGGTGGATTAGTCAGGCAAAAAATGATGCTTCGGAAGCCTGTGCTTAAAACAGAAAGGTTTGTTGGACTTACTCTCGTAAGCTTCAAGAACTTACATCATATCTAAAAGAACGATCACAATACGTAACAGTGCGGGATAAATCTTCAATGGAATTTATCGCAAGATCTGGTATACCACAAGGATCTAATTTAGGTCATCCTCTGGAAAGTTTTCTGCAGTTTTCTTACCAAACATGTTTTTCTAAACATACACAGATGCGGGATAGTTCCAAACCTAATAATGGCTACAACCCCCACCTTTCTATCCTTAACCTCAACTTATTTTATTTTTTTGTAATATTTTAAATATGTCAATGGAATTTATCGGAAGATGTGGTATACCACATTGAATCTAATTTAGGTCTTCCTTTAGAAAGTTTTCTGCGGTTTTCTTACCAAACATGTTTTTTCTAAGCATATGCAGATGCGGTATAGTTTCAAACCTAATAATGCCCACAACCAACACATTTATATCCTTAACCTCAACTTATTTTCTTTTTTGTAATATTTTAAATATGTCAATGGGATTCATCGGAAGATCTGGTATACCACAAGGATCTAATTTAGGTCTTCCTTTGAAAAGTTTTCTGCGGTTTTCTTACCAAACATGTTTTTCTAAGCATATGCAGATGCGGTATAGTTTCAAACCTAATAATGCCCACAACCAACACATTTATATCCTTAACCTCAACTTATTTTCTTTTTTGTAATATTTTAAATATGTCAATGGGATTCATCGGAAGATCTGGTATACCACAAGGATCTAATTTACGTCTTCCTTTGGAAAGTTTTCTGCGGTTTTCTTACAAAACATGTTTTTCTAAACATATGCAGATGCGGGATAGTTCCAAACCTTATAATGCCCCCAACCACCACCTTTCTATCTTTAACCTCAACTTATTTTTTTTTGTAATATTTTAAAAATGTCGATTAAAGTTGGTTCGGATCTCGAGCTAGAACGGCCTTGAGGAGAATCTGATCTCTAAACGGCGCTGTATAAATTGTAATTTTATAATTTATTTTTTATGTTTTTATGCAATTTAAGTAATGAGAAGAAAAATATTCTGCATCGTATTGATTGGTTTTCCCACATAATATTCAGAAACGTGTAAGATACGGCACATTATCGTACTGGATTATATATCTTCAGATAAGCAATGAACATCTCGACAAGGTTGTGGATTCAATTCTCGTTGGTACCCATTTATATTCAAAATCATATGCACATACAGATCATCAAGTTATGCTCCTTAGAGGGTAGGCAAAGAGAATACATCTTCAAAGTTTTCTTCCAAACACACAATTTTCGCCTTCTCTACATTTACACATCTCGTCATGTTGAATTTTATTTTATTCTTTGTATTGTATTGTATTGTATTGTATTACTTCTTTGTATTGTATTGTATTACATATTCGTTGTATACAATATTACCTGGCGGGTATATCATGTGGCAATCTCTTACAATCAACCAGAAACATGTTAAAGAGGCCTTAACTTAAAAACCAACTGGAATCATGAAAAAAATCTTAGATCCAGCGGGATTTGAACCCGTCTTACCAACTTAACCAAAGAGTTCATCGGTTTAACTTCTAACTTTACCCTCTTGCAAAATCTGGTCCGTTTAGTCCAGCTTCGTATTACTCGATCTACATCTTCCACGAAAACCTTACACTTTTGATTTGTATAATTGTTAGTCTAACTTTCATCATTCATTCTCTCCACATGTCCAAACCATCTTAAAGCTCATCTCTTCATCATGCTTAAAATATTCATTTTATCCATGCATTCATTTCTGATGTCTTCATTCCACCTTATTTTAAACATTGACACTCCACAATTTTTCCTTAATGGACTGTTTACTATAATTTATAACTTCGGACTGTTTACTATAATTTATCGAGGAATCCGAAGGTCGTTTCATCGGTCATTGACCGTATGTATGCGACAATATTCCGCGACGACCGCCACAGACGCATACTCGTAACAGCATTGATTTTACTCTTATCTATCTTCTGCCAAATCTCAAGTTTCACTTCCATTCACGAAAGTGGTCACTAACACACTATTACGTATAACCATTTTATGATACTGTTGATATTGTGCGGTTGTTGTTTATAACATTAAGTGCTCCGTTTACCTTATTTCTTGTCACTACCCATCTTTCAATCTCCCCTTCAACTCGCTCAAAACACGTTAACATTGATATTGCCATGATAACATACACCGACCTGCTCCAGTATCTCTGAGTTAACCCATACATCGTTTTGCAAATCCGAGTGAGTGAGTCGTTGTACACTAGCAAACTCACTGACCACACCGCTATTCTGGATCCGATGGCACACCGAAGTTAGACGATCGGAGCACACCAGCAACTTTTTTTTTCTCTTTTTTTTAAAAGAATAGTTATGACTGAAGTCATAGGTATCCTTACACCCTCGAATACTAGGCAGAAAAATAGTCGTGTCCTTCGAGGAGAGTAGCATAGCGCGTGGTTCTAACCAACGACCTTCCGCACGGAAGTCCAGTGCGTTGCCGCGCGGCCATGTAACATACGTCTTCAAAAGCTGTATACGCCGCTCATATCTCGAACACCTGGAAGCAGGCCTTATCTTAAGCATTTTTGTAATAATTTCTCATTATCTTTGCTATTGTTAGAGATGTATTTTTCTACTCAATTGTTAATCTGTTGACTGTATTTGCCTTTTTTTACTTTCTGTGTTGTACTATATATTGTTAGTTTTGTTATATCCACTTTGCACGGATTCTACTGTGATATAAAGAAGTTATGTCATGCAGCATGTTCTATAAAAAATATCCTGAATCTTTAGTCCTTTTTAGAAGATGTTTATGCGTTCACTTCGAGCCCCGATTCCGTGTTTTAAGGTGATAAACAAGATTTGCGTTAAGTCCCGGTTCCTTGTTTTCACGTGATCGATACCTTTTCTAAAATATAACATATTACTACACTCGAACAAATATTTTTGTAAACAATTCAACATTCAAACGATAGTCTCGTGGTTTTTAATATGGGCGTTACCTTAAAGTTTAAGGTAACGCCTTTTACTCGTATAATAGATTTTTTCTGTTTTATTATTTATTGATGTTTTCTTTTCTATTTTTCTAACTTGTTTTTTTTATGCATGGTCTGTCCAATGGGTAAGGTGACTGCTTCTATTTTCGCGTAACCACCAGCGCCATCTGTGGATGAATAAACTAATCGTAATCTTCCATTCTTCTTGCTTCTATTTAGCGCCTTACTCTTCCCCTAAATCTCATTAAAAAACAAAATGTTTTACATGTAATATGTAAAAAATAGGAAGTAAGCGGCAGCGGCTATTAGATTGGATAATCCCCACCTCTGCATACACGTACTGTAATTATCAATGTTGGGATTTAGTACGAGGATCATCCAGAAAGTAAGGTTACAACATTTATGTAGGATCGAAAAATGCTTGTATTTAATTGAAATTCACAGGATACTTCACCAATATATTTAACTATTTTTCAACGTAATTTCTGTCGAGATCGAGACATTTCTGTAGTCGGGGCACCAGCTTTTGTATGCCAGTGTCATAGACCTCCGCAACCAGCTCTTTCAGCCACTTCTTCACAGCTTTCTCGACCTCCTGATCGTTGGAAAAACATTTCCCACCCAAAAACTCCTTTAATTTAGTGAAAACGTGATAGTCCACAAGCGCCAAGTCAGGTGAATAGGGGAGGGAGGGGTAACAATATCCCATCCAAACGATGTCAACAGCTCCTGTGAAACTCGCGCGGTGTGGGGCCTGGCGTTGTCATGCAGGAGGCTGACTCCCCGGGTCAGCATTCCCCTTCTGCGGTTCTGAATGGCTCTTCTGAGTTTTTTTTAGGATATTGCAGTAAGTCTCTGCATTAATGGTAGTCCCTTTAGGCATGAAATCCACCAAGAGCCCCTTAAGGTCCCAAAAAACAGATGCCATGACTTTTCCGGCTGAATGAGTCGTCTTGAACTTTTTGGTGGCTGGAGAAGATGAATGACACCACTGAAGTGATTGTCTTTTGGATTCTAGGGTGTAGTGACACACCCACGTCTCATCCCCCGTCACGATATAGCCCAGAAAAGCTTCTCCCTCCTGTGCAAAACGATTAAAAAATTCACGCGCGGCGGTCACGCGATTCTGACGGTGCTCCGGTGTGAGCATTCTGGGCACCCATCTCGCACACAACTTCTTGTAACCAAGTTTTTCCGACACAACATCACCAAGGAGACTTCGAGAAATATCAGAAAATTCTTCGTGAAGGTCGTCAAGCGTCACACGGCGGTCATTTCGCACTTGTTCTTCAATTTTTTTGCACCAATTCGTCAGAAATCACTGCCTTGCCTCGACGTGAGTATCAGTACGGCCTTCTCTGAACACTCTAAACCACTTCGTGACATGTTGTCGACTCATCACATCACTACCATAAACTTCCACGAGCTTCCGATGGATATTCGCGGCGGTATTATTCTGCAAAGTCAAAAAACTGATGACCGCGCGGGTCTCGCACGGACGAGAGTTGGCGGGAGCGCACGACGACCTCTCCATCGGTAGAATTTACTGTGACTGAAAAAAATGGCCGACAAACACGCGGGACCAAACAAACTTACCGTTAGGATCCCTCCTACATGCCAAGTGCACCAACTTTGAAACAAAAAATTTCCCCCGGCCTCAGGAGCTCTTGTAACCTTAGTTTCTGGATGACCCTCGTATAGTAAGTATTGAGTCATCAAGTTGCGAAACCTGCTCTAGAAGACGGCGAGTGTCAAAATTCGCTTTGCAAATAATTTTGCACAAAAAACGGATGCCCGCGCGCATCTCGCACGGACGGGAGGTGACGGGAGCGCGCAACGACCTCTCCATCGGAAGAATTTACTGTGCCTGAACAAAATAGCCGACAAACACTCGGGACCAAACAAACTGACCGTTAGGATCCCCCCTACACGCCAGGTGCGCTAACTTCGAAACAAAAAAAATTCTCCAGCCTCAGGAGCCCTTGTAACCTTACTTTCTGGATGACTCTCGTATTTGTATTACATAGCATTGTAATTTCATTGTATACAGACAGTAACATATAACCTGGTGAGGATTTACCAATGTGGGGATCTCTTTTAATCTACCAGAAACGTGTTTAAATATTTCTTAAGTGAAAAAGAGGCGACAACCTATTTTAATTTTTTTGCTACCAACAAGTATCGATTCTGCAACCTCCGGATTAGAATACAGGCGTCTTGTCTTACCAACTAGGCCACACAGATAATTTGATTTTTTTTTCTTCCTCCATGTGAAAAGGATATATTTTAAACGTTGGTTTAAGGCTTAATGCCAGTAAAGTTAATTACCGTGTGTGACAACGCATATTCACAAATCTATGTATATTTGTATGTAATATTATTTATATATCATCATATTTATATAAGTATTTAACGTTTTTTTATTATTTCTCATAAACATCTCATTAAACTTATCTTTTCCCATTTCCTCAAAAGAACCAAATCTCATAACGGTCAGAAATTATCCGAAAAAAGAGTAAAGCGTCCTTCCATTGGACAGATACTCTGAACAAGCTATTCACCACTTGGAGACGTACCACTTGCGTTGATAAGTGCATTCGCGTAATGAGATTTGGCAACGTCACACGCAATATTGTAAGTTACAAAGACGGCCGCGGTCGACCTGTTGGCCATCCCTGGTATAGGAGTTGGAAGCGAATAATGTTTCAAGATAAATAATTGTTCTTAAGTTTTTTCTTTAAAAAATGTTAGTATGGAACACATCGCATTGAGCTAGAAAGATCATTCCAAGTGAACCGTAAAATATGATGTCTAGAATGATGCATTGGAATATAAACCATCACCAGATCGGGAGATTCCAGAAAGATTTCTCTCCGCAGATACAGAAGGCAGGTGGGATTTCGATTCGCTAAGACCTCGGCCACACAGGAAGGAGCCTCGCTTGATGCTTAGAGCTATGTTACGAGTTGGGCGACATATCCTAGCGAACCAACGTACCGCATACTATCGTAGTGGCCACACTGCACGCTACGCGCCCCGTTGCATGACGATTAATCATCGAGTTAATCTCCTACCAAACAGATGTGTTGGTTAATTTACAAGATGGCGGAAGTTTTAATAACAGCTGTGTATAAAAGGGAGCCACTGTGGAACCCATCGAGCAAATTATACAAAAATGTACATGTAATAAAATTACTTTGGAATGAAGTTGCACAGAAAGTAAATAAAGATGGTAAGTTATAATGAAATTGGTTAGTTTTGAGAGTGACATCGTGTGTTGACTCAACCGCTCCCAACTTTCAAATGAATTTGTGCGTATCACTTTGGTGTGGCCAGGCATGAAGTTAACTAGTATATGAGTCGTGTAAAATCTAGCTTAGCACCTAACGAAGCATTTTGGTGTGGCCTGGGCCTAAGTGTTCTTCATTCAATTTCAGGTAATTATGTGAGTAATTCATACAAATACATTATTAGCTCAACCATAGCCAAGTTATTCCAATTCACGACAAAAATATAGACGTTTCTCTAGCTTGAATGCCTTCACATATTGGTATCACTGGCAATGGACGTGTTGATTCCTTGGCACAGGAAGCATATTCTATCGGTTGTCCGCAATCAAAATTTTTACTTCCCGTAACTGATCTTTGAAATAAAATTAAACATGATACCTGACATCAATTTTCGTTGAGTTGGGATATAACTGGTGTAAATAAGGACTCTAGATATAAATCAATCCAACAATCTATCCCTTTGAAGCCATGGTTTAATATAATAAGAATGAACAATATGAAAGTGTCTGCCATGTGTCGTTTGTGAACGGGCTACTGTGTGGTGGTTAGTCACATTTACAAAATGGGTATTATGGGGAATTCCGGCTGCAAGTGTGGTCTGCATGATAACATCCTCCGAGTTTGGGTTGATTGTCTATTATAAAAAAAATGACAGCTGTGGTTGTTCAACATTCCAAAGAGGATTGAGAGAAAGTGGAGATTTATTCGCTGATTTATTTTAAACCACAAGTTGAAATGGGGATTAATGAATTTTTTAAGATGAAATGGGGATCAATGTATTTTTTAAAATGAAAAAAAAAAACAAGGTTTTTTTTTGTGTTTTATTTGTATTGCTATTGTATTTAAAAATTCATATTTTTCTTAATTGTTATTTCATTTTCTTTATATGATTTGGTTTACATAAAATAAAACTGTTTTATATAATAATGGATTATTTTATCAAGATCGGAACATATTTTATTTAATTTACGACACAACAGTGTCTTTATGCATGTTATATATCATTTGAATTTTGCGTATTTATTAGGAGATTAATTGGAGACTGTTGAAAGATTTAGTTGATGATATCAAAATAGTTTGCATTTTATAATCTTGAATTGTTATTTCTTTTTTTGGATCACATTTTGCTAAATAGTGACTTATTGAGCATTGGCGTTGATCCACGAAGCAAATGAGCTGACGCGGGTGAAGACATCAGGATATCCCCTGGCGCAAGGGCTTCCCCAGGAGACGATACCAATGAGACCAGAACCGCCGACCAATGGACCACCGGAGTCACCCTGAAATTGAATATAATTGTTAAAATATATCATATGTTTTTTGTTCCTGAAACAATGCGCCTTGTTCCTGAAACAATGCGCACCTGAAAAATTCTGAAACCTGAAACACAATGCACACGTTGTAAAAAATATCTATTGTATATTAAAAATTATACAATACATTTGAAAATAGGACAAACAAAAAAGTCAAATAAACTGGTTACTTTAAAATGATATGAAACCGTGTTTATTGCCTGTTATTATACCCAGAAAACTAAGCATCTGTGTGAAAACATAACAAATAAATAGATTAAGTTGATATTTTTTACTGGTTTTTTGTATTATGAATTTGTAATTATTTGTTAATTATTGATTATAAATATGTGATTCTATTTATAGTGTAATAGACGCTATGATACATTATCAAACAAATGATTTCAAGTGTAATACAGAGATAAAACTGAATTAAATACGAGCTTTGCGTAGATCCAGAGAGGATTCATAGACAATGTGGTGAATAACCTTCATTGGGGGAACAGAAAGGCAAAATATCTATGATCATTCGAAATGGAGTAGCATCGTTCTAGAGATCAAAACTTTGTAGGAGTTGTACTCGTATATAATAATTAGATAATGCAGCTTCCATCCAAAGAAAATCAGTATAATTGTTAACAACTATGGTATATGGAAGAAATCAGGCGACGGACTAGGGTTGTCGACATAATGGACCGTGTTGCTGGTATGAAATGGCAATGGTCGGGGCACGTTGCAAGACAACGAAATGAAAGATGGGCAACCATAATCCTGAAATGGAGGCCGTGGGATACGAGAAGACCGTTGGGACGGCCACAGAAGAGGTGGGCTGACGACATTATCCCTGTCGCCGGTAGAAAATGGACGAGAAAAGTCCAAGACAGGCAAGCGTTGAGGGTTTTAGAAGAGGCGTACATCCAGCAGTGGAGAGACGGCTGAAGAAGAAGAAGATGGTATTTGGAAACCGATTTCTGTTTATTAAAACAAATTTGAACTGAATATTCCAGAATCAAAATGATACAAAACCATCCATTTTTAGACTATTTGAGATAAATAAAGTAAAATATCAGATTTAGCTCCTATCATTAGTGTTCTCTTCAAAGATACTGTAGTCGATGTTCCTCTGTTCGAGTCCACTGTAAAATATCTTTCTGGTTATAATGTCCACCAATCTTAAGATAAGTCTGCATGTGATTTGCATCTTGTAGAGCATCAAACTCACAATTGACATTACCAGCAAGTAAAACTCTGTCTGTTAATGTTATTCACGTATCGAATATGATCTGACATCTCTATTTGGGGCATAAAACTTCCTTTATTCGTTTCAATAAATTTTTGTTCTTTGATTAATTTGATTCCTTTTAATAATTTAACAAACAATACAAAGGATCTCGGCCTGTTCTTTTAAATATGCCAATTTCCTAAGAAGAGACACCGATGATATAATACTTACGTGGCAAGCTCCCTCTCCAGCCCTGGTGAAAGTGCAGATCTGGCTGTCAAAGACAGATCCAATTGAAGACAAACTTGACTGGCACTGGCTTACGGTGATTGTGCTGAGGTTGATCTTCTGCAGATTGTTGGGTGCGCTTCCTGGATACTAAAATATATAATCGTTCTGACTTAGTAAAATCACATTAAAAATAGTTTGCGAGACCATGTTTATCACTAAAATAGCAAAGAGATTGTAATATATATAATTTTATGTTTAATTTCAACAATAAATAAGCATCTCTTTCGATGTTTATTTTGTTAATAGCAAACAAAGAGTTTTTATCAATTTAATATAAAATCAAAGAAAATATTTATCTTCTTGATTCCAGTGTACTGATATAAAATAAGGTGTCAGGTAGAAAAATTATCAGTGTGAATCAATTGTGCTATCATTCTATTAAGGGGTATTAAAAATGATAACCTTCATATATTTTTATTGCATCTTAGTTTGTGTTAAGATAAGTCATTTTGCAATATTGGGCCAAGATGTGAGCCCTGTGGGACCCAAAATTTAAATTTGAAAATAATAAGGAATACTCACGGTGGTAGTTCCCCATCCACTAAGCCTGACAGAGACTCCACCTAAAGTGGTTCCAGTGGACAGAGCAAGAGGCTGTACAGTGGTAGAGTATGCGATGGCGCTGCTTGTGATAACAACGCCGACGTCATTCATCAGGGAGCTGGGATTGTAGCTGGCATGCCTGGTGATTCTGCTCACGGTGTAAGAGGTACCTCCAGAGTTCAGGTAGATGGTTCCAACAACAACGCGAACGTTGCTGGCAGCCTGGCTGCAAATTGCAAAATAGATTTTTTTAACTTTATAAAATTTAGATTTTTTTGTGCTGAATAATTTTAGACTTCTGTCAAGAGCTTGCCTAATCTGGCGGTCAAACAACAATGAGAGTTTCCATATCACGCAATGCTCATCAGCTATTCCAGGTTCCTTTACACCGAGTTCAGTGTGGACTTCACATTGCATGATATTATTTTTATTTATAAATGCTCATTTTCAATAGTATTTTATTATGCATATTGGGTGTTAACATAAGTTGTGTCCGTTTTTTTCCAATTTAAAAATGAGCACCAAAAGTAAAACAAAATGGTAAAGATTATACGTCATTCGAAAGAAAATTTTCTGCTCTACAAGATATTGGTGTCGAAAATACTCCCTTTCGTCTACTTGACATTCCATTTTGAAGGCTTGTAATTAAATTAAATAATATATGTAACGTTTTACTTTTGGTGCTCATTTTTACATTTGGAAAAAAAACGGACACAACTTATGTTAACATCTAAAACTTTTATTGTATGCAATATAACATTATTTTCTTACAATTTCCTTACGTCACTCAATAAACTAATTAATATTGATAAATACTTGACTTGAATTCTTACTTGACGATACAATGAGCAGCTGTGACGATGGTGCGGGGATTGAGGATGGAGCCTCCGCAGAAGTGGGATCCCCCAGAGGATCTGAGGGAGACCTGGTAGGGGAACTCCCCAGCAGCGGCGTTGGAGCCACCTACGATGCGATCTTCATCAAAAGCTGGAGCTCCTGTTGTTGGAAAGAGAAACAATTATAATTTCATGCTAGTACAGTGATACTGAAGAGTGGGAATATATAGAACGATCAAATCAACCAATTTTTGAAAGAGAGAAGAGGAAAAAGCTATTGTATATGAAAGTATGCATGACAAGTTGGAATGAATTGGAATAGGTGAAAGATGTGTGCCAGGAAAGAATGCAAAATAAGCATGCTAAAGCATGTAAACGAAACTTCGTAAACGAAGCGATCGAAAAACTCTTAATTTCTGGTCAGTAATGTAACGTTTTTCATTCCTGATCTTTCATTCCTCTCCTCTATCCTTTCTTTTTCCTTTGATGATATCTAACTTTTACTTTTGTTATGTTTATGTTCATAGATTTCATAAACATGAATAATCATTTAAATAGTTTTTGCGACCATGTAACTTCCTTTATTCTCTTTTTTCTGGTTAGTTTGAAGAGATTACCGTAATAAGCCAACCAGATTGTTTTTTTGCAATAAAGTACTCAATAAATAAATAGAGGAATGCGTTATGGAGACGATGATACGTTTTATTAGACAAACCCTGCTTTGGTTTTTCTGAACCATGAAGAAGAAAGTGAATCAAGTTAAAATATTTAACGTGGATATGTTTGTAGATTACAAATACACATCCATTTCGATGATATTGCTTAAATTCTTTTCTAACCTCTCATCTATGGAATAGAAGCGTGGATCAGGAAATATTCACGATGGGATCGAGGATTGTATAAAAAGGATCTACAGACGAGGATACTCAAAATTTTCTGAACGTTCGTGTAACTAATATGGAAATGCTTGTTCGTATCAACAAGGACAGAGAACTTCTTAAATTCTTTGAGCACATTGCTCGTTGTTAAGCTTTCCTTCCCTGTGTTGGGTATCTTCTACACGTTGCTTCTAATAACCATCAATATCTCTATAAATATAATAAATACAATGTTAAGATTTTAGGTATTCCTCCACAATATATTTACGCATTGATTTAAAAAATAATATTAATAATAATCAGAATTTATCGACTACATCGGGGGTATTTTGTGAAGATCGGAAACAAATTCGCATTTAAACGCTGTGAGTGCCTCGACCTTGTGTCTTAACGATAGGTGAAAAGTATGCGGGAAGCGCGACACTATATTCGCATCTCACTCTTGCATACTCCACTGAATTGCGAGGTGCTCAATTGTCTCAATCGTCGCAAGCGTAAGCCACGCCGGGGCAAGCCACTACCGCTCCGCGCCGCAGTAGCTTCTGGGCTTGCAAATAGATTAGACCTACGCCCGTTCCGTGAGCGTTGCCAGATGGTTTTTTAATGTTTTCAGCAAATAAACCTCAATTATTATAATTTTTAACTTAAATTATAATTAAGTAAGGGGATTATCTATGAATGTTCTTATTTTTTCAATTTAAAATCGCAAATTTTTTATCGCGTACTCGCTACCCAACGCCGGAGCGCGCGTTTCAATTTTAGCACTGTAAGGGAAGGATTAAGCAAACAGTTTGAAGAGGTTTGTGATTACGTTTGTGATTGTGAACGACGCACAAAAGGAAGAACCCAAATGCGTTTGACTGACTACCCTTCGAGCCGTGTCGTGCATGGATGGATGTATAGGAGTCGTCAAAGACTATCATAGAAGTTACTATGCTCAGTTATGGATGAACATACTATATCCCTATCGCGGAAATCAGAAAGAGGAGATCGTTAGACTTTCCTATCTTGACATATATCCTTTTCCTCCTCTACATTTATTCCCCTTCTATAACATCTCCAACGATTTCTCTATTTTACATTTTCTTCTTTCAATATATCATACAATTGATCCAAGCGTACTTTTCTTCATCTTCCTCTACCACACCTTCGACTTACATTTGCACCGTTTATTTATTTTCTTAGTCATTTTTCATTATTTCGTTCTTCGTGCCCAAACCATCTCATGTTGAGAAATAATGGGTTAAGGATTACTACTAGTTAAAAGGAGCTACAATGGATTTCTAACATTATTCAAATCAACAGTTTTTTTAAGTTTCATCAACACATGTTATCAACACTTTTAAACAAAATAACTGGAAGAATTTGTTTTGTAGGTTAATACTATCTTCTTATTATAGGTAAATAACATGAAACAAAACAAACTGTGGCCGTGAAATTAAACAAAACATATATATGCAGAAACTACTGCGTAAGGTAAAGTATTCCAATTTTGAAACACGTACTCTCAAAGTAAAAAAAGTTGGCAATTGTAAGGTAGGTAGAGTTCTAGCAAAATATAGAGACCTTCGGGTATAGGATGGTTCAAAAGTAGATTTAGTAAAATATATATTGTATATATTTTTTTGATGAACCTAATTAAAAAATAAAATATATCTATTATCAAAAAATACTTGTTTAACAATACACCGCGTCATAAAATAACTATGTAGGTAAATAATGTATAATTATAGTGATTTATGTTGAAAATTCTTGACATATTAATGTAATTTAATTATTTGTAACTGCCTATCTTTCGTAATTGCTCTATTTTTTTTTGTATTCACCATAATTTTCCATTACATGATTAACCCGTATAGTATATTTATTAATTACAGGAATTCAGTTTATTCTTATTTTTTTCGTTATCTATGCGTTTAATTGAACTAATAGACATTTCGGTTACTTTTGAAAAAAAAAATTCTGCTTGAAATGGCCTAAAATGTTCTAGCACGTTCGCTATTCTAAATTTTTATTATTTTTTTCAAATGAAAACCACGTCCAACTTTTGAACACATTTTTTTTAAATTTGAAAATAAAACTATTTAATACTTTCGGGTGATACTGTAGCTGAGAATAAAGACGGACGAGTGACCAATGACAGACTAGAATGAGCTCAATACACTGATGCATTGTACGTACTAAAGAATGTTTTTTGAATGTATGTGTAAAGGTCTTTATATTTTGCTAGAACTGTACTTGCAGTATTTAATTAGGTCGTTTATTTTTTGAGCTTTACTTTTATTTTGTAAGTTTAAGGATCTAACTCAGTGTTCACAAAAAATGTTGTAAACAAAGAAATATTTTCTAAATTATATTATAACAACCAAAACGTCTTATCATAAAAAATAAGATTGAAATTAAAGTAAAGGGTCTTTCAAATTGAGCAATTCTTTTTAATTCTTGGATAAAACACAGATGGCGTCTCAAACGTGCCTGGGTCTTGTGACATTTGAGAAGTGTAATGAATAACATTTATAAAAATGGAGTTGTACGAGTATATAATACAACAACGCGTTCCAATTGAGAATTATTTTGTGTATTGTAATTTCCTGGAAACGGTGATGTTAATTTGCCACCAAGATCATGTGATCCGACACCGTTGAACTGTTTTCTCTGAGGTTACGTAAAAAACCAGGTCTATAAGAATAACCCCCGATCAATTTCTGAGCTGAAGAACGAAATTATTCGCGTTATTGGTGAGTTAGAATCGCAATTATGCCAAATTATCATCGAAATTTTTTACAATAGAGTGGACATCTGTGGAGCTCCGAGAGGTGGACATTTGGCGAATATTATTTTTTGTATTTAAATGTCATACATTATACTTTAATGACCAATAGAAAGATTTTTGAAGTCAATGCAAATTGTGTGTTTTATTCAACAATAAAAAAATAGAATAAAAAAAAAAGCTCAATTCGAAAGAATCTTTGTAATAAAAGGAAATTAATATTTCAATTGAGATGCGATTGTTGATAAAGATGTGAGAGAAAAGACTGATATATTATATAAAGATAGAAATATCGCAGTAAGTATAGCATGCGAATATAAAGTGTGGTGGGATAGAATGTAACTAAGTGTAACAATTAACAAGTATTATGTAAATAAAATAAAATAATTATACAGTAGTTACTCACCACAGGCCAAAGCCAACACGGACAAAAAGAAGAATACACCGAACTTGTTCATTTTGTGAGTTTCAATGTCTAGGAACAATTTAAGATGCTATTTATTAAGGGATTTTATCTTTTTTATCATCATCTGTTTAAATTAGACAATAATAAATAAATGCGTGCATTTCAATAGATATAAAAACGATTTGTTTTAAAGTTAAGATTAAGATAAAAACGATTTGTTTTAAGGTTAAGATTAAGATAAAAACTATAATTAAAAAAGATAATTAATTATTTCTGTTAGAATTTTAAAACAGTACCGGCTTATTGATGGAGTCGATTTAGAATTCAAAGAACGCCATTTTTATTTAAGATAATCAATATTAAACGCTTGATAATCTTATATATCTTCTTAAATTACTTATAAAAATTTTGGTACTTACCTCGATGGAAAACAGTGAAACGTGAATATGGAAAACAAAACTCATAGGAGTTGAATAAATGCTGAAGAAATGTGTGCTTTGAAACAAATACATGTAGTAATAGAATACGGAATGTAGTGATTAGAGATTGATGTGTTGAGTAAGATGTGTTGATAACACTCTCTCATGGAGGTTTAGGAGAATGGTCCTTCAGGGAGAGATGATGATGATTTGTTGATAAATAAAACACGTTTTGGATCGCAATGCGGAAGAAGAGTTTTTATTAGTAAACGTAGGTATTTATACTATTTCCGCGTGTGTGCGGTAATGCGAGCAAGATATCCTTCGTCTCGTTTCTGCATTAGAAAAACGATTAATATCGTATGTAGGTGATAATTTATTTACGAAACTGGCGCGACAGACGTGGTGCGTTCTCGCTCCGGCATGGAATGCGGTCCGCTCCCGGCTACGGGCTGAATGACCGGCGCGTGGACCTTGTAATTGTTTGTTTTGCATTGCTAAGGAATGCAAAGGTCATTTCATCGGTCATTGACCGTGTGTGCGACCGCCACATAGGGATCAAATAAATGAGGTAAGCCGAAGAATCTTCTTCAGCCTTCATTCCCTTAAAGTGTTGCAAAAATTCCTAGCTACTAAAATCAAAATTTTACTCGTGCGATCTCTTCTCTTTCCGATTCTGAACTATGCGAACGTCTGTTACTTGGATGTTACAGAGGAACAGCTGGACAAATTACGGCGTCTTCAAAATGTTTGTCTAAGATTTATTTTCAAACTATGAAAGTACGATCATATAACTTCATACCAGAAAGCATTGAACTGGTTAATTGTTAGAAATAGACGTCAAATTCATACACTGTCTCTATTGTATAATATGCTTAACTGTCCCGCCGCCTCCTCTTATCTCGCCAAAAATTTTCAGCGTTTTTCCAATTGTGGATTAGCGCTACGCTCAAACAGTGATTGTTTATTGACCTTTCCAGTTCACCACGCCTCTTTTTTACGTTGTCCTTTACTGTCCACGCAGTGAGACTCTGGAATCAGTTGCAAACCAATATAAGACTCGCTCCGTCCTCGGCATGCTTTAAAAAGCGACTGAAAAATCTCTTAATTTCTAGTCAGTAAAATAACGTGTTTCATTCCTGATTTTTATTTTCCTTTCCTCTCCACCATCCCTTCATTTTCTTTTGATTGATGATATCCCACTTTATTCGAAAATCAATGTTCGGGTGATTGTCCGTCTTTGTGGGGTTTCAGGGCATATGCTCACGTACGTGTTTATGGATTTCGTGGGGATGGATAGTCATTTGAATGATTTATGCGACCATATAACTTGCTTCATTTACTTTTGTCTGGTTGGTTGGAAGAGATTGCCGCTTGGCAATAAACTCGCCAGATTGTATTTGCAATAAAAGTGTTAAACAAATAAATAAGATGAACAAGAACACTTTGATATAGTTTAGGCTTGTGGAACGAATAAATATAAAAAAACTGATATAATAAATATACAGCGCAGAAGTGAGTTAAAGGTGTATGAAAAAAAACCAAGGAAAGTATATTTGAACTATATAAATGACATTTTGAAATAAGGAAACGTAGAAGGTGTATGGATGTAAAGGAGGCTAAGGATATGTATGGAGATAGTAAATTCTTGCGAACCCGTAATCCCCGGGTTATGAGACATGGGTCTTACCCACTAGGCCACGTTATTAATATTAAAATAATTAATAATAATTTATTAATAAATAAAATATATTATAATAATATTTTAATAATAATGAAAAAATAATATAATACACCGTTTCACTTTTCGTGACGTTCAGGCCAATTTGCCCTGCCGTGCCAATAGAAGTTTCACTTCAAAAAAGAAAAAAACTCCACGGCACAGCTCACTTTCCAATAGAATTGACGTATGAATTTTGAGAGGATCCTCGAGGTCCAGCAACGATATGTGTTTTGTATATACTGAAGACATTTTGGAGTGTTGAATGATCAAATCAATATTGCCATTGACTTGATCGTTGTTTCTGAATAGAAAGTTCTGAACAATAAATGAAAATTCCTTTTTTTTTTATTAAAATTATGAAGGGAAGATTCCCATTTTAATAATTAAATGAATATTACTTGATCCGACCCAGTTTTTTTGTGTGATATCATCATGATTGTACAAAAATAAGAAACGTTTAACATTTTTACTTTTCTCTTCCAAGTAAAAATATGAATAATAAATAAATAAATTCAGGTTTAATGCTACTAACAAAGTATGTACATAATACTCGTACATTTAGACAATATTCAAGAACAAATTAAAAAGAGAATACATTAAAAAACAGAAGCTATCAAAAGGTCTGGATTCATCAAATAACATCCCCTCGGCCAAGATACACCCCACCAATATAGGGCGAGCCCAGCCATGGGGACACCAGATGTTTTTCAGCCCACACCCTTGAATATGTAATAAGAAGAGAAAAAAAACACAGAAAATAAATAGATGACAAAAAAATTCGTTCAAGAGAGAAGACATTAAAAGTCCGGGTTCATCCGAAAAACATTCCCCCGGGCGAGATATACCCTACCAATGTAGGGCGAGCCCGACCGCAAGGGCATCGGGGGGCTTCCAGCCCAAACCTCCGCATACCTAGATTAAAAAATAAATAAAAAACAAAATAAAAAGTAAACCCACATATATCACCTCAGGCTAACTGTCAGCAAGAACGAAAAAAAGAAAATCCTCAAAGGAATCCAAATTTTATAAAAGTATAATGACAAATGGGAAATGAAATAGTTGAAACAACATTGAAATAGTTAGGCAGTAATACATTGAAATAGTTAAGGAGTTTTATAAGAATTAATGAGAAGATAACGTACAAACACGCATGCACAATCAGGCATTATGACATGACAGTGTTTATATGCTATACAAACTACGATTTGTATTTAAAACCAACCACTAAAGATCATCAGAGATTGCAAGACACATTTTTTTGAGAAAATTGTAGAATGAAGTATTTTACAAATCCGTGTGAGGGAGTAGTTGCATACCAGCAAATTCACCCGCCACATCGCTATTCTATAGATATGGCTGAAGTCATGGATATCCTTATACCCTCGAATACAAGGCGGAAAAAAAGTTCGTGTCATTCGAGGAAAGTAACACAGCGCGAGGTTCGAAACAGCGATCTTCCACACGGAAGTCCAGTCCAATTACCAAGCGATCATGTACGTCTTTAAAAGCTGTACAGGCCACCCATATCTACAACATTTGGAGGCAACCCATTAGTCTGTTAAGATTGTTAATTCAACTTTATCTAAAGTCTTAATTATTATTGTAATTTCCTCTATATTTCATATTGTCTTTGCTATTGTTAGAGATATTGTATTTTCCTACTCAATTGTTATTATATTGATTGTATTTATTTGACTGTTTTACTTTCTGCGTTGTACTACATGTGTCGACGTTTTTCAAACCCAGGTATGTCCACATTATGACATTTTTGAGATAAATATACCAAAATGTAGTTTATGTAGTCCTGGATAAATCTGCATTTTTCAAAATAAGATATCTCCTCGTGAAATCAATGCAAAATGGTGATTGAAATAAGAGTTTTTTTCAAACTCAGATATGTCCACGAGGTTGTTTTTTTTTATCAAAGTCAGACATGTCTATTTAGACCAATCAGAGAATGCCATAATTCAAGATGGCCATCAATCGTAGCGTAGTCGTACTGTCAACAACAATCAAACACGGGTATGTCCATGCGGTGTTGTATCAAAATCACGCATTTTCAATGGGCTTTTTTCAAAAGTGGGTGTGTCCAAATTGAAAAATGCTTTATTTATTCTACTGACTTCAATTTCTAGGAATTTTTTTTTGAAAACACAATGTCATCTATAAAGCAATTCTCAAAAAGACACATGATTTTTATATACGAGGCATATCCAGAAAGTAAGTCTGAATTTTCGTAGGTTACAATTTTTTTTATTTAAACAAAAAAATTACGTGGTTACCGTAGTACATATGAAAGCTATTTTTCGACATAGTCGCCATTCCTCACAATGCAGGTGGTGAAGCGGGGTATCAACTTTTTGATGCCTTCCTCGAAGTAGTTTCCCGCCAACCCCTCCGTCCACTTCTCCACCTCCTCCTTTACCTCCTCGTCGGTTGACAACCTTTTTCCACCCCTGTGCAGCTTCAGGAAGGTAAAGAGATAGTAATCTGAAGGTGCTAGGTCAGAGGAATGCGCGGGATGATTCAGGACATCCCATTTAAACGAGGCGAGCAGTTCCTTCGTGGCGTTGGCCGTGTGTGGTCTGGCATTGTCGTGCAGCAGGCAGACTCCCTTTGTCAGCATGCCTCTCCTCTTGTTGTGAATCGCCCTCCGCATTTTTTTAGGGTCTCAAACCTGGGTTTGAAAAACTTCGACCCATATATTGTTTTTTTTTTATATATCCACTTGGCACAGATTTCTCCCAAAGAAGGTTTTGATATTTTCATGCATTATATTCTGAAAAATATCTTGAATCTTTATATTTTTAGATGATGTTGATGCGTTATAACTTTAACTGTAATATGTTAATAACACGTACCACTTCATATCCCGGTCCCGTGTTTTTACGTGATGGACACTTCTTCCAAAAAGTTACATATTACTGCTCTCGAGCAAATATTTTTGTAAACAATTCCACCTTTGAACGAAAGTCTCCCGATTTCTAGCGTGGACAATACCTTAGATAGTGAAAATATGATTGAATTTTCCTCTAATTTATTCTGAAATGGCTAATCATTGTCACAGTGAAAACCATACATTTTCTATCGATGATGCTAAATTCTTACATTTTAGTAGTAACGGAAATAAATTGGACAGATTAGAGGCCCTAGAAATTTCTAAGTCAGTGCATCGAGATGAACATCTGGCAAACACATATATCCCAAGAATTTCTCCGCTGCTCGCCGAGATTATCCCATGACACCCTCAACCCCCTAGCCCCCAACTCGAATGTTTACCGTTAGAAGCGTGTATCTTGGAACCAGTTCGAACGTAATTCAGTCTTGTTTGTGCTCCCCTGATGATGAGGTGAAAATCTTGAAACCAGTAGGGTTATACTGTTACAAAAGTGGAATAAACAGTGTTTGATAAAAAAATTACAATATCTTTAAACCTTCAGAATGTTATTTATTTATTTATTTCACTTGGCGAGTTTATTGCCATATGGCAATCTCTTCCAACCAACCAGAAAGATGTTTTAATGGGCCCTAAGTGAAAAATAGACTGGAATTCAATTTAAAAAATCTGGATTCCAGCGGGGATCAAACCCGCAACCTCCGGATCGGCAGACAAGCGTCTTACCACCAGGCCACGGAGGACGTCAATGTTAATGCCGTAACTATAAATAATATATGTATGATTTAATTTATGATGGAGTGAAGTGTCAGATTTTGGCATACGAATCTGAACAACAACTACAGTCTCCGGTTTCAATTATTAATATAATAAGGAATTCCATGATTCTCCGAACAAGTTATCAAATAACGTGTCTAAACATATGTTGATATGTATTCCATCAACTGACATAAAAGAAAAAAACAGATGCGTGACACTCTCGCGCGGTAGAAGTGAAACTTCTTAGCTCCTAGGAAAAGTTGATTAAATGCATTGCTTTTTTTCCATTTGTTAACGATTTTTATTAACTTTTTTTAAAGACAAACAATGGTTATGTGGAATTCAATTCAAGAAAATCTCTCTTAATTAATTTTTTTTTTATTTATTCATCAATTTCCATAGATTCATGCTTCAAGAAAGAAATGATGGGTTTATGATAGCTGAAGTATGATACAAATAATTTAGAGTGTACATTTTCTAAATGACGCTTCAATACTGCGTCGATGGTAGTGCCTGACATAAAAGAAAAAACAAATGCGTGAGACTCTCGCGTGGTAGAAGTGAAACTTCTTAGCTCCTAGGAAAAGTTGATTTTACGCATTGCTTTTTTTCCATTTGGTAACGATTTTTTTTTTGGAATAGGAAATGGTTATGTGGAATTTAATTCAAGAAAATGTCTCTTAATTAAATAAAAACATATTATATTTTTAATTTTTAATAATAATTTTTATAATAATATAATACACTTAATAATATTATTATTATTAATTTATAATTATTAATATAAAAATAATTAATAATAGGTAATTTAATAATAAGTAAAACATTTAAAAATGATAAATAATTATTTAATAATAATATAATACACCGTTTCACTTTTCGTGACGTTCAGCCCAATTTGCCCTACCGCGCTAATATAAGTTTTTCTTCAAAAACCCTGCGGAACTTATGATACAAGGTATGTGTTGCACACAAGAAGATATGTGAGACCCGGTACACATGTTTAAAGTGTAAAGTGTAGCTCTCCACAAAGAAGACAATTATTAGAATTATCATAAACTAAATTAATAAAGTACTTTATATAAAAACACGAAGTTTCATTAAAATATTTCTGATATTTATTTAGATACAGCAATTTTTATTAAGCAAAAATCAGAATTCTTCAAAAACAAGCCGAGCACTAGGAAAGATTGTATTTATTTTGATTGAGTCTTAAAGAGTTAATAAGTGTTGTTAGTTTTTTCAACAAATAAATAAACCCCGCCCTATTTGATTTTAATATTAAAAAAAAAAGAAGAAAAATCTCACATAACCATTTTTTTAGGTTTTTCCTCATGTTAATAAATAAAATCGATTAAAAAACAATAAATTAAATGTAAGACATATGTGATTAGATACTGATAAAAGGATTATATTTTAAGCTGAAGAATATTTAACATTGAGTACGTCATAACAAAAATATGAGTCTGCCCGTGGTAATTGTCTTCTTCTTCTTCATCTTATTTTAGGCCTGTTGGCCTGTTATGGTCCTGCATCATTGTTTGCCTCTTGTGACGTCGACTGCCAGCTGTCTTTCCATCTTTTGGGAGGTCGTCCTGGAGATCTGCTTGCTTGGGGGATACTGCCCCTGGCCATTCTTACGGCTCTTGGTTCCGCCATTCTGGATACGTGTTCGTTCCAGAACCATCTTCTCTGTCGTCCCCATCTGACAATATCTTCAACTTCGCACATCCTTCGGATTTCTGTGTTTCGTACTCTATCACGAAGGGTTTTGCCAGCGATACTCCTGAGTACCTTCATTTCACTGGTTCGAAGGAGATTTTTGGTTTTGACAGAGTCCGGCTCTGGACTCTATGCTGTAGGTCATTATGGGGCGGACACAGGTCTTGTATATCCTCACCTTGCTTTGGATGTTCATATGCTTGTTTTTCCAGATAGTGTTCTTTAAACATCCGGAAATAGCTGCGGCCTTTTGTGATTGTTCAAGCACTTCGCCATAGAGGTCATTATTGCACATTATGCTAGCACCCAAGTATTTAAATTTTGTCACTTGTTCAATCGGTGTGTCGTCGATCGCCACACTGCATCCAACTTGCACTCTGGCTAGAGTCATGCATTTAGTCTTGCTGATGGAGATATACTTGTTGTATTTTTTGAAAGCTGTGTGGAATCGATGTAGCATTTGTTGCAGGTCTTCTTCTGATTCGGTTATGATGGTGGCATCGTCAGCATAGCATATGATGTTTAGCATATTGTCACCCTAATTGTATAATATTCAATAAATATAATTAAAGATTTGTTGAGCTTCTTAGACAAACGTTATAAAATTATTCGTAGTTCTTCATCTACGAGTATAGTAGAAGTTTTACATCAGGTGTTGGATTCGAGTCAAATTATTGACTTCCATGGTTCTCTGTATCGGAGGATCTAGGTATTGTATATCTCAGCAGTCTTTTTGATTTTTTTTTATCAAAACAAACCTGAGGTCTGCCAACAATTCTGCCAGTTCCAAGTCGTGATTCATATAACCTTAAAAATAATCAGTTATCAGAGCACATTATAATATGATTTATTCAGTAGCAAATTTTAATGGCATCTTTTATAACACAACAGTCATTCAGCAGGGATATCTAATATGTCCTTAAACCCTTTAGCCATATACTTGGGGATCCCTGTGCTCTAGTTCGTACCTAATTTGAATGGTATTTTTTATGGCACAACAGTCATTCAACAGGGATATCTAATGTGTCCTTCAATCCCTTATTCATATACTTGGTGATCATTGTGCGCTAGTTGGCACCTAATTTGAATGGCATCTTTTATGACACAACAGTCATTCAGCAGGTATATCTAAAATGTCCTTAAACCCTTTAGCCATATACTTGGTGATCCCTATGCTTTAGTTGCTACCTAATACGACTGGCATTTTTTTATGACACAACTGTCATTCAACGGGGATATCTAATGTGTCCTTCAATCCCTTAGTCATGTACTTGGTGATCCCTTTGCTATAGTTAGTAAAACTCTTTTCATCCCCTCGGGAGTATAGGGTTCAATTTTTCGCGGTCTCCAATAATTTCTACACCATAAAGTATGTTACTTTTACCCAGGATATTATATATATAGTATTGCACGCTAAACGTAGTTTAGTCACTAGCCTGATCGAAGGCCTGAGAATTGTCTAGTACTAAGAAGGGCGCTGCTTACAGGAATATCTACGTTAAAATACCCACCAAACCTTGGTTCCAGAAAAGAAACTTGTCCAAACGAATTGTGTATGCAGAATAAGACTAGGTCATTATCTGATAGAATCTCCATCTTTATAAAATCCATATAAAAGAAATCCCAATACACACGTGTGAAATGGGTGAGAAGATCCTCGGCCATGTTTTCTTTGAGCGTCCTATGCGCACCGCATACAATCTTTACTCAATTTTCAATATTCCCTACCTTTCAACATGCCCCACCTACTAGCACTTAGGCCGAGGCCACACCAAAATGCTTCGTTAAGTGCTAAGCTAGATTTTACGTGACTCATATACTAGGTGACTTCATGCCTGACCACACCAAAGTGCTACGCACAAATTCATCTGACAGGTGGGAGCGGTTGAGTCAACAAATGATGTCACTCTCAAAACTAACCAATTTCATTAGAATTTACCATCTTTATTTACTTTCTGTGCAACTTCATTACAAAGAGATTTTATTACAGGTACATTGTTCTATAATTTGCGCGATGGGTTACATAAAGGCTCCCTTTTATTAACATCTGTCATTAAAACTTCCGCCATCTTGTAAATTAACTAACACGTCTGTTCGCTAGAAAATTCACTCGATGACTAATTGTCATGCAACGTGGCGCGAAGCGTGCAGTGTGGCCACAGCGACAGTATGTGGTACGTTGGTTCACTAGGATATGTCGCCTAGCTCGCAACATAGCTCTAAGCATCAAGTGAGGCTTCTTTTTTTTACCTGGCGAGTTTATTGCCATGTGGCAATCTATTCCAACCAATCAGAAATATGTTTTTATAGGCCCTAAGTGTTAACCAGACTGCAATCCTATATTAAAAAATCTGGGTTCCAGCGGGGATCGAACCCGCAACCACCGGATCGGCAGACAAGTGTCTTACCACCAGGCCACGGAGGTCGTCTGTGTGGCCTGGTGCTAAGACACTTCTTCCTGTGTGGTCGAGGCCTTACTCGTAATTCCCCATTAATTTATTGTCACGTATCTGAATTTATTATCCAGAACTCGTTAAATATTGAGTACTGCAATAGTTTCTTACACATTCTCACACTGTCTTTTTTTCCTTCAAATTATTATCGGCACAATTGTCCTCTTTATAGGGTGGAATGCCTAATTAACTCATAACAATAACGGATGTAGCCTGGTTCTTGTTACAGCCTAGCTCGTCTCTCTCACAAATATCTCAGCAACTTTTTTATATATTCGATCCAGCATATTTGTATACTAGATTTGGTGGGGATTCCAAACTTCCGATGCGTATTTATTCTAGTTAAGAACGATTTAAATGCATAACAAATTTTGAAGGGTGCTATCCAAGTCTCCAGGTATTGTCCGATAGGAGTTCAAATACATGGTTAGCAAATACATGGTTAGCAAATACATGGTTAGCAAATACATGGTTAGCAAATTTGAGAACGACATTAATAGTTACCCCCAAATACATGGTTAGCAAATTTGAGAACGACATTAATAGTTACCCCCAAATATTTGAATTCGTTTACTCGATGTAGTCTTTGAACCTATTTTTAAGCTGGTTTGGTGATTGACACAGATACATTTTTAATACTGAAATACAGGTGATTGCGTTCAGACCAGGAAATAAGATAATCGTTACCTTGTTGTAATTTTGCACAATCCTGAAAAGTCTTGAGATAGTCAGCGAACAGCAAACAAGAAGAATTATTCAAGGAGTTTATTGATTGTAACATAGTAAGTACGTGTACTCGTATATTATACATATATTTCAAGGTAATGGGAAATAAAATATATATAAGAGAGAAATTATGTTATAAAAGGTCTGGGCTCATATTATAACATCCCCACAGTCCAGATACCTACATATCCATAGAAGGCGATGAATATAATAAATTAATATAAGTTTATTGATAGTAATTGTAATTTATTTTTAACAAACACTGTTTATTCCACTTTTTTATGACGGTATAACCCTACCGGTTTCAAGGCTTTCACCTCATCTTCAGGGGAGCGTAAACAAGACTAAATGCTGTTCGGACTGGCACCGACATAGACACTTCAACGGTTGGAGGCGGGAGGGGTGAGGGGAAGGCTAGGTATAATTTCGGCCAGGAGCGGGGAGATTTTGGGGAAAAACTATTCAACAGATGCTCCGATCGGTATACTGACTTAGAAATTTCTAGGGCCTCTAATCTGTCCAATTTATTTCCGTTGCCGCTAATATGTAAGAATTTGGCATCATCGATAGAAAAAGTATGATTCTCACGGTGACAATGATTAGCCATTTCAGAATAAATTAGAGGATTCGTTAAAGCAGATTGGTGTTCAAGAAATCTCTTTTCAAAAGATCTTCCTGTCTTTCCTATATAGAAATTATCACAGTCAGCACATAAAAGTGTATACACACCGCTGTTGCTAAATATTCCATTTTTGCCTTTCCCATTAAATAAGAGTTTCCGGAGATAAAAGTTAGTGTAAAAAGCTGGCTTTATGTGAATTGGAATATTTTTGGTTATTTCATTTGATATATTTTTTATAAATAGGACTTTGCTCCATTTATAGGTATGCTTATAGGTGCAGGCCCTAGAAATTTCTAAGTCAGTATACCGATCGGAGCATCTGTTGAATAGTTATTTCCCCAAAATCTCCCCGCTCCTGGCCGAAATTATACCTAGCCTTCCCCTCACCCCTCCCGCCTCCAACCGTTGAAGTGTCTATGTCGGTGCCAGTCCGAACAGCATTTAGTCTTGTTTACGCTCCCCTGAAGATGAGGTGAAAGCCTTGAAACCGGTAGGGTTATACCGTCATAAAAAAGTGGCATAAACAGTGTTTGTTAAAAATAAATTACAATGTCTTTAAACCTCCACAACGTTAATGCCTTAACTATAAACAACATATTGATAGTAACATATTTAAATACATTCCACAAACACATAAATAGCAGAAAATACATTTAAGAGACAAGCTGTCAAAAGGCCCGAGCTCATCTCATAACATCGCCCCCGGCCAAGATACACCCCACCAATTTAGGACGACGCCAGAAGCGAGGACACCAGATATTTTTCAACCCACACTTCTGCACATTAAGAAAAAAAAAGAACAAAAAATAGATAGATAGCAAAGAAAAAGTTAATCTATCAATACTTCCTCAGATTAATTCAAACAATTAAATATAATTCATCTCGAAATCGCACATGTATAGTATCTGAAAATAAACAGCAGAAAATGCATTTAAGAGAGAAGACATTAAAAGGTCCGGGCTCATCCCACAACATTCCCCTGGCCGAGATACACCCCACTAATATAGGGCGACCCCGACTGCAAGGATATATCAGATGTTTTTCAGACCATATCTTCATGCACATTAATTATAAAATAAACAAAAAAATAAGTATAAAAAAATAAACAGTTTATTTATAATTATAATTATAAATTCATTGTAAAGAAGGGTCGTGGTCGAAAACTAATGTTTTTATATCTTTCCATTATGGCTATACGTAGGTCTGTAAATATAATATGAAACCGGATTTTTTTAATAGAAAATACACATTTATTGTATGAAAATGGTAAAAAATATTTTATTCAAAGTATTGCCCATCGCTAGCTAGACATTTTCCCATCTCTCTGTCAATTTGTGGATGCCACTCCAAAAAAACTGTTGCTCTTTTGAGGCAAACCAATCGGCAATCGAGCCATTTTCGTACATTGTCTTCCGTCCTTAGCGATTTGGCCTTACAGTCGCTGGTTTGCTTGGAGTTAACCATGATCTTTTACGCTTAGGATTCTCGAAATATATCCATTTTTCATCGCCAGCCACAATCCGATGGAGAAATGATTTTCTTTTGTACCTGGCGAGCAGCATTTTGCAAGTGGTTTTTCGGTTTTCCTGCTGTCTTTCATTCAATTCCTATGGAACCCATTTTTCTAACTTCTAGATCTTTCCCATGGCTTTCAAACGTATGAAGACGGTTTCTCGTGTCACATTTAATTGAGCCACGAGTTGTTGTTGCGTTTGAGCGTCATCCATCCAACAATGCTTGCAATTCGGCGTCTTCAAACTTTCTCGATAGTCTTCCATGTTCTTCGTTTCTCACGTCAAAATCGCCACTTTTGAAATTTTTAAACCACTCAAAGCACTATGATTTACCAAGAGCATGCTCACAGTAAGCTTCGACAAGCATTTAATGCAATTCTGCAGCAGTTTTCTTCAAATGGTAACAGAAAATCAATGCTATCCGCGAATCGTAGTTTTCAGGCACAAAAACAGACATGTTCAACGCTATGAAAACTTATGTAGTTGTATTAAACTTGTATTGTTGGGAGTTAAAAGTCTTTGACAAATATAAATACGCGGTTTGACAGTCATTACATTGACAACTAGAGCCATCTATGAGCGAATTCCGGTTTCATAGGTACAGACCTGATATACTCCATTATGAAGTTCAGTGATATATTCTGAAACGAGATGACATCTCTGTCCCAGTATGGCATTTTGATGGTATGGCATTTTGATGGCATGTTATTTTTTCAGATATTTTTAATACCAATTAATATTTTGATTGTTGTTTTACTTTTTTTTTAAATAATGTTATCTATTGGATAATCATAATAAAATAAACATTGTATGATAAAAAATTAAGTAATAAAAACATTAAGTAGGGAATTCCCAATCAAAATTACTATCGTAATGATTGAGTAATTAAAATTCAGGAGAAAAAGGTGACAAGTAGATAATCGAAAATATCGTATTTTCGAACTATGAATATATCTTTCAAATTTATAGTGAAAATGGGATAACTTTTATCAAAATCGAAGAAACCAAGTTCAAAAAGAATATTAAAGATAATAGCTTGAATTCATAGTCGTCTGGCCTTAATACTAAATAAGTAATCTTCACTTTGCTGTACTGAAGAAATTAGTATTAATTTGTTGTAGTTTGTTTAACCTTTCCCTTCCTGTGCTAAAAAAATCCGCGCGTTCCGGTGCTTTGTATTCATTACACATCAATACACATGTAAAAATGAGCTATTTAAAATTGGAAAAAATAAGAATATTCGTAGCCAATCGCTTAAATTCATTAAATTTGAAGTGAAAAGTGATAATAATTGAAATTTAATTGCTGAATACATGAGAAAAACATCAGCCGACGTTCACAAAACGGACGAAGAGACCGCCTCAATTAGATGCCCGAGAGCTACTGAAGTGAGCGAACTGAGATTCTATTTATTCGAAGTAGAGTGAGAGTGAGACATGAATAGCGTCGCTTCTCACCCATAGCGGTATTTTAGAATGAATATACCTACGTCACACACTGGCACACGTTTGATTGTATTGGTGAATTTATTCCCGATTTTCACAAAATATCTCTGATGTGGCCGATAAGTGCTAATTATTAAAAAAATGGATAGATTGTAGGAGTTATACGATGAGATATTTGGATATAAAAGAGAAGGAGGACTTTCGAAATAGGAAAGTCTGGCGCTCTATCATCTCTGCCTATCCCCGATAGTAAAATTGCGTGATGTTAAGCATGTAAATAACACAAAAATGTATAATCCTCAGTTGAATACAATAAATTGCTGATTCTTATCATGACGTGTGTATGACAGGTAAAAAAAACCTAGATCACATACTGTGAAAAACGATTCACACATTGTGAAAAACGATCCACATAGTGTGAAAAACGATCCACATACTGTGAAAAACGATTCACACACACTGTGAAAAACGATCCACATAGTGTGAAAAACGATCCACATACTGTGAAAAACGATTCACATACAGTGAAGATCAAAACGTAGAAAGTTGCATATGAAAGTGTGTGGATGTGGAAAAGGCTAACGATGTATATCGAGATAAGAATTTCTGGAACTCGTGTCTTCTCGACCCCGACGAGGAAATGGCATGATGGCATGTATTTGAGAAGTATGGATGTATGTATGAATAATGTCTAGTAACACTTTTGATATTCACTCAACACCAAATAAAAAAAAAAAGATATTTGAGGCTTTATGATGATATTTCCTTGAGTTCTTTTGTAAAGATTAATAGGTAACTGATGTTACAGATTATCGGATTAAGAGGAAGAGATTAAAATATATCGTTCTTAGATTGTCATAAGACAATACCACAATTTAGCAAAATACAAATGATAAATGTAATATCTACAGAGCTACCTAAAATCAGACCATAACTTATGTACATTTATATAACAAGATAACAGAATCCTTCACAGGCATTAACATTTATATAAGTATTATGCAATATCTCATTTTATTGTACGTGCCATAAATTTATGACAGCCGTCCAGAGGAAGACTTGACAGCCGTCCAGAGGAAGACCAAAGAACTCCTGGATGACTCAATGCTCCAAAATCCTGCAGAGGAACAGCCTAGATGAAAGCGACACCCAGAACCGAAGAATATTATATACAGCCTGAGAACGAGAAGAGCCGACCCCAACAGCCTGCCTACCTAGGCAATGAGTTGGGACAGTGCCAGGAAGAGGAAGTACCATCAATTTATGAATCCATCTATTCTATTGTTTAACTCATGGCTGAGCATCGTGACTTCCATGATAGCCTACGACGACCCTCTCCATCCATCCCTGCACTCTGTGGCTCGAAATGCAGTTGTTAAGGGTACTCCTGTTGCATCTCTCATTTGGTCAGGCTAACCCATTGAGATTCTTCTTCATGTGCATCGTCCTTCCACACCTCCAGCAAGTGCAAACTTCTCCAAACTTTCCAGTTGGTTATTTCCTTTGAACATAAGTAATTTCAATTCGAATGCCTGATAAATTGAAGCATACCAAGTCATTCGTATTACTGTATAACAATTCCATCCATCTCCATGACTAAACATCGCGGTTCCCATCATAGCCTCTGAGCTCTCTATTCATCCTTGAACTCTGCGGCTCGAAGGGTAGTTGGTAAGAGCAGTTTAGTAGAATCTCTCATTTGTTTAATTTCAACGCATTGGGATCAACGTTCCTTCTAAGGTGTGCGCGTGTGCGGCCGCACATCTGTTAAAAATTGTCCGCACACATGTTTCCATCTTCCGCACATATTTTAAAGAAAGGAACTTGTAACCATATTTTGTTTTGCGCAATTATATATTTTATTTGATATTTCATGATGGGTTCTCAGATTCCTTTCTTTGAGATATGTGCGGAACATGGAAACACCACATAGAGTCCACGCGCCGTAAGGAGCCTCTTTTTTTCTTGCACATTTAAGCCGCACACACACTGAAAAAATTAGGGGGAACGTTGACTGAGATTCCTCCTCTTGGGCGTCGCCCTTCCACAAACCTTTCCAAAGTGTCTCAATGACCACGAAAATGTACCCAAAGAATCAGAGGACTCGTCAATGGCATATTGTCGACAATCCGTCGGCTATTCTCAGTTCTTCGACAATGAAGGCGTTAGTTAGCCTTGTTTTCCATTGAATTCGTTACATTATTCTACGTCTGCATGAAGTCTACGTCTCTCGCTTGCTCTGAGTCTCAAGTATCCACGCCATACACGAATTTTGCTAAGGCGAGAAACTTCATTAGTCGCGTTTTCATCGTGATTGTGATATTTCTGCTCTTCCATGCTTTATAAAATGTCTGTAATGATCAATATTGGCATAAATGATTCTCACCGTTTGTACGTCGGACACAATATAAAAACCTTATAAACCAAAATAAAATTATCAAGAATACCTTATTTATTTAACACTTTTATTGCAAATTCAATCTGGCGGGCTTATTGCTAGGTGGCAATCTCTTCCAACCAACCAGGCAAAAATAAATGAAGCAAGTTACATGGTCGCATAAATCATTTAAATGACTATCTATCCCCACGAAATCCGTGAACACATACGTGAGCATATGCCCAAGAAGACAGACAATCGCCCGAACATTCCTTTTCATATAAAGCGAGATATCATCAATCAAAGGAAAAGGAAGGGATGGTAGAGAGGAATGGAAAAAATGAGAAATGAAACACGTTATATAACTGACTGAAAATTAAGAGTTTTTTTCAGTCGTTTCTTAAAACATGCTAATATCTTTATACTAGAAAAATAGAAACATGTTTTGAATATAGAAATTTTAATTGATTGTATTTTGATCCGATGAAACACCTGAAATCAAACAATCGGAGCACATCTATATTATCCCCTTTTTCAATAATACTAGTTGCAACCCGTGAAATATTCACGGAAGTAAAACAAATTCTACATTTAAGAAAATATATATTCATAAATGTAAAATTTGTATATATATATATATATATATATATATCATTTATAAATCGTCCCCTTTAACACTGGTTCAAAAATTGTTAGCTAGGTATTTAAAATTCGTTCAGTATCACGGACCCACCGAGATTCAAATTTCGAATTATTTTCGGAGAATCCAAGTATTTCTCTCTCGTTCTCTTGTATTCAAAATTCAATTCTCGTATTCTTTCTTTGACAACAATCATCGTATGGGTTTTGGCTTATTTATACTATGATATATGATCAAAATCATACATATCCATCCATATACTCCCCAAATACTAGGGGAAAATACCCCATAATACTAGGACGCGACCTTCCACACGAAAGGTCAGTGCGTTACTGCGCAGCCATGAACCTTAGTTTGTATTATGAATGGTAACATTAACGTCAAGTTGTATTATGAATTAATGACATCTATTGATATTTCCATATATTAAGATATAAATGTTAATCACATCAATTCATTCGTATGTAATTAAAAAACAAATTAATGACTTTAAAAGTAGTAATTAAATATAAATAAATAAAATTTATTATACTGACATCTATATTGATTTGGTGATAACATTTTGTATAATTAAGCTATCTGTTTTTTTAATAAGTAATTCACTCACCGCACCAAAGTCAAAAATGATATTACAAGAGTCAAAAATATTACTTTCGTTGTATACACATAACATACGAGGGTTGCTACGAGTACTTAATTTTTGAGACAGACAAGTAAAAACAAATATTTATCATCAAAAATGTCGTTATTGTTTTTCAAAATACTCTCCATGAAGATCAATACACATTTGCATGCGTTTGAACCAATTCTCGAAGCACTTTTTCCACTCCGAATGAGGTAACTTCAAAACATGCGTTTAGAACGCATCAACCGCTTCGTTCGGGAATAAAAAGAAGTCATTGGGTGCCAAATCAGGGCTGTACGGCGCATGCACCATCAATTCGATGTTTTGAGTGCTCAAAAAGTCACTTGTTTGAGCCGATATGTGAGAGCTCGCATTGTCGTGGTGGAGAATAATCCGTCTTCGGCGGTTGGTTTTCCTCATTTCTCCGAACACTTCTGGCAAAAAAATGGGGGTGTACTATTCAGAATTGACCGTACGACGTTCCACTATAGGCACTGTTGCGACATGACCATTTATACCGAAGAAACAAGCCACCATTTGCTTCGAAGTGCTTCGTGCGCGAACAACTTTTGTTGGATTTGGCTCGTTGATTTGACGTATCTACACTGGTGATGCCATTTCTCAAAACTGAAGTAGCAACCCTCATACATATTAATATACAATTATTATGAACAATGGCTTTATAATAACTTCTTAATTATTATTACTGCTTTTTAGTATGTATATATAAGTTTAAAATTAAGTTTTGTATATTTGTCAATAATTTTAAATATTTATATTAAATAAATAAATTGTCATTATACATTCAAGAAAATGTAGCATGAT
Source organism: Odontocerum albicorne (assembly GCA_949825065.1). Taxonomy (NCBI): domain Eukaryota; kingdom Metazoa; phylum Arthropoda; class Insecta; order Trichoptera; family Odontoceridae; genus Odontocerum; species Odontocerum albicorne. The sequence continues at coordinate 4,814,617 of OX463856.1, forward strand.
CCCTGTGACGTTTGAAATGTCATGTCTCAAAGGGATGGGGTAAAAGTCGATTTCTTTTATAAATCGAATCTTATTCGAATTGAATCGAGTATTAGTATGAATTTCGTTCAATTAATTAGATAAAAATAATCATACCATTCGAAAATAATGAATGTCAAAACAGAACATTGGAGAAAAGTGATGGAAAAAACAAAAAGATAATATTTTGCAGATTAGGATCGCGATGTGCGCTTCGACAATTTATGTGAAAAGAACTTCGTTATAAATGTCGGCGAAAGTTGTATTTCTGATTTTGATAATAACGATGAAAATTTGGAATGTGTTTCTTTATCGGATTGGGACTAAAATGTATGTTTTATGATTAAATAAAATTATTTTTCTCTAAACTGACGTTTAAATTCCTAATTTTCATTATACTGACTTTCTAATGTATTGTATGATTTGTATCTATCTTTAAATAGGCCAAGATCCACTATGAATTAATACTAATTACGAACATTTAATTTTATTATGCATAAAAAAAATCTAAAAACCAAATATAATATAGATACGAGTATACCCCATCCCTAGCCAATGCAGACTAACGTAGTGACTTTTGACGAACGTCGCCAAATATTATTTGATTTTCAACAAACTGACATATTTTTGCTAATTTGTAACAAGATGTATTAATTTGTCATTATCGTTAGTTTTATGTAATATTTTTACCTAAATAACTTGCTATTTATTAGAATCGAGGCTTATATTAAAGTCGATAAAATAATTAAAATTACTGAACGTCGTTACAAGGTTGTATTGGGGCAAATTTGTGAAACGTCACAGAGATCATGCTACATTTTCTTTAGTAGAGTCCGTTTATTACCAAACCTGCCTAGCACCGATTCAAAACCACCCCTTTTGATGTCAACCCATGCATTCAATTCCCCTGCCGATTTAATTTATTTCATTATTTTTCCTTTTTTCTTGAATATTTCGTATACCGTTTCAAATTATTTTATAGCTTTCATCAGTTGTACTGTTGACCGGAACAGATCAAATCACAAGTGACGTGATATGTCTACTTTAAATTTGATCCACCTCACTCTTGAATTTACAAATTTATATTTTTTAATTTATTTCGCACCCGCACGGATATTATGACTATCACACTCTGCTTTGAGTTTCACTATCTTTCACAGCAGACCACCTAGCCAAAGTTCCTCGAATAGATCGTTCGGTCAGAAGTTATTTTGCAATAGTGTGAGTAACACTGTCTTTATTACACAACTTATGTAGTGGTATTGGTTTTACCATAGAATGCCAGACGATTGGTTCGCGCAGAGCGCACGTTTGTATTGTTGTCAAAATACTCCAAATTAGGAGTACGATTTTCGTCTCATGTAATACATAATTCAACATTTTTCGAAAGCTTTGAATGTACTTTGTTATAACTTAAAGTTTCCTAGAATTTAGTATCACTCCATTCCTATTATTTTAAAACTTTATTATTTGGCGTAGTAATTATAATACATTGTTATGTCAAATAATCTTACATTCATTTTATTTTTATGTGCAATCTAATTAAAGCTAACGAACATTTTTACTTTACAATACTTGTACTTATATTTATTTTTGATCAAGAAAAATTCCATTATTGTTATTTAATGTTTCCTAGAATCTGCCATGCCTAAACAACAATTAATATGTTAAATAAACTTACTTTCATTTTATTTTTATGTACATTACAATTTAAGCTGACATCATTTTTAATTTACAAAACGTGTATGTTCATTTCAATGTTTGAATATAAAATATTATTTATATTTTTTTTTGCTTTTTCACTTCATTAAAAAAATAAAGTGACAAGTTTTTGTAAACGCACTGTTACTCACATCATTGCAAAATTACTTTTCTGTCTGAATGATATATACATCTTCATGCCCATACCCTTTCATCTTTATATGACTCAAGCACACGATATCTAAATTTTATAATTTTATTATACGAGTATCACACATTTATTAATATTTTTATTCATTCCTCCCCAAATATTGCAAACAACTTTAAAAAAAAACAGCACTTTTTTTATGCCTAGTATCAATGATGTAGTTATTTTTTTGAGAGGAAAGTTAACTTAGAATTGAAATACTTCACACAACTGATTAGAAATTGAGAGTTTTTTCAGTCGCTTCTTAAAGCATGCCAAGGACGGAGCGAATCTTATATTGGTTTGTAACTGATTCCAAAGTCTCACTGCGTGGACAGTAAAGGACCACGTAAAAAAAGAGGAGCCGTGAACTGGAAAGGCCAATAAACAATATATGTTTGAACGTAGCGCTTATCCATCATTGGAAAGACGCTGAAAAATTTCTGCGAGATAAGAGGGGGTGGTGGGACAGTTAAGGATATTATACAATAAAGGCAGTAAGTATGTGAATTTGGCGTCTATTCCCAACATTCAACCAGTTCAATGCCTTCCTTACATAACAGTAAAAGTGAGTCAAATCATCAATCAAATCAGGAATGAAACACGTTATTTTACTGACTAGAAATTAAGAGTTCTTTCAGTCGCTTCTTAAAGCATGCCAAGGAAAAGAAAATAATTTATTAAATCAAAAATACAAAATATTTTGGGTTATCCGGAAAGTAATTTCGTATGTTTAGGTTAAATTTATTCGTAAAATTGCACTTAATGCTCGTGGTCTGCATTTTTAGGTCTTACAAAATTCTGGTTATTCTCTAACGGATACTATATTTAAGTATCATATCACAACGGATGTTTTAAACCACATTTGACACACACGATCGCTTACAGAAAAACACTTCAGACATACTCGTACCAGCACTTGTCTTTAATTGTTTTCATTGTTGTAGTTAAAACGCATCTGGACTGAAACTACCATTTACTTTGCCCCATCTTCAAAATTACGCCCAAAACAACCGTTCAAGCAATTTGGGTAAAAATGCGCTAAATTTAATTAGTAACGAACATTTTATCCTAACGACATCTTTCCGAGAAATATGAAACTACTTTCCGGACAACCTATTATATTCACAGAAATAAGAAACTTAAACCGATATTGGTTTGTAACTGGTTCCAGAGTCTCATTATATGAACTGGGAAGGCCAATAAACAATCTTGGTTTGAGCGTAGTGTAAGCGATGAGCGTTGACAAAATATTTAAAAAAAAATAACACTTTGTTATACCTAATCTAAACGATATGATATTTTTGACTCAGGCGTGTTTGAATGCCATGTTGTGGTCATAAGAGTTTAAAACCGTCTTAAACATTTTTTTTCACAAAAGTGTAATTATATTTTTATGTTGCTAAAAGCAAAAAGTGTATAAATACAATTTTAAATACACATGTCTTAAAATTGTCAAAAATCTAAATGTTGTCTTTTAAACGTCAAGTTTTAATTCGTAGTGCATCCCTTTCAGAAAGTGATTTCATCTCAAAGGAATTGCATTTATTGCAAACGGACCATGGAACGCAATTTCCTCGGGAAACGGTCGACAAATTTCCTTCTTCAGTAGACCCATAATATGTGATATTTACTGCATAAAAACGGATGCGCTTGCTACCGTGTCATACATTATGCACATATACTGCTGAAGAAAAATACTTAGAAAATAGAAAAGGAATAAAAAAATAATCCCATCTGTCATGCATAAATGCATCATTTAAATCTGATTTGTCCTTTCAGTGGCTTAATGTATTTTGGCACGTTGACAAAATAAAACAAGAAATGTTACATCCTTAACTCTCAACATTCACAGCAAAATAAAGAAAAAAAAACAACTTTTTGTTTTACGGAGAAAATAAAAATCATAAAAAGATAATTTAAATGGCGGCGTTTAGGGTACAAACTCTCCCGAAGGAAGATTCTAACTCGAGATTCCAACCCACTAATATTGACAGATAGAAATTATTATAAAAAAAAACAGATTAGTGAGACTCTCGCGCGGTAGATGTGAAACTTCTTAGCTCCTAGGAAAAGTTGATTTTATGCATTGCTTTTTTTTCCATTTGTTAATGATTTTTATTAACTTTTTTTAAGGATTGGGAAATGGTTATGTGGAATTCAATTCAAGAAAATCTCTCTTAATTAAATTTTTTTTTATTTATTCATCAATTTCCATAGATTCATGCTCCAAGTTTAGATCAATGACGGGAGTTCTATGTGATCCGAAAATGCCAGTAAAGTTAAAAGGAAAAGTATACCAAACGATTGTCAGACCTGCACTCCTCTATGGCTCCGAATGCTAGACGATGTATACCTCTTACTCTAGGCAACTAGAAACTGCTGAAATGCGCATGCTAAGATGATCAGCAGGTGTGTCCCTAAGAGACAAAATAAGAAGCTCACGCATTCGTGGAAGCCTGGGTGTTACAGACATCAACAGCAAGATAGAGGAGAGGCGATTGAGATGGTATGGGCACGTTGGACGCAGAGCACCCGATCACATTGTGAACCAGGCAATCTCCATGGATCTTCCTCGAATAACAACCAGAGGAAGACCAAAGAATTCATGGGTGGTGCAAAAAGATAACCTGATGCAGAGGCACGGCCTGGGGGACGTAGTCCAGGACAGAAGAGCATACAACCTGAGGACGGAGGAGAGCTGACCCCAACAGTCTTCGCAGACAATGAGTTGGGATAGAGCCAGGGAGAGAGATAGATTCATGCTCCAAGAAAGAAATTATGGGTTTATGATAGCTGAAGTATGATACAAATAATTTAGAGTGTACATTTTCTAAATGACGCGACAATACTGCGTCGATGATAGTGCCTGATCTGGTTGTAGACTGACCTTTGTCAGTGTTCAATTTTAAATTAAAGTTTGGATAGAAACGATTCTCCCTCTATTTCCTCTCAACTGCCGGTTTGAGTCGGAAAAATAGAAGCGTCGCGCTGCGCATGCGCGTAGCCTATGGCGTATGCGTCGGAGATAGTAGAAATGATTCTCCCTCTTTTTTCTCTCTTCTAGAGTCGGAGAAGGGGAAGCGTTTCACTTTTCGTGACGTTCAGGCCAATTTTCCCTACCGCACTTATAGAAGTTTCACTTCAAAAATAAAACTGAGTATAATGATAATAACGTGGGGGCTGAATGACTCTTTAACCCTTCCCTTACGGTGATAAAAATAATACGCGTGGTAGTGAGTACGCAATAAAAAATTAGCGATTTTAAATCGGAAAAATAAGAACATTCATAGATAATCCCCTTAATTAATTATAATTGAAGTTAAAAATTATAATAATTGAGATTTATTTGCTGGAAACATTAAAAAACCATCTGGCAACGCTCACGGAACGGGCGTAAGTCTAACCTATTTGCAAGCCTAGAAGCTACTAGTGGCGCGGAACGTCAGTCGCATACTTTGGCGCTTACGCCTATGCTTGCGACGTTGAGACAATTCAGCTCCTCGCAATTCAGTCTAGTATGCAAGAGTGAGATGTGAATATAGCGTCGCGCTTCCCGCATACTATTCACCTATCGTCAAGACGAGGCACTCGCAGCGTTTAAATGCGAATTTGTTTTCGATCTTTACAAAACACCTACGATGTAGTCGATAAATTCTGATTATTATTAATATTATTTTTTAAATCAATGCGTAAATATATTATCGAGGAATACCTAAAATCTTAACCTTGTATTTATAATATTTATAGAGATATTGATGGTTATTAGAAGCAACGTGTAGAAGATACCCAACACAGGGAAGGAAAGGTTAATATGCGTATTCTGATGTATTAATACCTTTTTCTAGACACCCACAGACAGCAACGGCTTTATTTACTTGGCCTCTTTCTGCGTGGAGATAATTTATCTGAGTGTGGGGATCATTTTAGCTAAGCGTGGAGATCATTTTAGCTGAGCGTGGAGATCATTTTAGCTGAGCTAATTGACACCTAGACATTTAAATTCCATCGCTTGTTTAACAGAAATTCATCATCAATCGTCAATTGTGTCTGTAATTACATATATTTTTGTTTTTACACCTGGCGAGTTTATTGCCATGTGGCAATCTCTTCCAACCAGCCAGAAAGATGTTTTTAATGGGCCCTAAGTGAAAACCAGACTAGAATTCCATTTTTAAAAAATCTGGATTCCAGCGGGGATCGAACCCGCAACCTCCGGATCGGCAGACAAGCGTCTTACCACCAGGCCACGGAGGTCGTAATTATGGCAGTGAACTAAGGGAAACGTTGATTGTATGGATTATTTTACATTAAAATTATTTATATTTAAAAAAAAAAAGTTCAAATACTTGGCAAAGTTGGTCAGTAAAAAATATTCTGTTTTTGTTTATTTTGATAGTGGACTAAGTCACTTATTTTGATAGTGGACTAAGTCACTTATTATTCAGTATACTTTGTTTTTCTCGAATAATGTATGTACTTAATTGATTTTTAAAAAGAAAATACTGGTTATAAAGAAGAAGAAAAATAAATTTCTAGTATTATTCTTAATTAAGTTAATATGATTATAACAACAAAATGTCAGTGAATACTTTTTACCAACCAACACGTGCAATCACGAATCTAGATTTCCGTATCTATTCCATTGGTGCATAGCATGAAGGCTGATTGATTACTGGGGTTTAAGACAATTATTGTTTCCCGGCCACGCTCTTCAATATCACCAATTCAGATATAGTATTGAAGAAATGAATAAATACGAAAGAAAAATTAATATCGATAACCTTCAAATGGTGTAGTGCATTACACTTTCGTTGTATACAGTACAATCTGGTAAAATAATTGGCGTATAGCAATCCCTCCCAACCAACCTGATAGATCTTGAAACGACCTTAAGTGTAAAGCAGACAAGAAACGTTTTTTTTAAATAACCCAGGTTCAAACGGGAATCGATCCTGGATTTAAAAACAGGTGTTTTACCAAATATACCACGGAGATAATCAGTTGCATTTTACTCAAAATAAATTATGTTGAAATAGAGGTCTAAGAGGTGGCCTAGAAGGACGAAGAGGTGTTGGCAGGAGTCAAATCTCCTGGCTTCGCAATATACGTGATTGTATTTGTATAAGGAGCGTTGGGGATCTTTTTCGGGCTGCCGGGAACAAAGATGTCTACTCTAAGGTGATATTCAACGTTGGGGGGACCTGACATGACACTGGGAAGAAGGAAGAAGAGGCCTAGTTGAAACGTACCTAGGAAACAACATTGTAGTTGACTCATGATTCATCGTCGTACGTTTTGGCAATACTACACCATGCGATGAGGAGTAATCAATAACACCGTCAAAGAATCCTTAATCAAACTGATGATGATGATGATGGTAAAGAAATATTCCTTAGTCTGTTATGGCGGCTCACGGCTTTATGACATTCGAGAAAAAACAACAAAAGGGATGTATTAAATTTAATGTGGCGTGATTTGGTCTGTAATAAACCCTTTTCAACTCTGGAGTTTCGTGTTTTGACAGATAAATAAATTGGATTCATCATACCCACTTTGGATTTATAACTTATTTTAAACCTTCTTAACAATGCCTTGTTACTCTTTTTATTTTGGAAGTTTTATTTTGATCGTTATTCGCGTTTTTCGGTATCGCTCTTTTTAACTTCGGTATCAGTTTTTAACAATAAATCAAGAATGATATCTTTAAAAAAATTGGCTTATTTCGTGAATTTTTTTTATATGTCAAAATAGAAGTGGATTATTATATTCATTGAATTATATTTTATTATAATTTTTTTTAAATCATGGGGATATAAAAGTGTTAGAGGGCGATATCCGTGACCTTATGGCCTATTTTCAGACTCGGAGATTGCGGGTTCGATTCCAGCTGGAAACCAGGTTTTTTAAAAAGGTTTCCAGTCTGGTTATTCACTTAAGACCTCTTTCAGATATTTCTATCATCGATTCTCAATTCCATCTAATTCGTTATATCGTTTTTGAATAAAATTATTACAAATCGTTAATAATTCTGACGTTTTTGGTTTATCTCCTTGTATTTGTTTTTTTTTTGTTATTTCGTAATAAAATTAAGTAGATAATTTGTCAATGTCAAATTGATTCATATTTTTCAAATCTAGATTACAATTTTTTTGAATGACATATTTACAATTCGTGAATTAATGATATCGCAATATTATCTCATTGAATTTATCAATGGCATTGTTAGCGAATATGCTCAGTGTACCTATAAATCTACAATAGAAGTCGATACCTGTAATCTAGTTGTGTAGTGGCTAGTATTCTTTACATTCATTGCGTCGGGTCTCTTGTAGGGCAGACAGATATAACTGATGTACGACACCGGTACAAAGAACTGTAAATAGCTGCGATGGTTGCTGCGCAATGCTCGGAGAATTAAGTGGTCAATTCCAAAGGCATAGATCGATGAGAAGGTAGCAATGGTGTAGAGATTCCTCTTATGGCAGGTTGTAGCAGGTCTCAAAGTAAAACACAGTAGAGTAGAGTGTAGGTAGGTAGTAGTATATTTAAAATTGAAAAGAACCCTTCTTATGAACGGTCAGTCGGTCAAGCGCTCACACCTCGCGAAATACAACAATTTTCGGAAGTTTTGCGCAACGCTTAGGCCGACCGGCCAGCGATCTAGTCTCGATGCCCGCACATAAGTCTACATTTCTGCTGCGGTCGCGATGCCACGCGGACCCAAACAAACACAAATATCAAATTAAAACCCAGCAAATATCAAATTTTATCAAGAATTCTCATAACAAATATCAAAAGAATATATAAATATATACACATATTAATGTAACGCATACGTCCGATATAACCGATATTCACATTTTTCAATAGAAGTACCTAACCTTAGCTTCCTCGCAAATATTATATTATAGACTCCTGTCTGTTTTCAATGCAGCTGCTAGGCTAACATATGGTAGTCATAAATAAAGTCCGTTTCTAAAAAGTCTACACCACTTTAAGAGTCACGTATTTGCCTCTTTGTATTTAAGTCTTTGTTTCCAGTGAATCTTTTAAATGTGTGTCTGCGAAATATTCATTCGGAGAAGACAAGAACAAGTTTTAGAAAGACATTGCCTAAAGTAAATGATGAAATAATAATCAACGGTCAAATTATTGATGACATTTATTATGCTGATGGAACTGTTCTTTTGCAGATATTTTTTCATGTCAACAAGTGTTACAGGATAATATTAACACGACTTGTAACGTTTAAAGTTTGAGAGCAAACATCTTCTTCTTCTCCCTGGCTCCATCCCAACTCACTGTCTACGAAGATTGTTGGAGTCAGCTCTCCTCGTCTTCAGGTTGTATGCTCTTCTGTCCCGGACTACGTCTCCCAGGCCGTACCCCTGCATCAGTTTATATTTTTGCACCACCTATGAATTCTTTGATCTTCCTCTGGTTGTTATTCGAGGAAGATCCATGGAGATTGCCTGGTTCACAATGTGATAGGGTGCTCTGCGTCCAACGTGCCCACACCATCTCAATACATCCGCCTGTCTTACATCTTACTGTTGATGTCTGTAACACCTAGGATTCCACGAATGCGTGAACTTTTTATTTTGTCTCTTAGAGACACCAGCTGACCATCTTAGCATGCGCATTTCAGCAGTTTCTAGTTGCCTGGAGTAAGAATTATATATCGTCCAGCATTTGGAGCTATGGAGGAGTGTGGGTCTGACAATCGTTTGGTATACTTTTCCTTTTAACTTTACTGGCATTTTCGGATCACATACTATAGAAGTCCCGTCATTGATCTAAACTTCATCCATCCCACACTAATTATATGTGTTACATCTGCTGCACATCCTCCATCGCTATGGATGAGTGACCCACGAAACTTCAAGGAGTCACAATTTGGTAATGTTTCTACATCCATTTGCATTACGGGAGTGACAGCATTTGTGTTCTCGAATGGTAGGTACAGATACTCTGTTTTCTTTCTGCTTAGTCTCAATCCATTGTCCTTCAAGATTCCTCTCCCCCTTTCCTGACTATTTTGCAGGTCTTCATGTTTTTCACTTATAAATACGATATCGTCTGCAAATTGTAGGATCTTTAGGAGACTTCATTTCCTGATTTGAGAGCAAACATATCGGACAAAATTTATGATTGACAGTAAAAATAAGTACAGATAAGGGAATACATATATACTCGTACATACAAATAAGGAAATTGTTGAGTGAGTCCTACTATATGATATAGTCGTACATTGCTGAGCTACTGACTGAGTGACAAATGGAACGAGTCTCAAGACATCATAAAAATGGTGAAGATTGCACGAAACTGTTTCTTTAAAAATACATAGTTTCAATGTTGACTTACGTATACGAATTTGGCGATGCTATATATTCTCCGAACTCATATATGCTGTCAAAGCATGAACATTTACTGGGCAACCGCGAAGAAATTAGAATTTTTTGAAATACTTAATAACAAATCAGTTTTTTATTCCACTAATTCCATTATTCGCCGCTACACGTGTTTCTATCTCATATCTCGAGCTCTCTTCAAGAGAAATGATAATTCTTTGTTATGAGAGCAGTGCTTATATCAGACTGATGTTATATTACCTTCCCATGGACCACCCACATCAAAAGTGTGTGTGGTCTATTGACGAAAAAGATTTCAATTGTAAGAAATTTATTAAAATATTTTATAAAATATGAATATTTCTTAAAAATCGACAATATTAATGCAGAGGAAAAATGTGTGAAACCTCAGTAAAAATGTGTGAAACCTCAGTAAAAATTTGTGAAACCTCAGTAAAAATGTGTGAAACCTCAGTAAAAATGTTTGAAACCTCAGTAAAAATATGTGAAACCTCAGTAAAATGTGTGAAACCTCAGTAAAAATGTGTGAAACCTCAGTAAAAATGTGTGAAACCTCAGTAAAAATGTGTGAAACCTCAGTAAAAATTGTTTTCGTAGGTTATTTATTACTTTTTGTTTTTTCTTATGGCTTTGTGTATCTCTTATACTTCTAAATTCATTATTTTATATAATTTTTGTGACGAATGCAAAACTTTCCCCTTACAATCTTTAAAATTATGATTTGTCTCTATTAAATCGTTTACAAGTTCTTAAAATTTGTTATTAGATAGTAGCGGGGGAATAAAGTAAATAATGAAATAACTAAGTAATTTATTGTTAAATATTATAAAACAGAGTTCTACAAAGTTAAAGCCAAAGTCTTTGATAAAAGACGAAAACGTTTTATCCCCTACCAAAAGGAGACATTTGAAGTTATTTTTACATGTGAGGAGAAAAAGTTAAGATTCTTCAACTGATATTGCAAGGGGAATACTCAGGGCAGAAGAAGTACGTGAAGAAGACATATCTCCTGGTGGAAGAACTGACGGAAGTAGTTTCACTGTGATACCATATCTTTATTCAGAGCAGCTGCCTCAAAGGTCAAGATAGTCATAATAATCGCTAGCCTCTAAAGGCGAGAGGAACTTTTAAGAAAAGGGTGCTGACAGGAATCAAATGCGCATCCTCTATCAGTAAGATAGTCACAATACCAACTAGACAAGTTTTTACTGTATGATATGATAGGCAATACCTCGTGATCAAGTATGTTTGTCAGAAATCATGTGGATGGAAGTCACTTGTACGTGTATTGTCTTATTGTGCGCATGTTGTTACACTTCAGCAAGCGCTCATTCTTGACATATCAAACCCAAAGATCCAATGGCAAGGAGGTTACACTTCCATGACGATATATAGGTTTAATCTGCTGTAGTATTTCGTTTTGTAAGGCAGTTTTAAATGGTACTATTTATGAGTTGCTTAAAAGCACTATAAGAATTTGTGATAAGCAGCATATAATCTACATAAAAACATTAATTCATATGTGGAACGGTCTAAGAGTAATACATATATCAGTCTAGAAGTGAATTCGCCAGAAATCGAACCTGGGGCGCCCGCTTGCTTACCGTGAATGCTAACCGTTAGACCACGGTCATAATACAATTATTACCGTATAATTCGAAATGTGCTCAGTAAAAATGTTCCTTAAGGTATACTATATATTTCGCTTTAAGTCAGTCGGCACTTTCCTACGTTACGAGTATATCGATTTGTACGAGACGCAACATAACACAGAAGCACATACACGTACCGCAGGTTAAAAAATAATTAATGCACTTCTTACCCGGTATCCCACAACGGATCTTTTCAAGGAGTATCAGGTCCTTAATGTAGGCAACTTACATTTTAAATCCATTCTCTGGCACAATCATCAAGAAAAAAAGAAAATGTAAACTCGGCAGAGACACGTCACACGCATGATAACTAATCAAATATTCATTTTATGTAGAGTTAGGACATATTTGGCCCAAAGGCAATATGCCTATTTGGCTCCCATGACATTCAATGGAGTGCTGATTTCAATAAAGGCAAAAGTCGGCAAACCATTTAGGCAGTGGATTGGAGCGTGGCTATTATTGTTATTACGACAGGAAGTTGAATACTTGAGCTTTCAAGAGGAATTACTTGTGTGAACTCTTGAGAGGGGTGTATTTTTGGTAATTGTGTGCGACACATTGAGATGGACTCTTTGGTATGTCTGGAATGATGAAGTGCGAGTGGCTTGATTCGCGTGATATATACTCGTACAAATGTAATGGAGTCTCACTGTTTATCGAGTTGATGAGAGTATGCAACGAGGTATTTATTGTATAATTAACAATAGGAAAGAAATATCAACTTATTTTTCCATGTTACGAGTATATACCCTCAGTTAAATACAGGCTATAGCCTAGTTTTTTAGGGACACGAAAACGAAAAATGAAAGGCAACAAACTCAGATCCTTAAAAATTGTGCCCTCATTAAATTACCTGTTATTTTTTCATAAAATTAATTGTGATGTGTACCATAAATATGACTAGTTGTTTTTTCATAAAATTTATTATGATATATACCATAAATATGCCCAGATGTTTTTTCATAAAATTTATTGTGATGTATACCATAAATATGACTAGTTGTTTTTTCATAAAATTTATTATGATGTATACCATAAATATGCCTAGATGTTTTTTCATAAAATTTATTGTGATGTATACCATAAATATGACTAGTTGTTTTTTCATAAAATTTATTATGATGTATACCATAAATATGCCTAGATGTTTTTTCATAAAATTTATTGTGATGTATACCATAAATATGACTAGTTGTTTTTTCATAAAATTTATTATGATGTATACCATAAATATGCCTAGATGTTTTTTCATAAAATTTATTGTGATGTATACCATAAATATGACTAGTTGTTTTTTCATAAAATTTATTATGATGTATACCATAAATATGCCTAGTTGTTTTTTCATAAAATTTATTGTGATGTATACCATAAATATGACTAGTTGTTTTTTCATAAAATTTATTATGATGTATACCATAAATATGCCTAGATGTTTTTTCATAAAATTTATTGTGATGTATACCATAAATATGACTAGTTGTTTTTTCATAAAATTTATTATGATGTATACCATAAATATGCCTAGATGTTTTTTCATAAAATTTATTGTGATGTATACCATAAATATGACTAGTTGTTTTTTCATAAAATTTATTATGATGTATACCATAAATATGCCTAGATGTTTTTTCATAAAATTTATTGTGATGTATACCATAAATATGACTAGTTGTTTTTTCATAAAATTTATTATGATGTATACCATAAATATGCCTAGATGTTTTTTCATAAAATTTATTGTGATGTATACCATAAATATGACTAGTTGTTTTTTCATAAAATTTATTATGATGTATACCATAAATATGCCTAGTTGTTTTTTCATAAAATTTATTGTGATGTATACCATAAATATGACTAGTTGTTTTTTCATAAAATTTATTATGATGTATACCATAAATATGCCTAGATATTTTTTCATAAAATTTATTGTGATGTATACCATAAATATGACTAGTTGTTTTTTCATAAAATGTATTATGATGTATACCATAAATATGCCTAGATGTTTTTTCATAAAATTTATTGTGATGTATACCATAAATATGACTAGTTGTTTTTTCATAAAATTTATTATGATGTATACCATAAATATGCCTAGTTGTTTTTTCATAAAATTTATTGTGATGTATACCATAAATATGCCTAGTTGTTTTTTCATAAAATTTATTGTGATGTATACCATAAATATGACTAGTTGTTTTTTCATAAAATTTATTATGATGTATACCATAAATATGCCTAGATGTTTTTTCATAAAAATTATTGTGATGTATACCATAAATATAACTCGTTCGAGGAGTTGTGAGCTGTCCAGCATTACTACAAAGATTAGCGTTAAATGTCCCTAACAATTACACTAGACTGCGCCGGCAAGAACTGTTCTCAATAACATACGCAAGAACGGGTCTTCCAGCCGCTATGCCTGTTGAAAGGGCCTTAACTCTTCTGAACGGGACTGCTTCGGATATTGACATATTCCATATCACATTACCAAAAGCAAAAGTAAATTTTCTTCTTATATTGAACGCGGTAGAAAGCACTCATCAACGTACTTAAGTGACTGAATATATGTGTATCATATGTTTGTGTGTATATACTATATTTACTCGTATGTATGCATATATATTATTTTTTTCTATGTAATTTTTCTTCTTTTTTAATATGTCTTATATTTTCAAAGTAATTGGGCTAAGCCTGTTTTGAATAAATAAAAAAAAAATATTTAAACCAGGATTATCTAAATAATACAAGTATAATTGAAGTGCTTAGCTGAAAAAAAATCAAATCACATAAAATATGGTAATTGATCGGAAAATTTGGAAATTCGAATCTTATCAATTCAATCGGATGATTAACAAGATCACAAATTGCATTGTTCTGTATGCAGACTGTCATATCTTATTAAAATTAATTAGTATAAATACGTGAATTATTTGTGATCAGCTATAGTCTTTCTTCAAGTGTTAGATCAAATATAAAGCTCTACTATGCTGGTGAAAATTGTTTTGTTTCTTGCATTTGTTGCATTTTGTCAAGGTATGAAATAAATATTCAAATAATTTATAGCTTATATGATTTATAGTTAAGCCATTAACACTGGAGGGTTAAATACAGTGCAATTAAAATATTATTAAAACACGGTTACTTTGTTTAATTCCACTTTATTTATTTTAAATCACAATGCGAAATAAATTATCATTTAAATAAATAAGACAAATAAAACATAAATAATCAATTAAATTCGTCATATCTCCGCTTCTACCACAAATAACAAATATTACATACACTTTTTCTATATTTTACTATAAAAACACATACTATATAATGTTGCAATTAACACATACTGCCAATTTTTAACTACTCACCTGATGATGACACAGCAAGTGTTGAAATGCATTGTGATTTGTAATAAATATAGTGGAACAAAACAAAATAACCGTGTTTAAATGTTATATTAATTGTGGAGTTCCACAAAATGACACAAGAGTTATTTAAAAAATTATATTGGAATTTGTGCAATCGATCACTGTTTATTACACTTTATATGACGGGTTGACCCTACCAGTTTCAAGGTTTTCACCTCATCATCAGGGAGCACAACCAGCTAATTCAACAAGATTTTTGTTCATTTCAATGTACTTCATCTTAGGCACTGCACCGTTATCCAATCAACTCTCTTATTTATGTTGTATTTATCTCCCTTTGATCATTTTTTTGCCTGTTCTAAATTTTGCTTTCATGTCCTAATATTAAGATCAAGATTTCATTGTAGCTAGCTTTGCTTCTATCGAAATACTTTTGAAAGAGGGTAGCGACAACGGACAAAGTAAACGGAGCACTTAATGTACTTAACAGTAACAAAAATTACAATACATAATAGTGCGTTGGTGCTCACCTTGATGGATGGAAATGATACTTGTACTTAAAAGAACAAAGATAAATATAAAATAAATGCTGTTGCGATGCGTGCATAAGGGAAATTTGTGCGTCACTGTTTAATGGAAGGCGGAATGAATTCATCAAAAATGATTTTAAAAGAATATATATGACCGAAGTCATAGGTATCTTTAAGTATAATGAAGAAAGGAGCTTTAAGAAGGTTTAGAAATGCAAAGACAATGAATAAAGAAAAATATATAAAGGGAATGAGTAGAGGAAAAAACTTAATATTAAGAAAAATACAATATATCATATACGAACGGCCTTCGGACAGAGATGTTTCGTCTAATTGGCTCTAACGTTATTTAATGTATTTCCAAAAGCTATAAGAGATATTAAAATAAACGATTACTATACAATTGGAATCAAAACAATACGTTGTTATTGACGACCTTAGTGACCTAGTTGGCAAGACATCTGTCTCCTAGCCCGGAGGTTGCGGATTCAAATCCTACTGGAACCCAGATTAAATAGAAAAGATTTAAGACTGGTTTTTCCTTAAGGTATGTTAAACAATTTTCTGGTTGTTTGGAAGAGATTGCCAAATGGCAATAAGCCCTCCAAGTTATAATGTTTACGACGAAAGAGTAATACAATACAATAAAAAGTGGCGGATAGAAGTAACACCAAATTAAGATTTATAAATTCCATTTTGCATCAATTCAGTGAATGATCCGTTGTAAAATAAATGTTTTTTTTATTTAAATACTTTTTTTTATAATTTGATTATTGTGGAATATTTCTGTGGCGTTATGGCAAAAGTTGATACGTCCGTTTTTTTGTCATTTTGTGTTTATTCTCCCAGTTTATAGAAAATATTTCTCAGCATGTTGTGGCAAAACTTGGTGGGTCAGTCATTATCCAAACAAAAGATATATTGTTTGGAAAAACTTAAAAAAATATTATATGTACTGATTTTAACAGCTTATCAAAGTTATTGTAATTTGTTTTTATCAAACACTGTTTATTCCAATTTTTTGTAATGGTATAACCCTACCGGTTTCACCTCATCTTCAGGGGATCCGAACATCTGGTAAACAGTTATATCCCAAAAATCTCTCCGCTCTTGGCCGAAATCGTCCTATGCCTCCCTCACCCCTCAGCTCCCAGCCGTTGAAGCGTGTATATCGGTACCAGTTCGAACAGAATTTAGTCTTGTTTGTGCTTCCCTGAAGATGAGGTGAAAGCCTTGAAACCGGTAGGGTTATACCGTCACAAAAAAGTGGAATAAACAGTGTTTGATAAAAATAAATTGCAATGTCTTTCCTCCACAACGTTAATGCCTTAACTATAAACAACATATTATCAAAGTTAATATTCCTTCTCCTGTAAACTATGGTAAAACGGACATATCAGCTGCTGCCATAACGCCACAGATTTTAAACTTTTGGCTGCTATAAATACAAGTATCTTCCTTTAATTTTTATTTTGTTTTATTTTATGTAAACTACGTGCCTTAGAACGGACATTCACTTGTTAAGACAGGAGAGTGCTTTGTATATTTCATTTTAAGCATTAAAAACATAAATATATAAAAAATAGCATTCGTAAACATACTTCAATCCCAGAAATTATATCAAATTCATGTTCAACAATTCTTCATGACACGCGCTTCATGATACGCTTCTCATTTGTTTCAGTCATTTGGAGACTTTCAGAAGGTTCTTATTTCGAGCTAGCGTTTCAGCGTCTTATCCCGAGTCTCTCTTCATACGGCATTCTTGCGTTTTGTTACGAGAACAGTACTTAGGTCTTACTGTTGTCAAGTTTCACCCAATGTGAGTGTCTGTGGTATATTGACCGCAAGGAAGTATTTTTAACAAGGGTGATTTTTTCGAATTATTCGGTTACTTATAACTGTTTAATTCGCGCAAATATACGTACAGACCATCATGTCATATTCTTTTTGAAGAAGACAGAGAGGACTAACAGACAAATTAGATAACATATTACTGGCGTCTAGTAAATATTTTTGAAGACTTTTCCTCCCGATTTCTACCTTGGACAATTCCCTCAATTGTGAAAATATGAATGAATTTTGACGTCACGTCATGAATGTGCAGCGAAGTGTCAGATCTTGAATATTACGACATATGAATTTGAACTTCAGCTGCAGTCTCCAGGTCAAAATAGAATGAGCAGTTTGCAGGATCCTCCTTACAGGTTGTCAAAGAAAAAACTTACAGAATTCGCAACAAGTAGGGGACTGGGAAAGGTCGTCTTGATTTTGATCGGATCTTAATGTGTTAAGATGAAATGTGAAAAGTTATAATACAAAAGAACGGTTTCTTATTCTGATAATTCTTGTTTGTTGAAGCCTTTGCCATTGTGAAAAGTTTAAAAGATGACTCTTGGAATTCGTTAAGACAGCTGTGTATTTTTTTCAGGTGCTCCAAACGATGTTAGTTGGAGGATAGTTGGAGGTAGCGAGGCAGCTCCAGGGGCTGCGCCATACCAGGTCGTGCTGAAGATAGTTCCTGACACGTTCAACTGTGCAGGATCTATTGTCAGCAAGCGATCTGTGCTCACTGCAGCTCATTGTGTTTTTTGGTAAGAGTTATTAGTTAGGGGCAGGCAGAAAGAAGTGATCGCTAAACTTTCCTGTCGCGACACACATCTTTCAAAAGGATTCCAATCTGGTTTTCACTTTAAGCCACGGTGATATAATAATTTTGATCGTATGGGATGCGCAATGGGTTTTGGTCGATGACGCATGGATCAAATATTTGCCTAACAGAACATATCATTGTAATGTTTGGAAAGAGAAAAAAGGGTATTTAGTATATTTGTAGACTTTGAATAAGCGTACGATCATGTAAGAAGGGAGGAAATGAGACAGTAGTGCATGTGTGGGAGTAAATGGAGAACTCACTGAGTAGTTTAAAATTACAAAAAGCTTAAAGCAATGATATGTGATGTTCCCCTGGTTGTTTAATTTATATTTGGGAAATTCCTTTTTCGTCACTAAATGAAATTGTGCCCAAAACAAATAAAGATTTGGGGATGGGGATTTAGTTTGTCTCCCATAAGAGAGCATGGATGATGATGGGTTCAAACTGAACATCTTCTGTAGACAAAATAAGTATCAATTGTAATGTGCTACTATAGACTGCAGAACATATTGATCAAACCATTATATCTTTTCTTGAAGGTACAAGCCAGAGGAACTACTAGTAGTGGCTGGTAGTAATCAACTGTCTTCTGGTGGAGTGACCTACAGAGTCGCCTCTCACGTGGTGCATGAGAATTACAGCTCTTGGTACATGTACAATGATCTAGCCTTGATGACTCTTACGGAAGACTTAGAGTTTTCTTCCAGAATAAAGCCTATCGAACTGGGGAATGAATATATAGATGGTGGAAGTTCTGTAACTCTCACTGGATGGGGAATGACCACGGTAAGAAATCTTATGGTTTTTTTTATAATAATATACATGCTGACAATACTTTAAATTGTTCTTCAATATGACTGGTTTAAGAATTGAAGACTTCTTATCCCTCAAAATGTGTTTTTAAGCATTTTGTATAGCATTTATACTGAAATTATAAGACTTCTGGAGGTTTATAAATTCTTAAAAAGGCAAGTATGAGGTACTGTTAAGGTCTATGAGTGTCAGGGTCTTCTCTTATATTTGTATACCAATTAATATGTTGACCGATGAATTCTTTCAGTTCCCTGGACCAGCAGCGGAGAACCTTCAAACTATCGACTTGAGGACTATTAGTTTCGATGAATGCAAAGAGAGATGGACGGGAGGAAATATCGTATATTCAACACAGATGTGCACCTTCACTAAAGCAGGTGAAGGCGCTTGTAAGGTAGGGGAAAACGACAGTTCAGACCATTTGGGAAGGGGGAAGTAAATAAATTATACAAGAATATATGATTGTATTGGTCTGTGCAAATTATATTAAAAAACGTTTTGTAACATCCCAAATATGTGAATCCTTTGTCATCTAGATCGGTGATTCCCAAAGTAGTTAGTACCTCCTCTTTGGAGGCTCGGACTACTCTGGTGAGAACCAAGAGGCATTAAGGGTAGAAGGGATGCCATAGAAGCAACGTGAAAGGCTTTGCATTAATTTTGTCACCCGTGGCGTTATCAATCTTTGTGGTGCACTAGTTAAAGTACCAATCTATTCACCATGGAATTTTGGGTTCAATTCAATTAAAATATTTATGACTCCTAACTGATGCTGACTTTACCTTTAGACTTTTTTATCCTAATTAGTTAAAAGATATTTTCAAAAATGATTGTTTCTACCTATTTCTTATGTTATTTTCTTTCAACGGTCAAATTAACTTATTACTTAATATAAAAAAATATATATTAACAAATAAAATTTAACATTAACATGTAAGCAGTGTTATACGCTATAAAAAAACGAGTATATGACGAATCTAACACAATAACAAAGCGAATATTTACAATTAAATCAATTTACCCCGACAAGAATTTCTACCTATACGAGTACACTTTACTCCTGTAAGTAGTCAAAGTCCTATGAAAGTCCATACAATGCCCGTACTAGTTGTCCAGTGCAGTCTTGTTATGAACGAGTTGGAAAAATCATTAGTTGCAACAAAACATTTTACCTGGTGGGCCTACAGCGAACGTGAAATATGACAAGCTGAGTTAATTCCAGAGCGTTGAAATACGAGCAAAGACTTATTTAATGTTGTCAGGTGTAAAATTATCTGACAATCTTAAATAATGTTACCTTGTCAAATATATCTGACAGGGCCGTAAGGCTCAGTACTTCCAACAATAGGCCATAGTCCAACTGAGATCTTGAAAACTGCAGTTTAAAATGTGTGAACTGTATGTGTTATTTTTTTTTCAACGTGAATATCGTACTGGGGTAACAATATTATCGATTTTTAATTAAATTTTAAGCAAAAATTGTTCTTATCAGAGACGTTTATAAAATTAAAAATTTGTATACTTTTATAAAGTAATTATTAGTATCAATATTAAGCTCATGATTTCAAAATAAGTAAAAGTACTTAAAAAAAATTAAAAAATTAGGCCTATGATTTAGTTTTTAATTTGAACACGTATTTTGAAGAAAAATAGTAATCTAAAAATTAAGTTTTAAAATATTTAATTAAATGATAAATATTTCATTCATAATATTAATTACACAGTGAGTAAATCCATTTCGTGGTTTAAACTTCAAAATCCTGGTGCTTTTTATTTCAATCAGAAATGCTTTAGTTTTAGCTCGATAATCTCAACAGAGACAGTTCTCATATGTACTAACCATTCCATATTTTCAGCTTTTCTAATAATCCACCTAGTGTACCCTTAGGGTTAAAATAAAGTTAAAGTAAAATTACATGATAAGGCCAAAGCATTAGGTGTACTTCAAAGCTGTAGGGTAGACAGAAAACGGATGCAGCCAATGTACGAGGCATACCCAGAAACTAAGTGTACTGAATTTTTGTAGGTTACAATTTTTTTTAATTAAACAAAAAAATTACGTGGTTACCGTAGTACATATGTAAGCTATTTTTCGACATAGTCGTCATTCCTCTCAATGTAGGTGGTGAAGCGGGGTATCAACTTTTTGATGCCTTCCTCGAAGTAGTTTCCCGCCAACCCCTCCGTCCACTTCTCCACCTCCTCTTTTACCTCCTTGTCGGTTGAAAACCTTTTTCCACCCATGTGCAGCTTCAGGGAGGTAAAGAGATAGTAATCTGAAGGTGCTAGGTCAGGGGAATGCGCGGGATGGTTCAGGACATCCCATTTAAACGAGGCGAGCAGTTCCTTCGTGGCGTTGGCCGTGTGTGGTCTTGCATTGTCGTGCAGCAGGCAGACTCCCTCTGTCAGCATGCCTCTCCTCTTGTTCTGAATCGCCCTCCGCAATTTTTTTAGGGTCTCACAGTATCTTGCAGAGTTGATGGTCTCCCCTTGAGGCATATATTCTATTAAAATTATGCCTTGACAGTCCCAAAACACGGATGCCATGATTTTCTTGGCTGAAATTGTGATTTTGAACTTTTTGGCGAAGGGTGAAGAGGTGTGACGCCACTGTTGAGACTGCCTTTTGGTTTCAGGCGTGTAGTGTGCAACCCAAGTTTCATCTCCAGTAACGATGGAGCGGAGAAATTCATCTCCATGGAGTTTGCAGCGCCTCAAAAACTCTTGCCTTTTTACAAAATTTCGCACTTGGCGGGAGATTGGATTGACATTTTTCACGAAACGTGTTGTCGCGTCGACACTTCTCAACGTACTGACCTCGAACCGGTCTCGTTGCAGAGGGGAAGGGTCAGGCTACACGGAAGTGTAGCTAACATGTCGAAAATAAAATCCATCCGGTCGTGAGAGCCTCAGTACACTTACTTTCTGGATACGCCTCGTACTTATGTGACAAAACTTACCGGATCTTTACTTCAAACGTCAGATGTACAAGTGTGAGGACCACAAAGTACAATAGAAATCATAGGGGTGCTCTATTTCAGCAGTGCGTCAAAAAAGTGTAGATTTAGATATTAATATTAATTAACTAACAAATTAAAAAAATGACGCTCATGTCTCGGTTAGATTTTGTTCTTTATAATTATATGATTAATTCTTGTCATGTACGAATACAGATTTTTTTCTAACATTTCTGAACTGTTATAAAACGGTGTGTGTTTATAAAATATTCACGGGAGGAACTATTACTCCTATAAACACATTTTATATCAATTTCTCAATATAAAAAAAAACGTTTTAAATACAAAATACCGCCCTGATAAATTATGTGACAGCTGAATGCTAAAATTATAAAATTTCGCTAGCGATTATTATTAATTCAAAAGTACATCAAGACGTGGATAAATAAACGATAATAATTTATATAATACAATTAATACTGCGTGTGCCTAATTTTATTACAATACAAAAGTGAAAACAGCGTGACATCTGTCATTATAAATCATAACTATCTGAGTTATTATCGACAGTAATGAATTATTTGTCGACATCAGTTTTTAGATTTTAGAACGATCTTTATACATCAATGTATTTAGTATTATTATGATAAAAATATTAAAATTAGATTAATGGAGATATTTAAACAATCAGCTTATGATTTTCGTTTTGTCGAATTTGATCCACTTCATAGAGATGAACCATTGAATAAATAATTTCAAAAGCGTCTTTGAGTTCTCTATTTCTGTTGTATTATCTAAAGATTGTCCCTCCTTTAATACTCGTATAGCGTATTTTCTATGTTACCATATTTTAACATTTCGATCGTGTCTGTTATTATTTTATTTGAGTTCCATTTGCTCTTCTATACTGGTTTACTTCCTTACAGGGGGACTCTGGGGGACCTCTTATAGCCAATAACAAGCTGGTTGGAATAGTCTCTTGGGGCAAACCTTGCGCTGCCGGCAAGCCTGATGTCTACACGCGTATAAGTTCTTTTGTCGAATGGATCAATACTCACATTGTTAATTAAATCTATGTTAAAGTTTCTAACTTCTGTGATTGTTGTAGTAGGTTGTTTGGAAAGTAGTTTCATATTTCTCTGGTAGATGTCTTTAAAACCAAATTTTCGTTGCTAACATCATTCCAAACATGCTGAATGTGTACATTGTACATATGTATTTATATTAGTACAATAAAATAAGTCATCAAGTGTCAAACATATTAAAAATATCCGTAACGGTGACAGGACACTTAGAGGCGGTGTCCGCTCTGGAAATCCAATTATCACTGATGACGACCAAATCAAAGCATTGATCGAGATTATACAGCGTTCTAATACATACGAGAAATTGATGAAATTGTGAAAATATCAAACGCCATCTACAAGCATTTGGTACAATATTGATTTTGTATTTGACCAAAAATACGAAATTACTTTCCGGACAATCCAATATATTCTATTAAATATGTTGTGTTTTTTCATAAAATAAATAGTTTTTTTCTCTACTACATGCCAATTTTTATTTATTTTATTTTGTTTACATTCTACTATCAAAGGACTCTTATAAAAACCTATAAAAGATTATATATTTAACGACACTTGTAAGCATACCTTTTAATGGAACAAAGTCCTATTTATAAAAAAACATATCATACGAAATAACCAAAAATATTCCAAGTCACATAAAGCCAGCTTTTAACACTAACTTTAATCTCCGGAAACTCTTATTTAATGGGAAAGGCAAAAATGGAATACTTAGCAACTTTTATGTGCTGACTGTGATAATTTCTATACAGGAACGACAGGAAGATCTTTTTAAAAGAGATTTCATGAACACAAATCCACCTTAACAAATCCTCTAATTTATTCTGAAATGGCTAATCATTGTCACCGTGAAAACCATACTTTTTCTATCGATGATGCCAAATTATTGCATATCAGTAGTAACGGAAATAAATTGGACAGATTAGAGGCCCTAGAAATTTCTAAGTCAGTACACCGATCCGAACATCTGTTGAACAGTTATTTTCTTAAAAATCTCTCCGCTCTTGGCCGAAATTGTCTCATGCCTCTCTCACCCCTCAGCCCCCAACCGTTGAAGCGTGTATATCGGTACCAGTTCGAACAGCATTTAGTCTTGTTTGCGCTCTCCTGAAGATGAGGTGAAAGCCTTGAAACCGGTAGGGCTATACCGTCACAAAAAAGTGGAATAAACAGTGTTTGATTAAAATAAATTACAACGATTCTTTTGTATAAGAAAGATTACAAATTAAAAAAAAACAATAATTTAACTAGAACGTAATATACATGCAACCAGCGTTATGCGACTATAATAGAAAAAATAATAAGATATAAAACATTTTCATCCAACTGGTCCAAAAGGTCACAATAATAATCAGAGTTGATTGTTTTACCAGTTTGGAGATAATCTATCAATAAAATTCCTTTTGCATCCCATAAAACTGACGCTAACACCTTCTTGGCCGATTTCTGGACACGAACTCGCTTCGGAGCCAAAGTGCCTGGTTCACACCACTCTTTAGCGTCTTGTTTTGATTCAGGATCATGGTGGTAGACCCAAGTCTCATCCATAGTGATGAATCGACGCAGAAAATCCTTTGTATCCTTTCAAAATTGCTCCAAATGTTGCTCAGAAAGTCGCATTCGAACGTGTTTTTGTTGCATTGTTAGCAAATGCGGCACCCATTGTGCACACAGTTTTTTGAAACCCAAAACTTCAGCCAAAATATGCCATGTTGTTCCATGTGAGATGCCTATGGTGTCAGCTATCACATCCACAGTCGATCGATGATCTTCCAAAACCATATCCTGTATTTTCGCTATGATTTCTGGTGTTGATGCACTTTTTGGACGTCCTGAGCGTTGATCGTCTTCAACGCTTGTACGGCCACGCTTAAACTCCAAAACCCATCGGTGAATGGTTGGAAATGAAGGAGAAGACTCCTTTAATACTTTCACCATCTTTGCATGGATCTCAGTAGCCGATAAACCTTCCAAAACAAAGAATTTAATCACTGCACGATATTCGGATTTTTCCATTGTTAAAAAATACACTGACACGTCAACTTCAAATGGCTTGTAAACAAAGAATGAATCGACAGATCGAAATGAAATTTTGAGTACGTTCTTATGAAAGATGAAATATTAAAATGGCGTAGAAATTTTGGTTTTCTACTGCTCCATAGATGTCGCTTTCAAAACTTATTGACTTACCTATTATGTTAACTAACATTTATTTATTTTGTTTTGTTTCAACGTTCAAATGACTTTTTGAAACAAAATATTACAAAAAAAACAACAAATTATTTTCAACATTGCCATGTGAGCACTTTTATACTATATGTTAAAATATTCACTCGAATGACACAGGGTTTTTTTTCCCCTAGTATTCGGGGAATAAGGGTACTTCTGATTCGGTCATATCCATTCTTTCAAAAAAGAGGAAAACAACATGCCGGTGCGCTCCGATCGTCTTTCTTCGGTGTGCAGTCTGTTCCAGTAAAGCAGTGTCCTTGGTGAGTTTATTAGTGTGCAACGGCTTACTCACTTAAGCTAAAATCAAACTTCACGGCAAAGTTTCACTTTCCAAGTGAATTGGCGTTGGAAACAATTATGATGAGTGATTTTATAAATTCTGAAGAAACTCCGGAAACCATCACAGATGAAATAGTTAACCTAATGAATTAACTAAACTTGGACGTCAACAACGAAGATGTAAATGAGTTTGATTAAATTTCACTCAGTACTTCTGTCAAATGAATACTTAATTGAACAACAAGAGTTAAATGAAATACACAATGAAAGTGAGGAAGAAGAAGCTGATAAAATCGTCAAAACTTTGACAATCAAAAATATGAATGAAGTCTTCATGCATCTTGACAAATGTTTGACTATCATGAAAGAATGTGATCCCAATGGAGAATAGGAGAATGGAGAATGGAGATAGGAGAATGGAGATAGTATGTTATAATTCAAGTACGTAGGGCGAAGGAGAAAGACACAGCATGTTATAGAACTCTTTATCAAGAAAAGAAAAAAAAGGTGGTATTCAACTAACTCTTGACAAGTTTATAAAGAAAACACCTGAAATCACTTAAACACGTCTCGTTAACTTAATTATGTACTCGTATATTGATAAATAAATGTATATTGATAGATAAATAAATATTATTATTGATAAATAAATATTTGAAAATACAATTTTAAATGTTTTTTTACATCCCTCTACTTTCGAACATATTTTCAGGAACCTATTATGTGCGAAAGTCGAGGGCCACCTGTATTTATTTTACTTAATATGGATTATTTATAATACAATATGAAGTATTTTTGTACGACAATGATTTTGTTGAGCTATTTTTGGGGTATGGCATCTCTCCCTCAAAATTAGGAGAGATGCCATGCCAAGTAATGTGTATTGTTTTATTGCATTATATGACTTAGTTTTTTATATTTTAGGATGTCAAGAAAATAAATTCGTAAGCATACTGCACTTAGGGGACAGTGGACAGAAGAAAATTAAAAATCAGCCATAGAAATGGTTCAAAAAGGCGAACTATCAAAAAATGAAACTCTTATATTAACACTGATCTGTTCATGAGATGGTTTTAAACATATTTCATACCTCGGAAGCCCGAGGAAGGGAAAACAGTGCTGACATTAGATGGCTGTTCCTCTCACTGTAAATCCATAGATCTTCTCGACCTCGCACATCAAAACAATGTAATAATAATTATAAGTTTACCAAATCATACTGCTAAGGCATTACAGCCACTTGATCGAAGTTTTTTTAAGCATCTGAAGACGTACTATTCACAAGAGGTCAACTTCTGGATTGTAAGAAACAAAGAAAGAACCATTCCGAGACAAGGTGGAACTTTAATAGGAAATACCTGGGGAAAATCAGCAACGGTTGGAAATGCAACATCGGGCTTTAAAGCTTGCGGAATTTTTCCCTTCAATCCTAATATAATCCCTGATCACTTTTTTTCCATATCTGATTTGACCACAAATATACATGTATCATTGTCATCAACATCATCTTCTTCTAAATTATTACCGTCCCAGCCTGGACCTTCAGTCCCGTCAACAGATAAAACAACTCCCTCAAATATTCTTGAGGTGGCGCATCCGATTCCGATATTGCCAATTTATATTGTGAAGCGCGAACAAGTTGATTCAGTATTTACATCGCCGGAAAATTTGTAGCACAAAAAAACTTCGAAACCTGATCTTATAAAAGGAACAGCTAGAAAAGGCAAAATCGAGTCAACATCATCGCCATCACTCCAGAAACGAATTCCAGTTGAAGATGACAACAATGAATGTATCGAGTGCTGGGAGCACAATGAATGTATCGAGTGCTGGGAGCGCAATGAATGTCTCACTGATCAACTACGCTCCGAAACTCTCAAAAGAGAATAAATTCCTGAGAAGCTTTGGACGCGTCGATAAGGACGCCTTATTTTCCGATACAAGCGAAGTTAACTGGGCGGCCATCGAACGATTGGATAATATAGATAGTAAAATTAATATATTCAACACGTTTTTGCTAGAGCTCTGCGACAAACATGCTCCACTTAAACTTACTTACTTAAAGTATAGACCTGCCCCATGGCTGACTGACGATATTAAAAAAAACATTGCTAGACGTGACAAAGCGAAAAAAAACTTCAAATCTAATCCCAATGATCAACTATGGGAGATTTTTCTATGACTTCGCAATAAATGTACACAATTATGTCGGAATGCAAAAAGAAAACACTATTTTGGCACCCTTCAAAACTGTCAGCCCGCAAAAAGGTGGAAAATCCTGAACTCGATGGGTGTCAAATCCTCGGACACCTCAGGTAACTTCACATTAGATGTTAATAATCTTAACAGACATTTTGCAACACCATCACTCAGTTTAGACATTAACACAAAGGAGAACACTCTCCGAAAAATTCATGTAATGCCTCGACCCAATGTTCCTGAGCTCCACTTTTCGGAGGTTGATGTAGGTGAGGTTCGTCGTATTCTTTTGACTATATCCTCAAAAGCGATGGGTGACGACAATATTTCGATTGTATTCATCTCCTTCATGATCGATGCTATTCTTCCTATCATAACACATATTATAAATTTTTCTTTGTCTACTAGCAGCTTTCCTAGTGTATGGAAGAGGGCTCTAATTATTCCGATTCCGAAAATTGGCTCACCCACGTCACATAAAGATTTTAGACCCATATCTATTCTGCTCACATTATCCAAAGTTATTGAAAAAATTGTTCATATACAAATTGACTCCCACCTTAATCAATTTGAATTGTTTAATCCATTGCAGTCAGGATTTCGTCCGGGACATAGTACCACTACCGCACTGAAAATAAATTAGTATTATATGAATACGTGAATTATTTGTGATCAGCTATAGTCTTTCTTCAAGTGTTAGATCAAGTATAAAGCTCTACTATGCTGGTGACAATTGTTTCGTTTCTTGCATTTATTGCATTTTGTCAAAGTATGAAATAAATATTCAAACAATTTAAAGCTTCAATTATTTATAGTTAAGACATTAACACAGGAGGGTTAAATATATTGCAATTAATATATATTTAAAACACGGTTACATTATTTAATTCTACTTTATTTATTGTAAATCACAATGGATTATATT
This sequence comes from Odontocerum albicorne, assembly GCA_949825065.1. Classification (NCBI taxonomy): domain Eukaryota; kingdom Metazoa; phylum Arthropoda; class Insecta; order Trichoptera; family Odontoceridae; genus Odontocerum; species Odontocerum albicorne. The sequence continues at coordinate 4,843,600 of OX463856.1, forward strand.
TCAACACTTGCTGTGTCGAAATAAATTGTCATTTAAATAAATAATACAAACAAAAAAAATCCTTTTGAAGAATACATAGAGGACCAGTCCCACTCTTTCCTATCCTTTATGTAAAATATTCATGGAACTATAATAATTACTTCCTACTTCTAAAACACATTTTATATAAATCTATCAAAGAAAATACCGCATAAATATCTGATAAAAAATCAAATCATGACATCACCCACTTGTGTTAAGTAAATGTTGATCTTACGAGTACTGTCTAGTTACACGTTTTTGTTATTCCAAACACTTTAGTACAGTCTTGTGGGGGTAAGGTGGGTTGTGCGTTCGATCCCCGCTGGAACCCAGATTTAAAAAAAATGGGATTCCAATTTGGTTTTCACTTAGGGTCCATCAAAAACATATTTTCGGTTGGTCAGAAGAGATTGCCACATAAAAATAAGCATAATTTATTGTACATAATTTGAATTCTAATCAAATAAATCTTGGTGCGTCGTTACTTCCTCCAAACCTCTCTTCGGAAGCATTGTATTGCGAAAAGTTTTCCTATGTGACATTAGAAGAAAAATGGGAACGCATTAGATGCAATAAAGGTTATTAACACTGTATACCGGTACAGTGTTTTCATGTGACAATACCTCGTTTAAAAACAGACATATTATATTAAATATTACTGGCGTCTAGTAAAAAATGTTGTAGACTTTTCCTCCCGATTTCTGCCATGAACAATACTCTACATTGTGAAAAAAGGAATGAATTTGGACTTCACGTCATGAATGTGCAGTGAAGTGTAAAATCTTGAGGATTACGAGATATGAATCAGAACACCAGCTAAAGTCTCCAGGTCAAAATAAAATGAGCAGTTTGCAGGATCCTCCTTACAGGTTGCCAAAGAAATTTTTTGCAGACTTTGCAACAAGTAGGGCACTGGGAAAGGTTGCCTTGATTTTAATCGAATCTTAATGTTTTAAGATGAAATGTGAAAAGTTATAAAACAAAAGAACGGTTTCTTCTTCTGATAATACTTGTACGTTGAAGTATTTGTAATTGCGAAAAGTTTAAGAGATGACTTCTTGGAATTCGTTAAGACAGCTGTGTATTTTTTTCAGGTGCTCCAAACGATGTTAGTTGGAGGATAGTTGGAGGTAGCGAGGCAGCTCCAGGGGCTGCGCCACACCAGGTCGTGCTGAAGATAGTTCCTGACAGGTTCAAATGTGCAGGATCTATTATCACCAAGCGATCTGTGCTCACTGTTGCTCATTGTGTTAATTGGTAAGAGTTATTAGTAAGGGGTAGGCAGAAATAAGTGATCGCTTAACTTTCTTGTCGCGACACACATCTTTCAAAAGGATTCCAGTCTGGTTTTCACTTAAAGCCACGGTGATATAATAATTTACATTAATGTATGGGATCTTCCTCGAATAATAACCAGAGGAATACCAAAGAATTCATGGGTGGTGCAAAAAGATAACCTGATGCAGAGGCACGGCCTGGGGGACGTAGTCGGGGACAGAAGAGCATACAACCTAACGACGAGGAGAGCTGACCCCAACAGTCTTCGCAGACAGTGAGTTGGGATGGAGCCAGGGAGAAGAAGAAGGTTGCATCTTTCTTATTTTTCTTATTAAAAGGGTCGTTGGATAGTGGAAAGTAAACAAAATAAAATAAATGAATATTTGCTTATAGTAGGAAAAAAACTATTTATTTAGGAAAAAAACACAATATTTCAATCAAATGTATTGGATTCTCCGGAAAGTAACTTCGTATTTTTGGTCAAATACAAACTCAATATTGTACAACAAGCTTGTAGATGGCGTTTGATATTTTCACAATTTCATCAATTTCTCGTATCGATTAGAACGCTGATTAATCTTGATCCATGCTTTGATTTGGTCGTCATCAGTGATAATTGGGCTTCCAGAGCGGACACCGCCTCCAAGTGTCCTGTCACCGTTACGGAAATTTTTAATCATGTTTGACATATGACGGTTTCTATTTATTTAGTGTATGTACAATGTACACATTCAGCATGTTTGGAATGAAGTTAGCAATGAAAATTTGGTATTTAAGACTTCTTCTCGGTGTCATGCCAGGTCCCCCCAACGTTGAATATCACATGAGAGTAGGTATCTTTGTCCCCGGCAGCCCGAAAAACATCCCCAACCATCCTTATACCAGTCCAATCACGTATATTACGGAGCCAGGAGATTTGCCTTTTGCCAACACCTCTTCGACCCTCTATTTTGCCTTGGATGATCAGGTGCAGTAATTTGTACTTTGCTCCTCTAAGTACATAGCCCAAATAGGACACCTTTTGGATTTTAATATTAATCAGCAACTCTCTGTCAAATGTATTAAAGACATCTACCAGAGAAATATGAAACTACTTTCCAAACAACCTACTACAACAATCACAGAAGTTAGAAACTTTAACATAGATTTAATTAACAATGTGAGTATTGATCCATTCGACAAAGGAACTTATACGCGTGTAGACATCAGGCTTGCCGGCAGCGCAAGGTTTGCCCCAAGAGACTATTCCAACCAGCTTGTTATTGGCTGCAAGAGGTCCCCCAGAGTCCCCCTGGAAGGAAGTAAATGAAAGTACGCTATAATAATAAATACACTAATCTACAAAAAAGCGTTATATAATCTAAAAAATGATGTTGACAAATAGTTCATTATTGTCGGTAATAACTTAGATAAATAGTCATGATTTATAATGACATATGTCACACTGTTTTCACTTCTGTAAGAAAATTAGGCACAGGCAGTATTAATTGAATTATAAAAATTATTATCGTTTATTAATCCACGTCCTGATGTATCCTTCCTTCCGTGGTTGCAGTCCTAAGACTGGTTTGCAGCAATTTGAACTCTTCTCCTCCATTCCCCCCTGTCCTGTGCGGCTCTCTTTAAGTCTGTATATGTTGAGCAGCGCACGTCCACCAACAGGTCCTCCAGGTACTCTCGGCGTGGGCGTCCCCTAGAGTTTGTCCCCTCGGTCATACCCTCCATTATGGCATGCAAGAGGCCCTCTTGTCGTATTATATGACCGATCCATCTTGCACGCCTTTCGGACAGGATCCTGAGCAGGTGCCTTCCTCCTGATGTATAGTAGTATTGAATTGATAATAATCGCTAGCGAAGATTTATAATTTTGGCATTCAGCTGTCACATGATTTATCAGGGCGGTATTTTGTATTTGAAACGTTTTTTTTTATATTGAGAAATTGATATAAAATGTGTTTATAGCAGTTGTAGTTCACCCCGTGAATATTTTATAAACACACACCGTTTTATAACAGTTCATAAATGTTAGAAAAAAATCTGTATTCGTACATGGCATGAATTAATCATAATTATAAAGAACAAAATTTAACCGAGACATGAGCGTCATTTTTTTTATTTATTAGTTAATTAATATTAATAACTAAATCTGCCCTTTTTCGACCCACTACTGAATAACAGCACCCCTATGATTTCCACTTTGCGGTCCTCACACTTGTACATCTGGCGTATGAAGTAAAGATCCAGTAAGTTTTGTCACGTAAGAGCATTGGCTGCCTTCGTTTTCTGTCTATCCTGCAGCTTTAAAATACACCTAATGGTTTAGCCTTAGCATGTAATTTGACTTTTACTTTATTTTAACCCTAAGGGTACACTAGGTGGAGTATTAGAAAAGCTGAAAATATGGAATGGTTAGTACATATGAGAACTGACTATTGAGATTATCGAGCCAAAACTAAAGCATTTCTGATTAAAATAAAAAGCACATGATTTTGAAATTCAAGTTTTTAACCACGTAATTGATTTACTCAATGTGTAATAAATATTAATTAAATATTTATAATTTAATTAAATATTTATTATTTCGCTTCAAAACACGTGTTAAAATAATAAACCAAATCACAGACTTAATTTTATTTTTTTTAAGATCTTTTCTTATTTTAAAATCATTAGTTTAATACTGAGACTTTCCAAAAGCATAAAAACTTTAAATGTTATAAACTTCTCTCGTTAGAACAATTTTTGATAAAAATTTGAATACAATTAGATAATATTGTTACCCTAGTACGATATCCATGTTGAAAGAAAATTAAAACATACTGCGAAAGTTTTTAAGTTTTACAAATTTTAAACTGCAGATTTCAAGAACTGAGTTGGACATGGTCTATTGTTGGAAGTACTGAGTCTTACGGCCTTGTCAGATATGTTTGACCTGGCAACATTATTTAAGATCGTCAGATAATTTTACACCTGACAACATTAAATAAGATTTAGCTCGCATTTCAATGCTCTAGAATTAACTCAGCTTGTCATATTTCGCATTCGCTTTAGGCTCGCCAGACGAAATGTTTTGTTCCATATAGAAATGGTTGCAACTAATTATTTTTATAACTCGTGCATAACAAGACTGCACAGATGGGACCATCAATATGGGCATTGTATGAACTTTCATAGGAATTTGACTGCTAACAGGAGTAAAGTGTACTCGTATAGGTAAAAAATCTTGCAAGGAATTAATTGATTTAATTGTATGGATTCGCTTTGTTATTGTGTTAGATTAGTCATTTACTCCTTTTTTATAGCGTATAATACTGCTTACATGTTAATGTTAAATTTTATTTGTTAATATATATTTGTTTGCAATAATAAGTTCATTTGGCCGTTGAAAGAAAGTAACATAAGAAATAGGTAGAAACAATCATTTTTGAAAATATCTTAGTAACTAATTAAGATAAAAAGGTCTGAAGGTAAAGTCAGCATCAGTTAGGAGTCATAAACATTTTAATTGAATTGAACCCAAAATTTCATGGTGAATACATTGGTACTTTAACTAGTGCACCACAAAGATTGATAACGTCACGGGTGACAAAATTAATGCAAAGCCTTTCACGTTGCTTCTATTGCATTCCTTCTACCCTTAATGCCTCTTGGTTCTCACCACAGTAGTCCGAGCCTCCAAAGAGGAGGTACTAACTACTTTGGGAATCACTGATCTAGATGACAAAGGATTCACATATTTGGGTTGTTACAAAACTTTTTTTAATACAATTTGCACAGACCAATACAATCATATATTATTATATAATATATTTAGTTCACCCTCCCCAAATAGTCTGAACTGTCGTGTTTCCCTACCTTACAAGCGCCTTCCCCTGCTTTAGTGAAGGTGCATATCTGTGTTGAATATACGGTATTTCCTCCCGTCCATCTCTCTTTGCATTCATCGAAACTAATAGTCCTCAAGTCGATAGTTTGAAGGTTCTCCGCTGCTGGTCCAGGGAACTGAAAGAATTCATCAGTCAACATATTAATTGGTATACAAATATAAAAGAAGACCCTGCCACTCATAGACCTTAACAGTACCTCATACTTACCTTTTTAAGAATTTATAAATCTCCAGAAGTCTTATAATTTCAGTATAAATGCTATACAAAATGCTTAAAAACACATTTTGAGGGATAAGAAGTCTTCAATTCTTAAACCAGTCATATTGAAGAACAATTTAAACTATTGTCAGCATGAATATTATTATAAAAAAACCATAAGATTTCTTACCGTGGTCATTCCCCATCCAGTGAGAGTTACAGAACTTCCACCATCTATATATTCATTCCCCAGTTCGATAGGCTTTATTCTGTAAGAAAACTCTAAGTCTTCCGTAAGAGTCATCATGGCTAGATCATTGTACATGTACCAAGAGCTGTAATTCTCATGCACCACGTGAGAGGCGACTCTGTAGGTCACTCCACCAGAAGACAGTTGATTACTACCAGCCACTACTAGTAGTTCCTCTGGTTTGTACCTACAAGAAAATATATACTGGTTTGATCAATATCTTCTGCAGTCTATAGTAGCACATTACAATCGATACTTATTTTGTCTACAGAAGATGTTCAGTTTGAACCCATCATCACCCATGCTATTATGGGAGACAAACTATATCTCCATCCCCGAATCTTTATTTATTATGGGCACAATTTCATTTAGTGACGAAAAAGGAATTTTCCAAATATAAATTAAACAACCACGGGAACATCACATATCATTGCTTTACGCTTTTGGTAATTATAAACTACTCAGTGAGTTCTCCATTTACTCCCATACATGCACTACTGTCTTAATTCCTCCCTTCTTACACGATCGTACGCTTATTCAAAGTCTACAAATACACTAAATACCCTTTTTTCTCTTTCCAAACATTACAATGATATGTTTTGTTAGGCAAACATTTGTTCCATGCGTCATCGACCAAAAAACCACAAAAACGCACATTGCGCATCCCATACGATCTATATTATTATATCACCGTGGCTTAAAGTAGAAACCAGATTGGAATCCTTTTGAAAGATGTGTGTCGCGACAGGAAAGTTTAGCGATCACTTCTTTCTGCCTGCCCCTAACTAATAACTCTTACCAAAAAACACAATGAGCTGCAGTGAGCACAGATCGCTTGCTGACAATAGATCCTGCACAGTTGAACGTGTCAGGAACTATCTTCAGCACGACCTGGTGTGGCGCAGCCCCTGGAGCTGCCTCGCTACCTCCAACTATCCTCCAACTAACATCGTTTGGAGCACCTGAAAAAAAATACACAGCCATCTTAACGAATTCCAAGAAGTCATCTCTTAAACTTTTCACAATGGCAAAGGCTTCAACAAACAGGTCTCATCAGAATAAGAAACCGTTCTTTAGTTTTATAACTTTTCACATTTCATCTTAACACATTAAAATCCAATCAAAATCAAGACGACCTTTCCCAGTTGTCCCTATTTTGACCTGGAGACTGTACCATAGCTGATGTTTAGATTCATACGTCGTAATCTTCAAGATCTGACACTTCCATGCGCATTCATGACGTGACATCCAAATTCATTTATATTTTCACAATCTAGGGAATTGTCCAGGGTAGAAATCGGGAGGAAAAGTGCACAAAAATGTTTACTAGACGCCAGTAATACGAGTATGTAATATAATATGTCTGTTTTTAAATGAGGTATCGTCACATGAAAACACTGGACCGGGATACAGTGTTAATAATCTTTATTGCATCTAGTGCGTTCCCATTTTTCTTCTAATGTCAGAGTGGAAAACTTTTCGCAATAGAATGCTTTCGAAGAGAGGTTTGGGGAAAGTCACTTTTAATTAATTTGATAAGAATTTAAATTATGTAAAATATCATTTTTTTCTTTAACCTAGTGATCTTATTGCCGTGTGACAATCTCTTCCTACCAACCAAAAATATGTTTTTGATGGTCCCTTAGTGAAAACCAGACTGGAATCCCATTTTTTAAAATCTGGGTTCCAGCGGGGATCGAACGCATAGCCCACCTTTTCTCCACAAGACTGTACTTAAGTGTTTCGAATAACAAAAACATGTAACTAGAGAGTACTCGTGAGATCAACATTTACTTAACACAAGTGGGTGATGTCATGATTTGATTTGTTATCAGATATTTTATGCGGTATTTTCTTTGATAAATTTATAAAAAAAATGTTTTAGGGGTAGTAAGTAATTAGTTCCGTGAATATTTTACATATAACATAGGATAGAAAATTGTGGAGATCGGTCCTCTCTGTCTTCTTCAAAAGTAATTTAGAAACGGTTGTTCCTTAAAGGAGAGATGATGAGGATGATTGTTGATAAATAAAAACTTGTCGAAATCGGAATATGCAAAGAGGAATTTTATCGATAAACGTCGGTATTTATAATATTTTGGACGTGTGCGGGAATGCGCACGAGATATATCGCTATCTCGTCTTTGCGCTTACAATATGTTTATTGTCGATGCGTAGGTGTCCTTTGTTTTGAGAGACAGCGCGGAAGATGTGTTGCTCTCTCCTTTCCTCATGGAATGCGGTCTCCGCTAGTAGTGAGTTGAATGACCGACCGCGTGGACTTTGTCCATTGTTTGTCTCGCATTGTTAAGATGGGGCAAAGGTCGTCTCGTGGGTTCAGTGACCGCACGTATAATCGCTACAGTAATATGACATGATATACATGCGCGAATAAAACAGTAATAAGTAACCGAATAATACGAAAAAATCACCCTTGATTAAAATACTTCCTTGGCATCAATATATCACACACACACACACACACATTGGGTGAAACTTGACAACAGTAAGACCTAAGTACTGTTCTCGTAACAAAACGTAAGAATGCCGTATGTAGAGAACCTCGGGATAAGACGCTGAAACGCTAGCTCGAAATAAGAACCTTCTGAAAGCCTCCAAATAGGCACGCGAGTGAATGACTGAAACCAATGAGGAGCGTGTCATGAGGAATGTGTCATGAGGAGCGTGGCATGAGGAGTTGTTGAACTTGAATTTAATATAATTGCTGAGATTATTATTGTAAATTAGGTATTAATTATGTTTACGAATGCTATTTTTTTTATTTATTTATGATTTTAATGCTTAAAATGAAATATTCAAAACACTCTCCCGTCTAGCCAAGCGAATGTCCGTTCTAAGACACGTAGTTTACATAAAATAAAAACAAAATTAAAATTAAGGGAACATACTCGTATTTATAGCAGCCATGACTTTAAAAATTCCACCATAGTCAAATTATGCAAACAAATGTATTTAAATTAGAAACATTTATTGTACAAACGATCATTCACTGAATTGATACAAAATGGAATTTATGTTATCAATCTTTATACGCTGCCTGATTTTTATTCCATTTGATTTTTCATTATTAAATTCGTGTTGATATCTCTTACTAAATTTGGTTTTAATTCTATCAGACACTTTTTATTGTATTGTTTTAGACTTTCGTTGAAAACAGTATAACCTGGCGGGTTTATTGTCATTTGGCAATCTCTTCCAAGCAACCAGAAAAATGTTTAAGATATTTTAAGTGAAAACCAGACTGAAATCCTTTTTTTTTAATTTAGGTTCCAGTGGGATTTGAAGCCGCAACCTTCGGGCAGGGAGACAGGCGTCTTATTCATGAATTAATTCAATCTATGCAATAATTTCTGATGTCTTCATTCTGCCTTCTTTTAAACATTGACACTCCATACATTTTCCTCAATGCACGCATCTCAACAGTACTAACTTTTATCTTTGTTCTATTAAGTACAAATTTCACTTCCTTCCATCAAGTTGACCACCAGCACACTAGTATGTATTGTCATTTTTGCTACTGTTGATTTTGCGCAGTCGTTGTATATTACATTAAGTGCTCCGTTTACTTTGTTCGTTGTTGCTACCCTCTTTCAATGTCCCTTTCAATAAGAAATATTTCGATAGAAGCAAAGCTATATACAATGGAATTTTCATCTTAAAAGAAGTGGCCAAAAAGAGAGATAAATGCAATAGAAAATTGATAGTTGATTTAATAACGGTGCAGTGCTTAGGATGAAGTACGTTGAAATTAACAAACAGCTTGTTGAATTAGCTGTCTGTATTCCCCTGATGATGAGGCGAAAACCTTGAAACTAGTTGGATCAACCCGTTATATAAAGTGTAATAAACAGTGTTTGATTTAAGGAATTCCAATGCATTTTTTTAAAGAACTCTGGTATCACTTTGTTGAACTCTATAATTCATATAACATTGAAACACGGTTACTTTGTTTAATTCCACTGCATTTATTACAAATCACAATGCATTTCAATAATACTTGTGTCATCATTAGGTGAGTAGTCAAGAATTAAGTGTGTATGTTAATTATATCATTATGGTATATGTTATGTGTTTTTATAGTAAAATATAGAAAAAGTGTCTATTGTATATTATTTGTTATTTGTTGTTTATATTTAAGGCATTAACGTTGTGGAGGTTTAAAGACATTGTAATTTATTTTTATCAAACACTGTTTATTCCACTTTTTTGTGACGGTATAACCCTACCGGTTTCAAGGCTTTCACCTCATCTTCAGGGGAGCGCAAACAAGACTAAATGCTGTTCGAACTGGTACCGATATACACGCTTCAACGGTTGGAGGCTGGGGGGTGAGGAAGGCACGGGATAATTTCTCCTCACCCGATAATTTCTCCTCATCCTCACCCCCCAGCCTCCAACCGTTGAAGCGTGTATATCGGTACCAGTTCGAACAGCATTTAGTCTTGTTTGCGCTCCCCTGAAGATGAGGTGAAAGCCTTGAAACCGGTAGGGTTATACCGTCACAAAAAAGTGAAATAAACAATGTTTGATAAAAATAAATTACAATATTTGTTATTTGTGGTAGAAGCGGAGATATGACGAATTCGTTTGATTATTTATAATATTTATATTTTGTTTATTTGTCTTATTTATTTAAATGACAATTTATTCCGACACAGCAAGTGTTCAAATATGATACATTGTGATTTACAAAAAATAAAGTGGAATTAAACAAAGTAACCGTGTTTTAATTTTTGCGATTTTCGTAATCAGCAGGGTCGATTTAGTAACTATCATCTAATTTAATCTCTGTTACAGACAAAAATTTAAAATTTGTTAACTAGTGTTATATATTAATTGCACTGTATTTAACCCTCCAGTGCTAATGTCTTAACTATAAATCATATAAGCTATAAATTATTTGAATATTTATTTCATACCTTGACAAAATGCAACAAATGCAAGAAACGAAACAATTTTCACCAACATAGTAGAGCTTTATACTTGTTCTAACACTTGAAGAAAGACTATAGCTGATCACAAATAATTCACGTATTTATACTAATTAATTTGAATAAGATATCACAGTCTGCATACAGGACAACGCATTTTGTGATCTTATATTCCTAGACGTCTAGAGATTAAAAAGATAACCTTCGTATTTCCAATTTTTCTCATCAATTGCAATTTTTTATCTGATTTAATTTTTTTCAACTAAGCACGTCGATTAGTAAAATATTAATAAAATATTTTTTTTTTATTTAGATTATCTTAGTTTTAATTAATTTTATTTATTAATTTATATATTATTATTATTTATTTATTTTATTTACACATGACGACAGATCATTTTATTTGGACATACAATTTTAATGGATCTGGGTTTGTTGGATCTCCAGTAAACTAGAATTTTGCCTGTATCTCACTGAGGACATATAGCATAAAAAATATTTCGATTTTTGATCACGTAAAACTCCGTTACACATTCTCATCAACCTGACAAACAGTGACACTCAATTACATATTTATATATCACGCGAATCGAACTCCTCACACTTCATCACTCGACAGACCAAAACGTTTATCCCACAATATACCACACATAATCATTTAAAAAAAAAACACTACACTCAAGAGTTCACACAAACCTTTTGCTACAAGTCATTCCTTAGCAAGCCCGAGTATTCAAAATCCTGTCGCAATAACAACCAAGTTCCAATCCACTGCCTAAATGTTTTGCTCCCTTTTGCCTTTATTGAAATCGGCCCCCCATCGGATGTTATGGGAGCCAAATAGGCATATTGCATTTAGGCAAAATATGTCCTAACTCTAGAATGGTGAACAATTGATCAGTTGCCAAGCGTGTGATGCGTCTGTGCTGAGTTTCCACAGTTTTTTCTTGATGATAGTGCCAGAGAATGGAATTGTCGTGTAAGTTGACTTTATTAAGAACCTGATACTCCTTGAAAAGATCCGCTGTGGGATGCTGGGTAAGAAGTTTATTAATTATTATCTGCAGCATATATATGTGCTTCTGTGTTAAGGTGCGTCTCGTCCAAATTGATATATTTGCACCGTCGAAAAGTGCCAACTTACATCAAGCGAAATATATATCTTAAGGAACGTTTTTACTGAGCACATTTCGAATTATCATACACGGAAAATAATTGTACAACACATTCTCGGCAATCGTGGTCTAACGTTTATCATTCACGCTAAGCAAGCAGGCGCCCCAGGTTTGATTCCTGGCGCCCGAATTCACTTCTAGACTGATACTCGTATTACTGTTAGACCGTTCCACATCTGAACTCATGTATTTTTATAGCTTATATGCTGCTCATCACAAATTCTTATAGTGATTCTAAGCAACGCACAAATAGTACTATTTAAAACTGCCTTACAAAACGAAATACTACAGCAGATTAAACCTACATATCGTCATGAAAGTGTAATAAATATCCTTGCCATTGGATCTTTGGGTTTGATATCTCAATAATTTGCGCTTGCTGAAGTGCAAAACCATGCGCACAATAAACCAATACACGCACAAGCGACTTCCAGAGATACACAAAGTCATAAGAAAAAAACAAAAATTAATAAATAGCCTATGAATGCAATTTTTACTGAGGTTTCACATCTGTTTCCTTTCCATTAATATTGTCGAATTCTAAGAAATATTCATATACATAAAATATTTTAATCAATTTCTCGCAATTGAAATCTTTCCGTCAATAGACCACACGCACTTTTAAAGTGGATGGTCCATAGGAAAGTAATACGACCATAACATCAGTCTGATATAAGCACTGCTCTCATAACACTGGGGGATCATTCCTTTTGAAGAGAGCTCGAGGAATGAGATAGAAACACGTGTAGCGGAGATTAATGGAATTAGTGGAATAAAAAATTAATTTGTTATTAAGTATTTCAAAAAATTATGTACAAAAAGAAAACACTAGCCATACATATAACATCGATAATAGTGGTTTATGTCAAACAAACTAATATCGAGACAAACATCCTGATGATGATACGAGACGAGAAGTCGAAACATCAACAACTACCTAAAATATACACAAGGCATGTATGGAGTTCCATAAACTAAACACCACATAAATCTGTTGGATAAAATTTGTGGGAGGGTTTGCGTATGCTGTCGAAGTTTCAAAAACGTTGCGGTTTTCTTCTTTCACATTAGAAAATCGATTAATATTTATTTAATTATTTCATTTATTTCCGTATCCGGACCATAATTAATATTTGTGCAACGCGTTTCCAGTAGGAGACCATCGAGATCGCCCTATTATTCGCATCTATTAGGTCCTGCCCAGAGCATGTATAGTAGTCACGACGTTAATATGTGTACAAAATAGCATTTGATGTGAATCCTGTATAGCTTTACAATCCCATTTAATGCTACTTTCGTTAAAGAAACGCCATCTCAGCATGTTCACTTTGCATCAGGCCATTCCTACTTGAATTTCATTCAGTTTTCTCTAAGTAGAAGTTGTACCATGGTAGTTGTACCATGGTTGGTCTCTAGGTGCAATCATGTCCGCGACACTTGATTCTTTCGGTTTCAAAAAATGCGCTTTATCCGGAAGAAACGTTAGTTTTTACGCTCTCTTCATAACACTATTCCTGGGTTTCAATTTCGATTTTGCTGGATGGGGGCCAAATAAAAAATGTCATGACCTCTGTACTTAGTATGTTCTTTAACTTTTTTAATGCACTGGCGTTAAAAGAACATTTTGTTGCACATTAACACACTCCCTGAAAGTGGGCTCTCATCTCAAATAAGATGCGTTTATAACTACTACGAATTTCATAATAAGAGGCCTATCTTTGAGCTCCAGGGTTACGAGTTCAATTCTCGTCCGAATAAAATTAATTTTGAAATTTGGTCCTTTATAGTTTTAACTTAAGGCCTATTATACTTTTATCTTCTACAATATTCCCTCGAATGACACAGGCATTTCTTTCCCCTAGTATTCGAGGGAATAAGAATACTTCTGATTCGGTCATATCCATTCTTTCAAAAAGAGGAAAATAAACACGCCGGTGTGCTCCGATCGTCTTTTTTCGGTGTGCAGTCTGTTCCAGTAAAGCTGTGTCCTTGGTGAGTTTACTGGTGTGCAACGGGTTACTCACTTAAGCTAAAATCAAAGTTTCTCTTTCCAATTGAATTCGCGTTGGAATGGCGAAGAGATCCTCGACTACGAGACTATGACCAGGATCGTTATACAATAGAAAAATAACAAGACCCAACACGAAAACAAAGCAAACCTATGCCAGTCATTCAGATCATCCCAACAATAACAACTTCTTCATTTTACTGCTGTAAAATGAAGAGTGACAATTTATGACAGAAAAAATAATAAGGCTGATGTGTTAATTAAGATAAAAAAAGAGCACGCTGAGATGGTTTGTACATGGGTAACGAAAGAATGAAAAAATACTAGCGAAACAGATATATAGTGCAAATGTGAGAGGAAGACCAAGAAAAGCATGAATGAAATGATATTTTCAAAATACAAAAAGTAGAAAGTCATAAAAATCGTAGACGTTGTATGAGAAGGTGTATTTATGTAGAAGAGTCTAAGGACGTGTTTTGAGATAGGAAAGTCTGGCTCTCTGTTTTTTCAGCCTACTCCGATAGGGTAATTACGTGATGGTGTTTATGTACGAGTATATGTATAAAAAATTACGTAAGTATTTCTACCTCTAAAGTAAATTGAATCCTTACGAAATAACTGTAATTTATTTATTTATTAATTTAACACTTTTATTGCAATACAATCTGGCGGGGTTATTGCCAGGTGGCAATCTCTTCCAACCAACCAGACAAAAGTAAATAAAGCAAGTTACGTGGTCGCATAAATCATTCAAATGACTATCCATCCCCACGAAATCCATAAACATATATGCGAGAACATGCCCACGAACCCCACAAAGACGGACAATCACCCGAACATTATTTTACTGTTACTGACTGGTATAATAATTCATGTGTTATCGTTCATTGTATCCGTGTAGTCGTTTTAAATATGATTGGTTGGTGTAATTTCATTGATAGTGATTAGGAAAAATAACCTTTAGAATAAATTTATCTCAAAGTCAATGATAAACGAGACAACTTCAATATCAAGATGTCTAGACCAGCGGTCGATCACGCGAATATTTCTTGCTTCCTCACTGGACTCGATGTAGAGATCACCATGAAAAGTCAAACTATTTTTCTGTCTTATGCAGTTTAATTCATTTTGTCGTTAACATCAGCGCGTTAACAGAAGATAAAAGTAGAAAAAAGTCTTGAATCGAGCTCGTAACCCTCGAGTTTAAAGATAGGTCTCTTATTATGAAATTCGTAGAAGTTATAAACATATCTTATCTGAGATGAGAGCCCACTTTCGAGGAATAGTGTCCAACAAAATTTTTTTTTTAACGCCATTGCATTCAAACATTTGAAAGAAAATAATAAGTCCAGAGGCCTTGGCACGTTTTCTTTGGTCACCCTCCAGCAAAATCGAAAGTAAAACCCAAGAATAGTTTTATGAAGAGAGAAAAACTAACGATTCTTCCGGTTAAAGCACATTTTTTGAAATCGAAAGAATAAAGTGTCGCGGACATGATTGCACCTAGAGACCAACTACCATGGTACAACTTCTACTTAGAGAAAACTGAATGGAATTCAAGTAGGAATGGCCTGATGCAAGGTGAACATGCAGATATGGGGTTTCTTTAACGAAAGTAGCATTGAATGGGATTGTAAAGCTGTACAGGACTTATAACACATGCTATTTTGTACACATATGAACGTCGTGACTACATGCTCTGGGCAGGATCTGATAGATGCGAATAATAGGGCGATCTCGATGGCCTCCCGCTGGAAACACGTGGCACAAATATTAATTTACTAGTTGCGAGCCGTGAAATATTCACGGAAGTAAAACAAATTCTACTTTCGAAAATTTGTGGACCTAGTTTTTGTAAGAATCGGAAATATTCCTCTCTTCCTCTCTTGTATTCAAAATTCAATTCTCGTATTCTTTCTTTGCCGACAACCGTCGTACGGGTTTTTGCCTATTTATATTATGATGGTCCGGACACGGAAAGAAATGAAATAATTAATTTAATATTAATCGATTTACTAATGTAGTTAACTACGACTGTTTGTAAAAAATGTATAACCCGAGCATATCAATCATATCACTGTCAAAACAAGAAATATTTTTTTGTTATTTAAGTAGACGAAAGTACGGTCACATAACTTCATACCAGAAGGCATTGAACTGGTTGAATGTTAGAAATAGACGCCAAACTCACATACTGTCTCTATTGTGTAATCTCTTAAACTGTCCCGCCACCCCCTATTACCTCGCCGTTTTCAGCGTCTTTCCAATCATGGATTAGCGCTACGCTCAAACAGATATTGTTTATTGGCCTTTCCAGTTCGCCGATCCTTTTTTTACGTCGTCCTTTACTGTCCATGCAGTGGAACTCTGGAATCAGTTACAAACCAATATAAGACTCGCTCCGTCCTTGGCATGCTTTAAGAAGCGACTGAAAAAACTCTTAATTTCTAGTCAGTAAAATAACGTGTTTCATTCCCGATTTTTATTTTCCGTTCCTCTCCACCATCCCTTACTTTTCTTTTGATTGATGATATCTCACTTTATATGAAAAATAATGTTCGGGTGATTGTCCGTCTTTGTGGGGTTCGTGGGCATATGCTGACGTGTGTGTTTATGGATTTCGTGGGGATGAATAGTCATTTGAATGATTTATGCAACCATATAACTGGCTTAATTTACTTTTGTCTAGTTGGTTGGAAGAGATTGCCGCCTGGCAATAATCCCATTAGATTGTATTTGCAAGAAAAGTGTCAAATAAATAAATAAATAGACTCAATTACAATAATATCCTTGAGTTTACCTCTTGACCCACAGAGCCTAAAATATTTACTTATTGGCACTTGACAAAAAAAAGTTTGCCAGCCGCTGGTCTATGTTATGACCCTCGGTTAATTTTTATGGAGAAATGTGAATTTCCGATATTCTATTCCTGCTGTTTAATTCTGACTTTTTTATAGAAAGATCAATGGAATTCGAAAGTTTTATTCTAACACCTTTAAGAAATACTGCAGTTTTTAAGCTTTTTCGTTTCACGGCTACGTCAGTATATAATTGTTTTCCATGGTACTCTAAAGCAGTGCTCCGCAACCGGTGTGCCGTGGCACACTGGTGTGCCGTGGCACACTGGTGTGCCGTGAGCCGGATACAGGTGTGCCGCGGTCAAATTCAATGTACGAGTATTTGACATTTTACAATTTTTCATTATGTATTTAATACACAATAACTGGTGCCAACTGTTGAAAACTGCGTAGTGTGCTTTGTACACACCATGGCCGCACCAAATTAGTCATAGACAAAGAAAAATGACCCTTATGCGCGTCGCTGAAGACTCATGCCTAATTTAATACCTATATATTTTAGCTTTTGGTGTGCCGCGGAATTCTAGGAAGAATTTTGGTGTGTCGTAGGTGAGAAAAGGTTGCAGAGCACTGCTCTTATGAACTTACCAATTCGTGCGATAAGTGAGGGTATTAAACAGCACACAGTATCTCAATTATTTTAATCACTAGACCAGCTACTCTCATTTCCTGTTCTACGTTGAATGTTGAGCGATATTTGGTTATTATTACAGTTATCGCTTAAAACTCAGTTTTGCAGAAGTAAGTCATCACAAAATGCAAAAAGCTTTCACCCTTAATAAATTATAAACTGATCGCCCTTGAGGAGAGCTTGATCTTTAAATAGCGCTATATAAATTGTCCTATTATTGTGATTATTATTATTCATCCTTCACTGGAAACCCAAACTCAATCATTTTCAAATTGATATTTTTTGTTTCAAATGTGCATTCACTTATTAATGCTAGCGCTATTGTAATGGTGAACTTGTATTTCATAGTGTAAAGAAAGAGTGATTCGCTATGTCTCAGGTAGATGTCGCATCATATTATTGTAACCGTGATTCAGTATACTTCTTCCTCTTCTTTTAGCTATGTTGGCCTGTTATGGTCCTGCATCATCGTTTCCCTCTTGTGACGTCGACTGCCAGCTGTCTTTCCATCTTTTGGGAGGTCGTCCTGGAGGTCTGCTTGCTTAGGGGATACTGTCCTTGGCATTCTTACGGATCTTGGTTCCACCATTTTGGATACATGTTCGTTCTAGAATCTTCTATGTCGTCCACATCTGACAATATCTTCAACTTCGCACCGCCTTCGGATTTCTGTGTTTCGTACTCTATCACGAAGGGTTTTGCCAGCGATACTCCTGAGTACCTTCATTTCGCTGATTCGAAGGAAATTTTTGGTTCTAACAGTGTCGGCTCTGGACTCTATGCTGTATGTCATTATGGGGCGGACACAGGTCTTGTATATACTCACCTTGCTTTGGATGTTCATATACTTGTTTCTCCAGATAGTGTTCTTTAAACATCCGGAAATAGCTGCGACCTCTTGTGATTGTTCCAGTAGTTCGCCATAGATGTCATTATTGCACAGTATACTGAATTAATTAACCCCACGACACCCCTGGGAATTGGATATCTAAATTAAACAATATTTTTATGAACAAATCACTCATCATGTCAATTAAAAATGAATGTCACAGTTTTTATATTGTAAATGAAAAATAGTTATTAATCGAACATATATTTTATTGTGATTAGAATAGTATGTAATTTAAAAAAGAAAAAAAATACATGTTGAAAAGAGCTTAAAATTATTTTAAGAAAATTACAATCAATACAAAAATGTAAAAAATTGACACGTCTCAGGTTCAGCTTTAACTATTATCGTATAAGTAAATAAATACTTTTAGAATCTCTGTTTTCCCATTTGACTATTTAACGTTGGTGATGATCCAGTCGGTAAAAGTATTGATCCGACTGTACACGTCCGGCATACCGTTAGCACATGGGTTGCCCCAGGACACCACTCCCACCAGCTTGCCACCCCTCGTCAGGGGACCTCCGGAGTCACCCTGCAAACAGAGAGATGATACCAGTCAGTACAATACACAACTTCCCGCAATATATCTAGGCATGCCACGGTACACACTTACCTTGCACGCGCCCTCGCCTTTTTTGGTAAGAGTGCAGATCTGTGATGGGTAGACAGTATTTCCTGCGCTCCACCTCTCCTTGCAGTCCTCGTAGCTGATGGCCAGTAGGTCGATGGTTTGAAGGGTCTCGGAGACCGGTCCTGGGTACTGAATACATACATCATATTAGCTTTTAAAGATACAAACAAATTTTTGAGAATTGAAAAAGCCACGCTATTGATACACCATTGGAATTAAACTAGTTATCGTAAACGCTGGAATTGGAAAATATGGAATTTTTTCCAGAATTTTTGACAATAATATATAAACACCTTAACCAATCATAACCAACCATACTTATCTCCATTTTGAATTTGATATTAAACGGATAATTTATATAAATATCGTTTGTATTTAGACAAGAAGTCAAATTGTGTTAATGGATAACAATATGACAGTATTAAGCTATTGAGATTGTCTAAACTTACCGATGTCATTCCCCAGCCAGTGAGAGTCACAGTGCTTCCACCCTCGATATAATCCGTTTCTAGGGCAATCGGTTGAATCTTGTCAGAGAACTCAATGTCCTCCGACACGAACATGATGGCTACGTCATTAGAAATCTCCCAGAAGTTATAGTCTTCGTGAACTACATAGGATTCCACTTTGTACGTCACTCCTCCAGTACTGAGGAGGTTACTGCCCGCCACCACCACGAGGTTCTCTGGTCTGTAACTGAAAACAGAAGATAACACAATAAGAATAGTTTCAATCTTATGATATCAGTCAAGTTTAGTCCCGATCACTAGATAGATACTTTTCGAGAAATCAAACAATGAAACTGATCTTATCATAATATGGATATAATTTCAAGCCTCGGTCAGCAATGGACAAAAAAATGTGAATTGAAAGTGTTGCTGTTAATGAGGGACCTTGATAAGAAGCGTCAAACGTAACGATCAACAAATTATATTTTAAAAAAGACAAAGCATTTAACCTCATCAATATTATCTACAGATACTGGCGGTTTGGGTTACTGTTAAGAAGATAGACTAACTGTTGATAGAAACTTACAAATTAAACTACTTAAGTTTTACGAAAAAAATATATACTGGAACCAGACAAAATTATCTAAGTTGATAGTCGAAAACTGTATGCAAGTACCAATTTTCATATGAGGAAGTGAAACGTGAACATAAAAAATGACTGAAAGGAGCCGAATAAATGATCTAGAAATAAGTGCACAATTCGAATATAAGGGGATGACAATGTATGACAATATATAGAATTAAGTGATATAGGATGGAGGTGAACTTAAGGCTGATGTATTAAATAAAACGAAGATCACTTTAAAATCCTTTGGGCATGTGGAAGGAATTAATAAAGAAAGACTTACAAAAATAATACACAGTGCAAATTTGAGCGAAAGACTTGAGAGAAAAAAACCAAATGGAGTACGATTTAAGTGAATGATATTTTGAATGGAAGAAATGTAAAAAAAATAGAGAAATCGTAGGAGTTATCTGAGAACGTGTATGAATGTTGAAGAGACGCGAAGAGTATGTCGCGATAATAAAGTCTGGCGTCCTGTACTCGCAGACAAGGAAACTGAGTGAGTGTGTAAATGTTAGTACTTATGCAATCAATTGTCGTCATTACTTCCTTGACACAAGACAAGGATATGTTACCCGTCGACACAGTGCGCTGCAGTGAGCACGGAGCGCTTGCTGAGGATGGAGCCGGCGCAGTTGAAAGAGTTGGGGGCTATCTTCAGCATGATCTGGTGGGGTGCCGCCCCCGGGGCTGCTTCGCTGCCTCCGATTATCTTCCAGCTTCCGTCGTTTGATGGGGCACCTATAAACATAAAATAAAGTAACAATGGTTCAACACATGTTAAAGTTAAATTACTCGTAGATATAAGAATGACAATATTAAGAAATTCTGAAGACGAGACTTCATATAGGTTTGAAGGTTTGACATATGGATATTCAAGTGAATATCCTGGATTCCTTGAACAGGCTGAGTAAAACTGTGGGTGTACCTGCATGTATAAGCAAAGACTAAAAAAAATTTGAACGTTTGCAATTTGCAAGACCGTTGTCATATAACGTGACGCATGAGATACAATACTTGTATAACACAACTGATCGTATATGGTAAAATGAATGATACACGAGGCAGAGGAAAACACTAAATTTATTAGGTTATTTTTCCATGTGCGCTGAAATGATGTGAAACCTTAACCATTTATTCGTAAAGAAAATATTTAAAAATGTTGGAAAAGTTTAATCAGAGTTGCTTGCGCCGCATCCTCAACATAAAAATACTGAAAAAGCGCACAATCCTGAGAGTTCTTGATGACGCTTAAACAATCAGTATTGAAAGAATGATTACTAGACAGCAGCTTTGATGAGCAGGACACACTGTTAGAATGCCGAATTGTCAAGCACCTACTATTCTGTAAATTTAATTAAGAAAAAGAGACCAGGGTGACCCATAAAGAGATGCAAGGACGGCAGCCCTGGGTATAATACCATATGTGTTGTATATACCCAAGGCAGTGTTGCAGTGACACAGGAGCTCGTCTAGTGGAAAAGGGCGCTGCTCAAGGGGCGTCACATTTTGGACTGCGAGACGCGAAAAGCAAAGAGCCTCTTGCAAGGAGCGTCAGATACCTTGGCACTGTGTTAGGAAGCTTGGCACTGGGATTGGAAGATTAGATTTTGATCGGGTTTTAAAGTGTTAAGTTGTTTTATTTAAATGTGAGTTTTTGGTTAAATCCAACAATGTTTGAGTTATTACATTAAATTTTTAAAAGAAGATGAACACTTGACACCAACTATAAGATAACATACTAAGCTTCTTAAAATATATATTTTTTTAAAGTCATTCTTGTGTTTCGACGCTTATTTTTGGTAAATCTGACAGGTGTATTGCTTTAAAGCAATTTCTTCCAGTAAACTTATCTTGTTCATGTTAATTTGTTTTGATCCACGGCATATTTAACAAAAAAAAAAACGATACTTCAATTCCAGTTAAAAAATACCGATCTCTGGACAATAATGGTTAAATATACTAAATGAATTCGTTTGAACATAAGGGTGGAAGAAAAAATAGGGGGAAAGGATATTCTTAGTAATGTAATATTTGTTCAATTCTTTTTTTAAATATGATTAAGAATGATACACATTTGATAACTCTTGAAAGTTCGTTGCACAATAGTCCCGAGTGAACCGTTAATTGACGTGTAAAATGAGGATTCGTATAAATGTACATCTTACCACGGAAAATGTTGAGGATTTGACTTATTTATTTATTTTATTTATTAAACACTTTTATTGCAATACAATCTGGCGGCATTATTGGCAGGCGGAAATCTCTTCCAACCAACCAGACAAACGTAAATTAAGCAAGTTACGTGGTCGCATAAATCATTCAAATTACTATCCATCCTCACGAAATCCATAAACATATACGTGAGAACATGCCCACGAACCCCACAAAGACGGACAATCACCCGAACATTATTTTTCATATAAAGTGAGATATCATCAATCAAAAGGAAAGGAAAGGATGGTGGAGAGGAAATGAAATGAAAAATCAGGAATGAAACACGTTATTTTACTGACTAGAAATTAAGAGTTTTTTTCAGTCGCTTCTTAAAGCATGCCAAGGACGGAGCGAGTCTTATATTGGTTTGTAACTGATTCCAGAGTCTCACTGCATGGACAGTAAAGGACGACGTAAACAAAGAGGAGCGGTGAACTGGAAAGGCCAATAAACAATCTCTTTGAGCGTAGCGCTAATCCATGATTGAAAAGACACTCAAAATTTTCGGCGAGATAAGAGTGTGTGGCGGGACAGTTAATGATATTATACAATAGAGACAGTATGTGAATTTGGCGTATATTTCTAACATTCAACCAGTTCATACTTACCATGGCACAGATATATAGCTGCCAGGACACAAGTTAATTCTTTGAACATCTTGGTTAGGTTTATTCTTGATTTGACACCACGCAAGTGATTATAATTATTCTTTATAAAATGCTTCATTTATAGGAAAAATCTTCAAATATTTGACATAAATGACAAAGGAGTTTATCGTTCATAACCCAAAACGTATCTTGTTTAGTTTATCTCGTTGATCTCTTGCATTTGATTGCATTTTTTGAAGGTTAATTTATAATTTGTTGCAATATTTCTCGATAATTAGTGCAAGGAGCGATAACATATAAGTTTGCTTTATTATGTAAAGTTTGTCTTATACTGTTTTTTTTTAATTGTATAAATTTTTTTAACTCTTGAATAAAAACACACAATTTGCTTTGATTTCAAAAAACTTTTTATTGGTCATTGAATTATAATGTATGGCATTTAAACAAAATAAACAATATCCGCCAAATGTCCCCCTCTTGCAGCTCCACAGATGTCGACTCTTTTGTCAAAATTTTCGATGACGTTTTGCCATAATTGCGGTTCTAACTCACCAATAACGCGAATAATTTCGTCTTTCAGCTCAGGAATTGATTGGGGATCATTGTTATAGACCTGGATTTTCACGTAACCCCAGAGAAAATAGTTCAACGATGTCAGATCATATGATCTTGGTGGCCTATTAACATCACCGTTTACGGAGATTACAATAGATACAATAATTCTCAATTTGAACGCGTTGTTATATTGTATACTTCATTTTTATAAATGCCATACATTACACTTCTCAAATGTCACAAGACCCAGGCCAGTTCGCGACGCCATCTGTGTTTTATTCAAGAATTTAAAAAACCCTAACTTTGACAGACCCTTTACTAGTGGAATTAACTAGTTATCACATAATTATGTCTGTTCTTCTTTTGTGTGTAATTCTTGGACACTTATGTCTGTTCTTCTTTTGACTGTAATTCTTGGACACGTATGTCTGTTCTTCTTTTGACTATAATTCTTGGTCACGTATGTCTGTTCTTCTTATGACTGTAATTCTTGGACACGTATGTCTGTTCTTCTTATGACTGTAATTCTTGGACACTTATGTCTGTACTTATTTTGACTGTAATTCTTGGACACGTATGTATGTTCTTCTTATGACTGTAATTCTTGGACACTTATGTCTGTTCTTCTTTTGACTGTAATTCTTGGACACTTATAACTGTAATTATTTTTCTCTCTCTTACAGTTAATTGCATTTTTAAAGGTTGATTTATTTTTCTCTTTCAAGGTTAATTAATATTCTTTTAATTTTTTTTTAAAGAATAGATATGACCGAAGTCATAGGTATCCTTATACCCTCGAACACTAGGCGGAAGAAGTGCCTGTGTCGTTCGAAGGGAATAGCAGAGCGCAGGGTTCGAACCGACGACCTTCCGGACGGAAGTCCAGTGCGTTTCCGCGCCGCCATGCACCTCACATATTGATATAAAACTTTTATTTCTTTAATTGCAACAGGTTGTTCGGAAAATAGTTTCATATTCACCGTTAGATAGATACCGTTAGGACAACATTTTCGCTACTAATTTCATTGGTAATAATTAACCGAATTGATAGAGCGGTTGTATTCGACGTAATTTTGAAGATTGTGCAAAATAATTTGTGGTTTCAGTTTTTTTTATTTATTTATTTATTTTACACATGACAAGTAATATACATCATTTGCGAAAAAAACAACAGGTAATTTAATTTGGACACACAATTTTAATGGATCTGGGTTTGTTGCCTTTAATTTGTTGTGTCCCCAGTAATTTAGGCTTTTGCCTGTATCTCACTGTGGATATGTCAGTGAATGATACTTTTTACTAACACAGTGAAAAAAATATGATATAGACCTATACGTCCGAAGCGTTTTGCGATTATGCGGTCGTGTGTGTCAAATGTAGTTTAAAAAAATCATAGTGGTAATATGATACTCAAAGATTGTATCCGCTAGATAACAACCAGTGTTCTACAACACGAAATACTGTTATGATCCTGAAAATGTCAAAAACCGAAGACCACGAGCAATTTTAAGATTGAATTTGACCTTAAAAATACGAAATTACTTTCCGGATAATCCAAAACATTATATTTTATATTTTTGATTAAATAAATTTTCTTTTCCTTGGCATGCTTTAAGAAACGACTGAAAAAACTCTTCATTTCTAGTCAGTAATATAACGTGTTTCATTTCTGATGTTTCTTTCCTTTCCTCTCCACCATTCCTTTCTTTTCCTTTGATTGATGATATCTCACTTTTGCTTTAATATGTATGAATCCATAAATATGAATAATTATTTTAATATTTTTAGCTACCTACTATGTAACTTGCTTTATTAACTTTTGTCTGATTGGTTGGAAGAGATAGCCTCCTGGCAATACGCCCGCCAGATTGTATTTGCAATAAAGTATTAAATAAATAAATATACCCAACTTTTATATATTTCATTTTGTTTTAACAGTCACATAATTTTTTAAAGCAATATATCGTCGTTGTTCTGCGAAAAGCATTTAAGTCCTAATATTGAGTTTTAAGATAAATGCAATTTAATTTTTGGAAGACGATGTCAAATCAAGTTATATGACTTTTTATATTTTCATTACAGTGAAACCATATAACTTTTGAATATAAATGTTTTTTCCATGTGTAGATATTTTGTAATTTATTTTTATCAAACACTGTTTATTCTTTATTCCACTTTTTTGTGATGGTATAACCCTACCGGTTTCAAGGCGTTCACCTCATCTTCAGGGGAGCGCAAACAAGACTAAATGGTGTTCGAACTGGTATCGATATACATGCTTCAACGGTTGGGGGCTGAGGGGTGAGGAAGGCACGGGACAATTTCAGCCAAGAGCGGAGAGCTTTTTGGGAAATAACTGCTCAACAGATGTTTGGATCAGTGTACTGACTTAGAAATTTCTAGGGCCTCTAATATGTCCAATTTATTTCCGTTACTACTGATATGTAAGAATTTGGCTTCATCGATAGAAAAAGTATGCTTTTCACGGTGACAATGATTAGCCATTTGAAAATAAATTAGAGAATTTGTTAAGGCGGATTTGTATTCACGAAATCCCTTTTCAAAAGATCTTTTTGTCTTTCATATATAGAAATTATCACAGTCAGCACATAAAAGTTGCTAAGTATTCCATTTTTGCCTTCCCCATTAAATAAGAGTTTCCGGAGATTAAAATTAGTGTAAAAAGCTGGCTTTATGTGACTTGGAATATTTTTGGTTATTTCATATGATATATATTTTTTATAAATAGGACTTTGCTCCATTTATAGATATGCTTATAGGTGTCGTTAAATATATAATCTTTTATACGTTTCTTTTTTGTTTTGTTTTTTAAAAGTGAATCAATGAGGCTTCCAGGATAGCCATTATTTGTAGTAATTTTTTTATGGTTATTAATTCCTTTTTAAAATTGTCGTCGGTTAAGGGGACACTGAGCAATCTATGAAGCATACAGTTAAAGGTGGCGAATTTATGGTTATTAGGATGGTTGGAAGTTGCTGGAATGCTGTAGATATTTTTATTTTAAATAAAATGACATCAAAAAGTATTTTTAAGCAAAATGGACTTAAATGCTTTTTGCAGAACAACGACGATATATTACAAACAACAAATTATTTTCTACACTGACATAGTATAAGCAGCGTTATACAATATTAAAAAAAAAAACAAGATGGACCCTACACGAGAACAAAGCAAACCTATGCATTTTACTTGGTTCCTCCCGACAAGAACAGCTTCTTCATTTAACTTCTGTTAGTAATCAGAAGTCACAAGCAAATCCATACAATACCCATATTGATTGCCCAACTGTGAAATATTGTTATGCAATGTTGTGTAAATAATTAGTTGCACCCAGTTCACTATGGAAAAAATACATTTTGTCGGTTTGGCCTACAAAGGATATGCGACATGACAAACGTAATTAGTTCTAGACTATTGAAAGTTAGGCAGACAATTTTAAATAAAATTTGATCACCTGTTAAACAGCACTATTGGTGTGAAGTCATAGTTCCAATACGATGGAATAGACGATCTCCGTGGCCTAGTTGGTATGACGTCTGTCTTCCACCCCGGAGGTTGCATAAATCCCGCTGGAACCTAGATTTAAAGAAAAGGGATTCCTGTCTGGTTTTCGTTCAAGGCCTCTTTAACTTTTCCCTTCCTGTGCTAAAAAAATCTGCCCGTTCCGGTGATGTGTATTCAATACACATCAATACACATGTAAAAATGAGCGATTTAAAATCGGAAAAATAAGAATATTCATAGCCAATCGCTTAAATTTGAAGTAAAAAGTGATAATAATTGAAATTTAATTGCTAAAAACATTAAAAAAATAAACATCGGCTGACGTTTACAAAACAGGCTAAGCGGCCATCTCAAATGAAAGCCCGCTGGCTACTAAGCGAGAGAAGCGAGCGAACTGAGATTATATGTCTTGCGTTTCCATATACCGAAGTAGAGTGAGAGTGAGACGTGAATAGCGTCGCTTACTCACCCATAGCGGTGTTTTAGAATGAATACACCTACGTCACACACTGGCACAAGTTGAAGGTGTAAGGCGTCCTACCATTGGACCGAGACTCCGAACGAGATATTCATCACTTGGCACAAGTTTGATTGTATTGGTGAATTTATTCCCGATTTTCACAAAATATCTCTGATGTAGCCGATAAGTGCTAATTATTACAAATATTATTTTTTCATTCAATGCGTAAATGTATTACGGAAGAATTCCTAAAATCTGAACCCAGTGTTTATTATATTTATAGAGATATTAAAGTTTTTAGATGCAATGTGTACTAGTTACACATCACAGGACAGGAAGGGTTAACGTCTATCTGATCTGTTGGAAGATATTACGATATGGCAATAAGCCCGCCAGGTTGTATTGTATACAACGATAATGTAATACAATACAACATTATGTAAGCACACAGTTAAATACAAATATAGTATATGTTCAAAACTATTATACTCATAGCATCCATCGATACCAACGCAGTTTGAAGAGGTGATGCGTGAGAAGTGTCTGTCTTTTCAGGGAAAACGACGACCATTGTTGTTACAAAGTGGACAGCAGTGCTTATAAACAGGCTTAATAACCGCGCGAGAAGTTATTTTTAGTAAAGAGTGTTGGCCTTTAACCAGTAGAGTAATCCTAACACAACGTTGGACTAACAAATCCAACGAGGCGACACAATTAACACCAAGACTGCTTCCATCAGGCATGACCTATTTATGCTTATGTAATTCTTGGTGATCTAGTCAATGGAGCACACTGTTGACCACCGATCAGCACCCTTTTGGTAACATCGACCTTTTCAGACACATTTATCTTGAAATATCGTAAATAATTACAGATCCGTTATTCATCCTTGATTAACCCATTCTTTTTTTTTTTTTTACTAAACAAAGTAATATATTGTACAAATATTTGTCAAGGCTATACCTATATGGTATAAATATTTATTACTTAACTAATCTTATTTATATATTATCATTTATGAACTTACTTAATCTTATTTTCCTACACGTCATTTTATTTTTATTTTTTATAAGCTTAATATATGATTTCTTAGAAATAAATAACACCTACATACTACTCGTACTTATAACTAGATAACAATTCTTACAACTAATTATTAAACAAGAACAGGTCAACTCGTTCAGGCTACTTGTATTCCATCACATTCACTCAGAGTTTGGTCGTCCCAGCTAATACTGTAGGTGGACTAGTCAGGCAACAGATAATGCTTCGGGAGCTTGTGCTTATAACGGAAGGGTAGGTCGGATTTACTCTCGTAAGGCCCCAGGGCAGCGACTAAGGGATTGCTGTGATTTTGTTGACTTTCATAGAACTTCACGGTCCAAGCGAGGATGTGGTGTTGTGGGGTTTCTTCTCGCTGTTCGGCGTGAAGTCGGGCAAGGTTTGTTCTGGGATGGGTGTTAAAAGATATCTTGAATACCTTGTTCTGCACTCTCTGGAGTTTCAGGTGGTCCGTGTTGCTCACACTATCCCAAACGGGTGCAGCATAGGTCAAGATAGCATTTACCCATTCTGTGATATTTAAACACATAGTAACTTAAAGTGTAACCAGATTTTTTATTAACCATATTTAGGCAAGCTAATTAATTTAATTCATTCGTGTGGAACTCTCTAACATATTCGAATTGGCGACGCAGATACACATTACTGTCTGCGGCCCCATTTATTAAACCTTTGAGCTAAGAATCACTTAAGTAGGCACGTAGCTCGCGGTTCCTCATCGCATGTGTTTGTCCGTCATTGCGCGCACGGGTTCATCAAGGGCTTATGAATATAGTTACTAGACGAACTCTCTTAAAAGACTGAGACTATTTTTTTGCCGGATACTATTGCGAATCGAATGCGAAACTCCCTGATGGAAGTCGAGCGTCTTATAGCGTAATCAGCTTAGAGAGATTGTCAGTTATTCAATATTTGCATATTTATAAGTTCAGACACTTGTTTAATAATTTTGACATTGACTTTACTAATTCGTCATTAAATCAAAAAGATAAAAATATGACGTTAATATTTTTATATCAAAATTAAATTAAATGCATACGAATTTGATCCCAGATAACAGCCAAAATAAAGTAAGGTTACTGACCTGTACAATATTTAATGTGTTATCGTTCATTGCATCCGTGTACCCGTTCAAAATATGTTTTGTTGATGTAATTTCATTGATGGTGATAAGGAAACTTAACCTTGACAATACATTTAATTTAAATACAACAATACATAAGATATATTAAATCACAAGATGTCTAAAATAGAGGTCGGCCACGCGGATATTTCTTGCGCCCCCAGTGGACTCGACGTAGAGATCACCATGAAAACTTTAAGTCTCATCCGGTTTAATTAATTTTTTGTTATGTATAGTTTGTTAATTTCACTGCGTTAACAAAATATACTAGGAAAATCATAATATAAATAGGCCAAAACCCGTACGGTTGTCGCCAAAGAAAGAATACGAGAATTGAATTTTGAATACAAAAGAGCGAGAGAGGAATACTTCGAAACAGATTGAAATTATACTGAACGAACCGGTGTAAAAGGGGACGATGCCAATTTATTTTGAATTGTAATCCATTAAATAATTCATTTATTTCCTATTATATTGAAACTTATAATTACTAGTGTTTACTACTTCGAAACAGATTGAAATTATACTGAACGAACCGGTGTAAAAGGGGACGATGTCAATTTATTTTGAATTGTAATCCATTAAATAATTCATTTATTTCCTATTATATTGAAATTTATAATTACTAGTGTTTACTACTTCGAAACAGATTGAAATTATACTGAACGAACCGGTGTAAAAGGGGACGATGTCAATTTATTTTAAATTGTAATCCATTAAATAATTCATTTATTTCCTATTATATTGAAATTTATAATAACTAGTGTTTACTACTTCGAAACAGATTGAAATTATACTGAACGAACCGGTGTAAAAGGGGACGCTGCCAATTTATTTTATATTGTAATCCATTAAATAATTCAATTATTTCCTATTATTTTGAAACTTATAATTACTTGTGTTTACTACTTCAAAACAGATTGAAATTATACTGAACGAACCGGTGTAAAAGGGGACGATGCCAATTTATTTTGAATTGTAATTCATTAAATAATTCATTTATTTCCTATTATATTGAACCTTATAATTACTTGTGTTTACTACTTCAAAACAGATTGAAATTATACTGAACGAACCGGTGTAAAAGGGGACGATGCCAATTTATTTTGAATTGTAATTCATTAAATAATTCATTTATTTCCTATTATATTGAACCTTTTAATTACTAGTGTTTACTACTTCGAAACAGATTGAAATTATACTGAACGAACCGGTGTAAAAGGGGACGATGCCAATTTATTTTGAATTGTAATTCATTAAATAATTCATTTATTTCCTATTATATTGAACCTTATAATTACTAGTGTTTACTACTTCGAAACAGATTGAAATTATACTGAACGAACCGGTGTAAAAGGGGACGATGCCAATTTATTTTGAATTGTAATCCATTAAATAATTCATTTATTTCCTATTATATTGAACCGTATAATAACTTGTGTTTATTACTTCGAAACAGATTGAAATTATACTGAACGAACCGGTGTAAAAGGGGACGATGCCAATTTGTTTTGAATTGTAAAGAGATTTTTGAGAATTAAATCATTCATCAATCAAGATGTACCTTTTTTATTTTAAACTTTAAACATTAATGAACCCAAAAAACTTTAAGCTGATCTTGCTCCATTCGGTATTTCAAAAATGTATAATTTGTTTTATCAATAAACCTATATTTATATTGTAATTAATTTTTATCAAACACTGACGGTATAACCCTACCGGTTTCAAGGCTTTCACCTCATCTTCAGGGGAGCGCAAACAAGACCGGTAGGGTTATACCGTCACAAAAAAGTGGAATAAACAGTGTTTGATAAAAATAAATTACAATGTCTTTAAACCTCCACAACGTTAATGCCTTAACTATAAACAACAAACCTATATTTATTTAAATTGACGATAATAATAAATTATTTTTATTATTTTATCAAATATTCTTCACATGGAGAAAAAATGTCCGTGTTCAATAAATTAACGCTACTAGTTGCAACCCGTGAAATATTCACGGAAGTAAAACAAATTCTACATTTATGAAAATATATATTAATAAATATAGAATTTGTTTATATATATATATATATCATTTATACATCGTCCCCTTTTACACCGGTTCAAAAATTGTTAGCTAGGTATTTAAAATTCGTTTAGTATCACGGACCCACCGAGATTCAAATTTCGAATTACTTTCGCAGAGAATCCAAGTATTCGTCTCTCGCTCTCTTGTATTCAAAATTCAATTCTCGTATTCTTTCTTTGACGACAACCGTCGTACGGGTTTTGGCGTACGGAGTTTACTATGAATACAATAAATAACATATAATTTTTTATAACAACTATCAAAAGACCTTTTTAACACTCGCCACCCTGTGATGGATAGTGAGTGACCAGGACCTATATTTTATTTGATTATTTGACGTTTTAATACATAATAAAATTATTTTTATAGCTTATTACAAAAAACAACCTAGCAGATTTTGCATAATTTTAATTTAATACATACATTTTTTACTGGACGTTTAGCGTCCAGCACCGTGGCTGGCGGAATTGTTTAGCACAGTAAGGCAAGTGTTAAGGAAAAACAAGTGGAATTCAACATTGACGCAATGTTATACAATAGAAAAACACAGTACAAGATAAACCCAACCGAATAACAAAGCAAAGTTATATGTTATCGCTACTTGCACCAATTATCGAGAAATATTGCAACAAATTATTAATTGACCTTCAAAAATGCAATCCAATGCAATAGATCAATGAGATAAACTGACATCAGACAAGATTCAAGTAATGAACGCTAATCCCTTTTGTCATCTATCTCAAATAACTGAAGATTTTTCCTATAAATAACGTTTTTTTTTTTCAAAATGAATCATAGTCACTTGCGTTGTGTCAAATCAAGAACAAGTCTAAGATGTTCAAGGAAGTAACTTGCGTTCTGGCAGCTATAGCTCTGTGCCATGGTAAGTCAACTCCTTTAACCCTATTATCTCGACGTCTTCCATGGCCTCGGTGGTAAGATTTGCATCCTTTATACGAATCGTGATTTAACACATCGTCATTTGCGGTCCACTCAGTGCAATCGTGGAACGAACTTCCAAGAGTTATCAGATGTGCACCATCCTTAATTCAACATTTTGACAAAGTGTCCTACCATTTAGAAGGGTATGGATACTTTACTCCAGGCAACACTTGACGCTCTTTGCAAGGGTTCTTTACGCTTTATGCGCTTTTCTTTTCGCGTTCCACTAGACGAGCTCCTGTATCATTGCAACACAGCCTTCGGTATATATAACACATATGGTATATACCCAGGGATCGTCCCGTCCTTGCATCTCTTTTTTAGTCAACCTGGTGTCTTTTTCTTAATTAAATTTACAGAATAGTAGGTGCTTGACAATTCTGCATTCTGGAATTGTGCCCTGCCTATCGAAATTGCTGTCTAATTACACTAGTTAACAAGGTTTTTGTAACAAGGGTGAAATCTGTCATTTTAGGTCAATTTTTGTGTGCTTATAACGAATATGAACTTGAAAATGTTTTATCGCGTACCTTTTAAAAGAAAAACTTTAAATTAGTTTTTGACTGAAACTGAAACTTTTGAAATATAAAAAGTTCGACAAAAAAATTGAGTGTTGAAAAACTAGAAGCTTGGGAAGCCTTTGGAAGAGTTGTTAGTGGTTTCCTAGGTAAAACTAAAGCTGACAATTTCGAACAGCTTGTACAAGAGCTGTCTCAAGATTCCATCAGGATAGTCACAGAATGGAACAGCGATATCAAGGAAGGGGGGATTTTAATGTAATGGTGGACCACTGTTGGTTATTTTAGAGGTGACACAAAGTAGAAGAGGAACAAATAGCGGAAAATATTTCATATTTTACCAAAAAAACTGTTGCTACTATAGTAATCTGTTTATGGCTGTTTACTGTAATGTAGGGGCTCCTAAGTTATCTAATTTGAGTTTTCATTCAATTTAATACACAATCTCTAAAAAAATTGTTGATTGGATCAAATTTATAAAAAAGGCTATTTTTTAACAAAAAATTGGTATATAAGGTCAATTTTTCTTATAGTCATTATTTTTTTCTGCTTTTTTTATTTTCCTATATAACAACACTGTATTCAGTGTCTAATTTATTTACTTTCATTGTTGTAATTACGACTTTTGAAATGCGCAAAATCGTACTTATTTCATTAAAACACTCCCCCTTCTGTTATACAAAAATTTTAAGTGTTACAAACTTTTCACTGCGATTTTCGTAATCAGCAGGGTTGATTTAATAATAATCAGCTAATTTAATCTCTGTTACAGAAAAAAAGTTAAAAATTTTAACTAGTGTTATCACTAATTCCTTGTTTGTTGTTTAAGCCTCACCGTGAACGCTCAGGATGTGGGCTCTTCTGCCTTTTTATGTCGAAGACACGGTGCAAGCATCTCAGATGAAACTTTTCGAACATTTTTAAGTATTTCCTATACGAATACGAGTAAATGGTTAAGGCTTCACATTCTTTCAGCGCAGATGGAAAAAGAACCTTTTAAATGTAGTGTCTTCCACTGCCTCGTTTACCATTTATGTTTCCATATAAGATCAGTTGTGTTATTCAAGTATTGTATGTTATGTCATGTATCTCGTTATATGACAACGGTCTTGCAACTTGCAAACGTTCACAGGTTTTTAGTATTTACTTATACATACAAGTACACCCACAGTTGTACTCGGCCTGTTCAAGGAATCCAGGATATTCACTGGAATATCCATATGTAAAACCTTCAAACCTATACGAAGTCTCGTCTTCAGAATTTCTTAATATTCTCATTCTTATATCTTTTGTCGTCTAATTTAACTTTAACATGTGTTGAACCATTGTTACTTTATTTTATGTTGATAGGTGCCCCATCAAACGACGGAAGCTGGAAGATAATCGGAGGCAGCGAAGCCCCCCCGGGGGCGGCACCTCACCAGATCATGCTGAAGGTAGCCCCCGACTCTTTCAACTGCGCCGGTTCCATCCTCACCAAGCGCTCCGTGCTCACTGCAGCGCACTGTGTCGACGGGTAATATATATTTTGTCTCATGTCAAGGAAATAATGACGAGATTGATTCTACGAAATTTCTTGTAACATATAAACGTCAAAAACATTAAATATCCATACGTACAAAAATACCATCACGCCATTTATCTGTCGAGGCAGGAAGAGAGAACAGAGCGCTAGATCTTTCTATCGTGACACAAATGTAATATTTAGTCTCTACTACATCTCTATCTCAAACAACTTTTTCTTCTTTTAAAATATCATTCTATGTATAAGTATCAATAGTATTCATTGATTTTCTCATTAACGCAAATTACAAAGACCCGTCACTAACAACAATACTTTTTTTCACATTTTCTCATCCAAAACTTACCAAGACTTAAATTAGATTCATGTAATAATGAGCACAGTTTCATTGTTATATGATACTGGTACCAACATGTACAGATAATGAATTCCACAAGAATTCCATACATAACTCTGCATGGGGTGCCGGATGGATGGCGTCCACCAGGGAGACCCCCGAAACGATGGAGAGATAGCTGGAGCTCAGCATCACAGGGCAATCCTGCAGTAACAGACTCTTGAGTCTATAGAAAGTTTAAGAAGAAGTCTCATTGTTTGATTTGGGATTTGAACGGAAGCAAACTTGGCTAAATTATAAGTTGAAACTATTCTAATTCCGCTGTCTTCTGTTTTCAGCTATAGACCAGAGAACCTCGTGGTGGTGGCGGGCAGTAGCCTCCTCAGTACTGGAGGAGTGACGTACAAAGTGGAAACCTATGTAATTCACGAAGACTACTACTTCTGGGAGTTCTCTAATGACGTGGCCATCATGTTCATGTCGGAGGACATTGAGTTCTCTGACAAGATTCAGCCGATTGCCCTGGAAACGGATTATATCGAAGGTGGAAGTACCGTGACTCTCACTGGCTGGGGAATGACGTCGGTAAGTTTAGACGATGGACCTCAATTGCTTAATATTGCCGCACAATTCGAGTTATTTTTAAAATACAAACGGTATTATATACAAATTATTCTTTTAGTATCAAATTCGAAATAAAGGTAAGTGTGATGGTTGATCAAGTTATTTGTATATTATTATCAAACAGTCTGGAAATAATTATTTACATTATCCATCTTTAGATTTTGTGATAACTAGTTAATTCCACTAGTAAAGGGTATTTCAAAGTTAGCGTTTTTTATAATTCTTGGATAAAACACAGATGGCCTCGCGAACTTGCCTGAGTCTTGTGACATTTGAGAAGTGTAATGTATGGCATTTATAAAAATGGAGTCGTATACAATACAACAATGCGTTCAAATTGAGAATTATTTTATGTATTGTAATCTCCGCAAACGGTGATGTCAATTGACCACCAAGATCATGTGATCTGACACCGTTGGACTATTTTCTCTGGGGTCACGTGAAAAGCCAGATCTATAAGAATGACCGCCGATCAATTCCAGCTGAAAGATGAAATTATTCGCGTTATTTGTGAGTTAGAACCGCAATTATGCCAAAATGTCATCGAAAAGTTTGACAAAAGAGTGGACATCTGTGTAGCTGCAAGAAGTGGACATTTGGCAGATATTATATTTTACGTTTAAATTTTATACATTATTCTTCAATGACCAATAAAAAGTTTTTGGAAATCATAGCCAATTGTGTATTTTATTCAAGAATTTAAAAAAAATAGAATTAAAAAAAACGCTCAATTTGAAAGACTCTTTATATGAACAGTGTGGATTTTTCTATTCTCAAATAATTTCTTGTATCTTTGAAAGCTAATATGATGTATATATTCAGTACCCAGGACCGGTCTCCGAGACCCTTCAAACCATCGACCTACTGGCCATCAGCTACGAGGACTGCAAGGAGAGGTGGATCGCAGGGAATACTGTCTACCCATCACAGATCTGCACCCTCACCAAAAAAGGCGAGGGCGCGTGCAAGGTAAGTGTGTACCGTGGCATGCGTAGAAATATTACGGAAAGTTGTGTATTGTACTGACTGGTATCATCACCTCTGTTTGCAGGGTGACTCCGGAGGTCCCCTGACGAGGGGCGGCAAGCTGGTGGGAGTGGTGTCCTGGGGCAGACCATGTGCTAACGGTATGCCGGACGTGTACAGTCGGATCAATACTTTTAACGACTGGATCATCACCAATGTTAAATAGTCAAATGCAATTGCATAGATCGTTAAAGAATACGACCATTTTTTTTTTAATTTTCCATATATTTTTAATTCGTTGATTTTTTTAGCTTTTAACATCTATTTTATTATTTTGTATTTCGCATATTACTGTTATTTAAATAAACTTTATGTTAAATCCATCACAGCTTTTATTTTTAAATGTAGATATATATTTTGTGTTTGACATGACATGGTGAGCGTCTTTTACAGATAATTAATTTGAGGATTTCAAAGTGTACTTCTGGCGTCCTGGAACACCCCGATTAATTCCCAGGATTGCCGTGAGATATTTGAAAATGATAATAATTCTTCCTTCTCAGTGTCATGTCAGGTTCCCCCAACGTTGAATATCACCTGAGAGTAGACATCTTTGTCCCCGGCAGCCTGAAAAAGATCTCCAACGCACCCTATGCCAGTCAAATCACGTGCATTGCGGAGCCAGGAGATTTGCCTCCAGCCAACACCTCTTCGGTCTTCTATTTTGCCTTAGATAATTTTTATAATTCTAGGCAGTCTTAATTCAAAGCGCTGATGCATGCTCGCAATTATAGGAAGCGACATCTAACCAGCAAATGGCGAATCATTCTGTATATGTATTATAGAATATAACTCCATTTTTGGAAAATCGCTAGCATTAGTTTGCCAAAGGACATATGAAAAAGGTTGAGTTTGGGTTTCAGTAAAGGATAAATAATAAAAGGACAATTTATATAGCGCAGTTTAGAGATCAGACTCTCCTCAAGAGCGCTCAGAATATCCTTTGTTGAGATGTCTTCCAACAAAGTAAGTAAACACTGATAAATTCAGTTGTTTTGTCGCGTCATGATTACAGTACAGTCAAACCTCGGGTTACGAACGCTTCTAGTCACGTACAAATCGGCTTACGAACACAATTTCCGAACAAATTTTGACTTGACCTGCGTACAATGCCTCGGCTCACGAATTAGTTGTAACGGCGCATTACGCATCACTTGTACTCAGGCGCGCGCGTTGTGAACATTGTTTGTCGTTGCGTTCGTTGTTCTTGATACATTTTTTTAGCTTTTTATGTATTGTATATAATATACAGTATATACATTTAATATATTTGCATTAAATTAACCCTCATTATGGCTCATAAGAAAAATTGTTTCGGTTTGCGAACATTTTGGCTCGCGAATGGAATCGAAGAACGAATTATGTTCGTAACCCGAGGTACTACTGTAATTCTAATTATTCTGGTTTGCCTGATTCACAAATTTTACACTCATCCAGATTCTTGTCTGTTTTCAAGACTCCAGTCCGTTAACACTGGCTTAAGTGTCGCAAACGAATTGATTTCAAATACGTATTTTTGTATTAAAGTTTTTGAATAGGATGTCTCCATTGTATTTTTTGAATATGTGTCTAAAGGGTGATTGTTTAGAGATAAGTGGAACTTTAAAATCGATTTATTTTACATCTTATGAATTGGTTATTTCAAATCAATAAAATAGGGTGGGGTGCAATGATAAAGCTTTTGGCGTTGCTGGTTCTGTAGCGTGGCCTCTTTGTAAAGGGTCTTTTAAATTGAGCGATTTTTTTTAATTCTTGGATAAAACACAGATGGCGTCGCAAACTTGTCTGGTTCTTGTGACATTTGAGAAATGTAATGTATGACATTTATAAAAATGAAGTCGTATACAGTACAAAAACGCGTTCAAATTGTTGAATTATTTTATGAATTATAATCTCCGGAAACGGTGATGTTAATTGGCCACAAAGATAATGTGATGTAACACCGTTGGACTAATTTCTCTGTGGTGGCGGGAAAGGCCAGGTCTATAAGAATGACCCTTAATCAATTCCTGAGCTAAAGGACGAAATGATTCGCGTTATTAGTGAATTAGAACCGCAATTATGCCAAAATTTCATCGAAAATTTTGACAAAAATTTTGAACATCTATGGAGCCTCAAGAGGTGGACATTTGGCGGATATTGTTTTTTGTGTTTACCATAAATGTTATACATTATACTTTAGTGGCCAATAAAAAGTTTTTTGAAATCAAAGAAAATAGTGTGTTTTATTCAAGAATTAAAAAAAATAATTAAAAAAACCGCTAAATATGAAAGACCCTATATTAGACATATGGGGGCGTAGAAATCACTTTTTCGGAAGGTCTTATGAAAATGTTGACAACCCTTTTTTGGAAGGTCTTATGAAAATGTATTATGTTATATGAACACTACACAACGCACTACATCAAACATAAAACAGAATGTGCTACCATCACATATCGGAAGATCTATGATATACAAGTTTCTTCGTAGCTCGTCTTCTCTGGGTAAGTTTTTTGTGGTTTTTCCAAACATACGCAGATGTGGAGAAGTACTTAATCTAACATACGCAGATGTGGAGAAGTACTTAATCTAATAGAGACGTACTTAATTTAACATACGCAAATGTGGAGAAGTACTTAATCTAACATACGCAGATGTGGAGAAGTACTTAATCTAATGGAGACGTACTTAATTTAACATACGCAAATATGGAGAAGTACTTAATCTAACATACGCAGATTTGGAGAAGTACTTAATCCAATAGTTGTAGCTACTTCATTTCTATCCTTACACTCGATTTATAGATTTTCTGTATTTTTAATGTCAATAATAATGGGCTCGAGTCCCGAGTTGGAGCATTCTTGAGGAGAGTTTTCTCTCTAAATTGCGCAATATAAATTGTCCTTTAAGTATCACTATATAACACATCCGGAAACTTATTTTTTTACCAATTTAAATAAACAATCTATCTTTTGTATATCTTGGCAATATTATTTTATTTAAATGTATTATTTACACGTGTTTTGATTGTCTTATTCTCGGCAATATTATTTAATTTAAAGTGTGTTACCGTGGAAAAAGATTAAGGAAATTCCTAAATTGTCTCTGAAGTGGTATCTGTCTTACATAGATAATACCACTGTTACAAAAATTGTCGTAACTTATAACAGTTGTATGTATTATGACCATTATTTATTTAATATAATGGCTACTCCGAGGCAACGCATGCTAAAATTGACTTATTTTATTTGCTACTCTTCAACATATCCGATTGGTGGTTCGGATATGGCATGGTTAGGTTAGGTTAAGTAGGCACTTAACTATCTTATTTATTTTCTCAATACAGAATTAACCCAATTACATTGAAAAATACAACAAATGTTAACATCAAAAAATTATATAAAATAAAAAAATATGTATATGCGTACATATACTCGTATATACACAAAAATATGGTACACATGTATTCCAAGTCACTTAAATACGTTGATGAGTGCTTTATGATGCGCTCAATCTTAGAAGAAAATTTTCTTTTGATGTTGGTAATGTGATATGAAATACGTCAATATCCAAAGCAGTCCTGTTCAAAAGAGTTAAGACCCTTCGAACAAACAGGCATAGCGGCTGGAAGACCAGATCTTGCGTATGTTATTGAGAACAGACAGAGGGCCTCTTTCTTCTTCCGGGCACTGTCCCAACTCATTGCCTAGGTAGGCTGTTGGGGTCGGCTCTTCTCGTTCTCATGCTGTATATTCTTCGGTTCTGGGTGTCGCTTTCATCTAGGTCGTTTCTCTGTAGGATTTTGAAGCATTGAGTCATCCAGGAGTTCTTTGGTCTTCCTCTGGATGGCTGTCGAGGAAGATCCTCAGACATTGCCTGATTTACAGTATGGTCTGGTGGTCTCCGTCTTATGTGCCCTTATCATCTCAACTGTCGCTCTTCCCGCTTACTATTTATGTCAGTGACTCCCAGGCTACGACGAATGCGTGAGCTCTTAATTTTATCTTTCAGTGATACTCCTGCCGACCACCTAAGCATTCGCATTTCTGCTGTTTCAAGTTGCCTAGAGTAGGAGCTGAACATAGTTCAGCATTCTGAGCCATACATAATTGCGGGTCTAACGATAGTCTGGTATACCTTCCCTTTCAGTTTTATAGGCATTTTTGGGTCACACAAGACTCCTGTTACAGATCTGAATTTCATCCATCCCACACTTATTCTATAGTCAACATTCGCGGCGCACCCTCCATCTTTGTGATATTTAAATAATCCTGATAGCTAACCAAGGGTGGCAAGATCAGTGGTGAGGTTTAGTACCACAGAGTGAATATATCACCCTTAGGCACCCCCAGATTTGGAAATCATTTACAAAGGCTTCCTCTTATTGAAGAGCATGCCCGCAAAATAGTATTGTCATCGACTCCAATAATTGAGTCTTCAGGTTTGGAACTACTGAATTAGGCACGAAACTCGTAGTTCGTCACTGCAAATGTTTGTAACATTACCGCACGTGATGAGGTAACAACACTGCACACGTAATCTATTTCTATTTTCCCTTGAATCATCATTCTCTCCATTGTATATTCTCATCTGATGATATGATCAAAGAACCCAATGATTTGCTATTGTATTATTAAAAACAAACACTGTTCGATTTGTCTTTTTTTTAGAATCGACGAATTTGTCCAGTGCAATGCAGGCAATGAGGTGCATGGCCATGCGGTAATGCGCTGGACTTCCGTGCGGAAGATCATCGGTTCGAGCCCTGTACTGTGCTACTCCCCTCCATAGCCTGATTTACAGTATGGTTTGGTGGTCTCCGTCTTATGTGCCCGTACCATCTCAACTGTCGCTTTGATGTATATGTTTTATTTTGGGTACTGTAATTTGTCCAGGTGTATTTGACGCTGAATGACGCTGAATGCTAGACTCTGTATGCGGACTTATGTTATTGGCATTTCCAGTCCTCTGGAAATGCCAATAACATACGTCCGCCTAGTCCAAAATTGGAAACTTACCCAATATTCTTAAGTCTATCCACTATTGACCGTATAAAGGTACTTCCCTTTTTAATTTCCGTTATGTCCGATCGATAAATTAAAATAAAAAAGTACATAATACTCCTGTAAAATAAATCATGGAGTTCTTAGATAAATATTTCATGGATTTATTTATTTTCAATAGTTTTAGTTATGATCTTTGATAAAAATATCGTTATCTTCTTTCCTCATTAATGTCTCAAAAATTAAAAACTTATAAAGATAACCAGCAAATACACTTGAAAATTTCTGTATAAATAACAGTATTTAAAAAGAATCCACTAATATTGTGAGTTAGAAAATTGAACAACATGATAAAGGCTACATTGTTCGTTTTGGGAGTAATCCTGAGCCTCTCTCAAGGTAAGTTTGAAAAACAGATATTTAAATACATATTAGAAAAATCTACAATATTTTAAAAAATGGGGCATTTTCGTTTTTTTTTCAATGAAAACAATAATAATATTTTTTTTTCATATAAAGTATTGAAACTAGTTTGTGATCTAGATGACACAGCATAAATTTTTCTATAATTATTTGAATTATATTTCATGTAAGCAGGAGTTCGTCAAGTATTTCCAAGAGTTCGTCAAGTATTTCCAAGATTATATTTCATGTAAGCAGGAGTTCGTCAAGTATTTCCAAGAGTTCGTCAAGTATTTCCAGGTAGTTTTTTCGTTTGAATATCTTCTTCTTCTTCCCAGTTTCATGGCAGGTCTCCCCAACGTTGAATATCACCTGAGAGTAGATATCTTTGTCCCCGGCAGCCCGAAAAAGTTTTTTTCATGTCAGGTCTCCCCAACGTTGAATATCACCTGAGAGTAGATATCTTTGTCCCCAAAGCCCCTTATGCAAGTCAAATCACGTGTATTGCGGAGCCAGGAGATTTGCCTCCTGCCAACACCTCTTTGGCCTTCTATTTTACCTTGGATGATCAGGTGCAGTAATTTGTACTTTGCTCCTCTAAGAACATGACCCAAGTAGGACACCTTCCGGATTTTAATATTAGTCAGCAACTCTCTATCAACTTTGGCTCTTTGAAGAACCCTTGTGCTGCTGACCATATCCGTCCAGGGTATCCGTAGCATTCTCCGGTGTATCCACATTTCGAATGCTTCCAGTCGGTTCATACTACCAACTTTGAGGGTCCATGATTCAATATATTATAATATAATCAATTTAAATTCAAATGCCAAGTAAATTGAAGCTTACTAAGTCATTTGTATTACTGTATAGCAATTCCATCAATCTCCATGACTGAGCATCGCGGTTCCCATGATAGCCTCTGACGACTTCTCTCCATCCATCCCTGAAGGACAGTTGGTAAAACAGTCCAGTTGAATATCTCAGTCAATTCAACGCGTTGGGAAAATAGTAAGAAGACCAAATGCAATGTTTTTTTAATGCATCATTAGAGTTCGGAAAGTTATTCCTAGTGTTCAAAACCATTCTGTAATTAGATGTTATTTTTTTTTTATTTTTCTTTCTCCAAATATTCTATTTCAATATCAAGACGCACAAATTGGGAACAATGTGGGACCAGTACGTCTGCATTGAAAGCATGAAAGAGTTTCAAGCGCGTACGTCAAGAACCACATCCGGCGCGCTAACCGATATTTGCCGACCCTTCACTTGAATGGTGGCCAATGGTAATAATGAAACGTGACAATATTTATGTAAATTAAGATGATCCAGATCTTCATTTAGTATTGCCTGTGTTTAACATTTCATTGTACTCTTAGGGTCTCCAATCGATGATGGTAGCTGGAGAATAGTGGGAGGTAGCGACGCTGCTCTTGGAGCAGCTCCCTACCAGATCATCCTGAAGGCCTCTGGCTCCTTCACATGTGGAGGATCCATCATCACCAATCGAACCATCCTCACTGCGGCTCATTGCGTTAGTGGGTAAGTGTAATAACTCTTGCCAACTAGCAGGTTTATTGATACGAGTATGTAGCAATATTTTCCAACGAACAAAAAATATGTTAATGAGTGGTTAAGGGAAAATAGACTGGAACCTTTAAAAAAAACTAAACATAACATAAAAGCAAAGATCTTACGAATTTTTAGATGTTCTTTATGTGGAGGTTTTAGACGAGAGACATCGATTCTTCACGATAAATGATTGTGATTTTAGAGAATACACGAAGGAACCGTTTCGTTAACATTTTTTTTTTGTATATCAGGAGAAGTTAAATCAACCGTTTTTTTGTTTCTTTCCAGTCGTAACCCAACTTCCTTCTCTGTAGTTGCGGGCACCAACTTCTTGAACAGTGGTGGAAGTGTCTACAATGCAAAATCCACCATCGTTCACCCCGAGTACGATGCCTTTAAGATCTCTAACGACGTAGCTCTGGTCATCGTGGATCAAGACATCGTATTCACCGAAAACGTGACCTTTATTGCTTTGGGGAGGCCTGATGTTGGAGCTGGGGCTAATGTAACCCTCACAGGATGGGGCATGACTTCTGTAAGCATACTTTTATTGTTATTTTTTATCCATTTTGCAAAAACCAATGCAATGGTACTAGAAACGTGTAAATGGAAAAATAAATGTGACGCATGTACTATATGATTAATGAAATATAAGAACAAGGTTAATTCTACTATTGAGGTAGTATCTTCTATTGAGGCAGTATCTTCTATTGAGGCAGTATCTTCTATTGAGGCAGTATCTTCTATTGAGGCAGTATCTTCTATTGAGGCAGTATCTTCTATTGAGGCAGTATCTTCTATTGAGGCAGTATCTTCTATTGAGGCAGTATCTTCTATTGAGGCAGTATCTTCTATTGAGGCAGTATCTTCTATTGAGGCAGTATCTTCTATTGAGGCAGTATCTTCTATTGAGGCAGTATCTTCTATTGAGGCAGTATCTTCTATTGAGGCAGTATCTTCTATTGAGGCAGTATCTTCTATTGAGGCAGTATCTTCTATTGAGGCAGTATCTTCTATTGAGGCAGTATCTTCTATTGAGGTAGTATCTTCTATTAAGGTAGTATCTTTTATTGAGGTAGTATCTTCTATTGAGGTAGCATCTTCTCAAATGATGGAAGAGTTACGCGGAATGTCAAACGACGTGAAGCTTTTGGAAATAAAGTCAATAGGGCACTAAAACATATATACTCGAACCGAACAGTATCATAATCTGCCAAGATGGTCCACAACAGTATTTTAGTGCCATTTGATGTATGGGAGGGAGACGTGGACGTGGA
Source organism: Odontocerum albicorne (assembly GCA_949825065.1). Classification (NCBI taxonomy): domain Eukaryota; kingdom Metazoa; phylum Arthropoda; class Insecta; order Trichoptera; family Odontoceridae; genus Odontocerum; species Odontocerum albicorne. Next base: position 4,888,278 of record OX463856.1, read on the forward strand.
TATATTCTGAAAAGAGCCGAAAAAATGTTGCGAAAAGGCGTACACTTAGAAAAATACACGAGATAACGATATATGTTATGTTATGAGAGAATACGGAATGAAGTGATTAGGGATGAATGTGAAATTAAGACTGATGTATTGAGTAAGATGGAGAAGAGGACTTTGATATAGTTTGAACATATAGAACAAATGACTGAAGAAAGACTAACAATACGAATATATATAGTGTAAATGTGAGTTGAATGAAAATATAGTTGGATCAAGTAAATTATATTTTTAGAGAATTGAAATATTTCCGTCAATAGACCACACATACAACTTTTGATGAAGCCGGTCTACAGTAACATGACAGCTGTCTGATATAAACATCGGTCTTATAAGAAACTGGTATCATTCCACTAGAAGGGAGCCTCGGGATAGGAGGTAGAAACACGTGTAGCGGGGATCAAGCCTAAACCTTTGAACTTTTTATTATTTTTAGTATCCAGTTGGAAGTGTCTCTGAATCGCTGCAAACTATCGATCTGAAAACAATCAGTTACGAAGAATGTAAGGAGAGGTGGGGTTCAAATAATGAAGTTATCCCATCACAGATCTGCACACTGACTAAATCTGGAGAGGGGGCTTGCAGAGTGAGTACACATTATACATAACATATTGCTTAGTTCTATTTCATCATTTTTCAGTTCCTTTACTAAGGTGTTCTTCTCCTCCATTGATTTATTTATTTATTTTTTCAAAACAGGCTTAACATATATTCACAGTCACTTAAGTATGTTGATGAGTGCTTTCTAACGCGCTTAATCTAAGAAGAAAATTTACTTTTGCTTTTGGTAATTAGATATGAAATATGTCAATATCCGAAGCAGTTCCGTTCAGAAGAGTTAAGGCCCTTCCAACAGGCATAACGGCTGAAAGACTCGTTCTTGCGTATGTTATTGAGAACAGTTCTTGCCGGCGCAGTCCAGTGTAATTGTTAGGAACATTTAACGCTAATCTTCGTAGTAATACTGGACAGCTCACAACTCCTCGAACGAGTTTGACAACGTATACCAGGAGACGCAGATCTCTTCTTACGCTCAAGGAGTTATACCCGAGCATGCCCAGCAGAAACTGAGTAGGATAAAGCCATGGGTAGACACCGAACTCTCTCATATAGAGACGTCGTAGGTTATAAAAGCCTTGCGAATAATCTTATACCCACTTAACTGATCAGTAAATTGGTTTACGACTTTTGGATGTCTTTCTTAATGAAATGTTTTCATTGTATCCGTGTCTGAGAGATGTTTCTTCTGAGATGAGTTGAACTTAGAGATTGATTTGTCTTTATCGAATAAATTTATTATTCCGGATCGATTCAATAGCGTGAGGTATCATGATGTTTGTTGGTCCTATGGTGGTGGCCTCTAAGTAGTGTGTGCAGCTTTGGCAGCTTTATTCCCTCGATTGAACGCGAACAGAAGGAGGTGTCGAAAATGCTCACTTTCGTCTACTTGACATTCCATTTTTAAGGCTTGTAATCAAATAAAATAATATATGTAACGTAAAAGCAAACACAATATCTTGTAGAACAGAAAACTTTCTTTCAAATGACGTGTAACCTTTACCATTTTGTTTTACTTTTGGTGCTCATTTTTAAATTTGGAAAAAAACGGACACAACTTATGTTAACACCTAATACTAGTTGCAACCCGTGAAATATTCACGGAAGTAAAACAAATTCTACATTTTTGAAATACCTAATGGAGCAAGATCAGCTTAAAGTTTTTTTGGTTTAATTAATGTTTAATATTTAAAATAAAAAAAGGTACATCTTGATTGATGAATTATTTAATTCTCAAAAATCTTTATACACGATGTTTTGTGTATAAACATTACTGTTGTTCAATTTAAATCGTTGATAAAGTTTTCCTTGAAGACTTGTTTCAGATATATTGCAATACTTTAATGTTTTCGCGTTTCCGACATCTTGAAAAAGCCACATATAATTGTCTGCATTCATAAAAAGAGTATAAGATAAATTCTTCTCCCTGGCTACGTCCCCCAGGCCGTGCCGATGCATCAGGTTATCTTTTTGCACCGCCCATGAATTATTTGGTCTTCCTCTGGTTGTTATTCGAGGAAGATCCATGGAGATTGCCTGGTTCACAATGTGATCGGGTGCTCTGCGTCCAACGTGCCCATACCATCTCAATTGCCTTTCCTCCATCTTGCTGTTGTAAGATAAATAAACAAAATCAATCATAAGGTTCAATATAATAGGAAATAAATTAATTACAATTCAAAATAGATTGGCATCGTCCCCTTTTAGACCGGTTCACGGACCCACCGATATTCAAATTTCGAAATATTCCTCTCTCGCTCTCTTGTATTCAAAATTCAATTCTCGTATTCTTTCTTTGACGACAGCCGTACGGGTTTTGGACTATTTATATTATGATGATATAAATAAGAGCAAGTACCTTATCTAATTGACATAGCCACTACTTTACTGTCATTATACTTAACTTTTGATACATGATATATTTATATTGTAATATTTTTCATCTGTTAATAACGATGGGCTCAAATCTCAAGATAGAACTTGCCTTGAGAAAAGTCTGATCTCTAAATATTGTCCTTTTTATTAATATTTCATTGACCTGAGTTCTCATTTGCTACTTTCAAAACCTTGGGTTTAGAAGAAGATAGTAACCAAATATGTATTCTTCAGTGAACTGTCACGTTGATCAATGACGGGAGTTCTATGTGATCCGAAAATGCCAGTAAAGTTAAAAGGAAAAGTATACCAAACGATTGTCAGACCCGCACTCCTCTATGGCTCCGAATGCTGGACGATATGTAACTCTTACTCTAGGCAACTAGAAACTGCTAAAATGCGCATGCTAAGATGGTCAGCTGGTGTGTCCCTAAGAGACAAAATAAAAAGCTCACGCATTCGTGGAAGCCTAGGTATTACAGACATCAACAGCAAGATGGAGGAGAGGCGATTGAGATGGTATGGGCACGTTGGACGCAGAGCACCCGATCACATTGTGAACCAGGCAATCTCCATGGATCTTCCTCGAATAATAACCAGAGGAAGACCAAAGAATTTGTGGGTGGTGCAAAAATATAACCTGATGCAGAGGCACGGCCTGGGGGACGTAGTCCGGGACAGAAGAGCATACAACCTGAGGACGAGGAGAGCTGACCCCAACAGTCTTCGCAGACAATGAGTTGGGATGGAGCCAGGGAGAAGAAGTGAACTGTCACGTCAAATCGTCATAGGTTTGTGTTTTCAGTACCAACTCTTGGAAAATCTAAAGATCTCAACTCAATATCCTGTAGACCTTCCAGGACGTACTGAACTTGAAGTTTCAAAACGTATTTGACCGTATTAAATAAAACTAAGCTAAGTTATAAGTTAGGTAACGTACGACTTTACGGCAATGGCAGGGTAAGTATAGACAAAGTTGTAAAGTAGGTCTTAATTAAAAACCATGGATGAAGGCTTTATTCACTGTTGGATTAAGAGAGTATCAGGATGGGATGTTTTTTTTAAGAAAAATAAAATGGTAGGTTAAATTACCACTTACGTTTTCTTACAGTTTTCCACTTGTATCCCTATTTTTACCTTAGATGACCATATAACTCATGTACAACTTAAGCCTTGTGTACGGTTATTCTCCAAGCCGATCCATCATTCGATATGTTTTTCCAGTCTACGAGTACTTCAACTCCGATCATCTTGCGTTACTGCAGCGCGTTATCTAGAAGCCGCTGTCTATGTCTGCCAAGAAATCGACTTCCACATTGTTGGGCAAGCATAATGATCTCTGTACCGGACAGGCACAAAGACTGTACATAGGTTGTTGGTTGCCGCGTCGCGCTCCGAGAATCGAGGTAGCGAATTCCGTCTCGCAGATCCAGCAGAAGAAGAAGAGCAGGGAGAGATTCCTCTCAGGCAGTCGATGTAGGATAGCGGGTCTCAAGTAAAACACAGTTACTGAGATTGTAAGTAGTGGTAATATATTTCAACACAGAACTGAAGTACAGTGAGAAGCAGAATAGAATAATAATTTCAAAATTAGGGGTCCTTCTATATTAATGGTCAGTCGGCCGTCACAAGCGCCCATTGTCCGTGAAACACGACAACTTTCGGGGTCTGGGCCATGCTTACGCCGACTGAACCTGGACCTACCCCCGATCGCACCGCTTTGCAAGTTACATATTTCCAATGCGATCGCGAATGCGATCGGAGTCAAACAGACATATATTTAACATAGTAAAATACAAGGGTTTTACATGTTATTCAAGAACCTATAAGGAACATTTACATATACACATATGATTACATATTATTATCATATACATTTCAAATACAGATACAAGAACATAACAGATTTACATACCACTATAACGTAATATAGCGTATGGAATACAAGGGTTTAAACATAACAGATTTACATATAGGAACATATGGAATTCTACACATTATTACAACAAATATCATAGAATTATAACATACAAGTTTTAGTAATGCAGATCTACACACAGTGTTTTTTTCCTATCACATACACACACACACACGGGCGACGGCACACGTCCGATACAATCTCTGTTGAACCTGTCAATTGAGAGCTGCTTATATGACCTATCCATGCCAACCTTTACAATTTTATATCACTGGTAATTAGTGGGGGTCTCGTTAATTTTCAAGTTTCTTCACAAGATCTCAATTTCTTTTCTCTTGCAATATATTAAAAAAAAACTTTTTATTTCCAGGGTGACTCCGGAGGCCCACTGGTGAGAAGTGGTATCCAGGTAGGAGTGGTCTCTTGGGGAAATCCTTGCGCCAGAGGATTTCCGGATGTATTCAGTAGAGTCAGCTCCTTCGAGTCATGGATCAGCGATAATCTCGTGTAGTTTATACCTATTTTGTGTTAAACTAAAAAGTCACGGTTATTAAATATCGTTTTTGAAACAATAAGATTTATTTTGTACAATACAACCTATCCTAGTTAAACATATTCGATAGTCTTAGAACTTTTTATCATCAGAAGCTTAGGTTTAATCTGACAAGAATATTCGATAGTCTTAGAAATTTTTATCATCAGAAGCTTAGGTTTGTAGCGATGGTCATTATCATGTAGCATGTGTCCTATTAGGACGTGCTGATGATTTTGATATCGACATCGCTATATTCGTTTTAGTCGATTCTGCGTTCCTTCTCGTTCAGGGTCATCAATGTAGCGAAGTGCTTATCTTGATACGTCGTGATGATCTTGATTTGTATTTATTTTAAATATAAATACTCAGGAATGCGGATGCAAAACGAAAGTGAGAGTGAATGGCCGGTAAATAATAACAAGTCTTGACATTTGAATGAACAATAATAATCTTTATTTCTCGGCGCGTGGGTAATTTATACCAGCGAGTGAACCAGTTCGCGATACATATTCTGTCTTACTCTAGCGCGTGCATTGCCGGGTAGATATTTATTTGTATTCGGAGACGAGACAGAACGCAAATACTATTTGTGAGTAAACATTGTCATGTGACAATTTGTAAATAGTTCATCGGTCATTGACCCTGTATGTTTACAATTTTAACAATAAATTATGTTTAACAATTCACTTATTTATTTTGACAATTATTTATTTATTTAGGTAGGTATCCTACAGGTTTAATCTGACAAGAATATTTCATAGTCTTAGAACTTTTTATCATCAGAAGCTTAGGTTTAATCTGACAAGAATATTCGATAGTCTTAGAACTTTTTATCATCAGAAGCTTAGGTTTAATCTGACAAGAATATTTGATAGTGTTAGAACTATTTATCATCAGAAGCTTAGGTTTGATCTGACAAGAATTAGGTCTTGCTGAAGGGGATACAAAATGCACACGTGTCTTATTCAGAAAACACAAAAATAATAAACCAGAGTAGGAGTTCCCAACGTGTCACATGGAACTGCAGGGGTTCCACTGATAAAATTAGGGGTTCCACTGATAAAATTAGGGGATCCGCAATGATATTGGTTTTAAACTCTAATTAATCGTTAAAATAGGCCTCAGCAACTGGTGGTTAGTGGGTCGTATGCGGACAACAAACATTTGACCACATACCAATATTACATTCAGCTCGTGTGTTGAATTGTCTGCATGTTTGAATAATAAATTTAATACGCATAATAAATTAGTAAATGTATTTTCATATAGCCTGTATTTCAACAAATTAATGCGAATGTGCGTTGACTTTGCAAAGAAAATTATAGTCACATTCGAAAATACATCTATTTGTGAACAAGTAGTTTCTGCCATGAGCTTTGGAAATAATAAAATTTCTTCTCGATTGACTGATGAACATCTGCGTGCTTCTATTTGACTTTGTTTATCAGGTTTTTATATGATTTAGAAACTTAAACAATGAACACACGGAAGCCCAGATCCACACTTAGGAGTGAAATAATGAGAAATTAGTGAAATAGTGAAATAAAAAGAAAGGACTGAAATAATGAAATAAAGGAAAAATGAAATAAACAGAAAGTTTTTCTAGTTCTTTAATAATATTTTTTATTTGATTTTATAAAACATCATTGTTTGATATATCTTATATAAAATACTTTTCTATTATTAAAGATTAAAATAATTTAAACTGAAAAATAAGTGACAATCCCTGTATTAAAAAGTTGCTGCTATAATATGCGAGTGTAAACCAAAAGTTAATCATGGCTCGTAAGCCCAAAAGGTTTAGAACTCCTGGTTTAAAATATGTGAAAGAAGTATTTCAATCATTCACATTAATTATCTGTCACGTTTGAATGAATTGTATTGGATTTTTCACTATGAATAACTTTGTATTTCCACTATGAATAACTTTGTATTTTCAGCAAATAATTTTTGATTAGTTGTTTTATTTCTTATCGGCAAAAAATAATATCCCCAGATATCTATGGTGCAGAACAAAGGGCTCCTCAGATATCTATGGTACAGAACAAAGGGCTCCTCAGATATCTATGGTACGGAACAAAGGGCTGCTCAGATATCTATGGTACGGACAAAGTGCAATTACACAAAATATGCTCACCATGTCGAACTTCTCACGGTGTGTAACTATAGAAGCGTTGGAACAAGAAGGCAAGAATCCATTGCGATATTCCTGCTTAAGGTTTTTCAAGGTTGCTTTAACTGTCAACCCGCCATTCTAGAAGCACTAAGTTTATATGTACCCAATAAATATAGCCGTGCAAGGAATCACCCTCTTTTCTACATACCAGCTTACAGGACGAATATCATGGCTAAACACTCAATCACGCGTGGTATAGAGATATTGAACCAACTGAATGACACTGTGGATATATTCTCGGCACCGCCTAGGAGTATGAGAAGATTCCTGGCTGATATTCTTCCTAACGAATAAGCTAACGCTAGAAGCAGACCCTCTATGTGTAACAGGAGAAATCCGTGCAAAGTGGACAAAACAAATATGTTGGAAGCAATAGTCTTTACCCAATGTTCAAAGTTGGTGACGAGTTCCAGTTAAATACCGTTACCAAAATCTTACGATACGATGTCGTATTAAGGATTCAAATTAATGCATTATATCATAAGTTCAACAGACATCTCACTTGCACTACAGAAAATATATAAGTCAAAAAGATGACGGAAAGCATTAATGTACAATACCGAATTCGCATCTTCGTTCATTGGGTCATTGTATAAATGTTTCACATTTCTGATGTATAAATAGAGGAGCAATACGAGGTGAACAAGGTCCTATTTATAAAATACTCGTATTGTTGGGTCATTCGCTGAATCTTTAAACCTGCATTGTTTCCATACATGTCAGTCCTTTGTCATTCTTAATCCCCCATATCCTTAAGGACATTACCCTTCAATTTGTCATCTCCTGATTCTATACTCTTGTTCAAACTTCCTCTTCTTGATGTAAGTATTGATATAGTGTTAGCGAAAATTATTATTGAAAAGCAGAGTCCTAGCTGTCTTTCCACTTTTTAGATAACCTCCCTGGCTTAAATTTTATTTATTTATTTAAAACTTTTATTGCAAATGCAATCTGGCGGGATTATTGCCAGGTGGCAATCTCTTCCAACCAAACAGACAAAGGTAAATTAAGCAAGTTACGTGGTCACATAAATCATTCAAATGACTATACATTCCCACGAAATCCATAAACATATACGTGAGCACATGCCCACAAACCCCACAAAGACGGACAATCACCCGAACATTATCTTTCATATAAAGTGAGATATCATCAATCAAAAGGAAAGGAAGGGATGGTGGAGAGGAAAGGAAAAGAAAAATCAGGAATGAAACACGTTATTTTACTGACTAGAAGTTAAGAGGTTTTTCAGTCGCTTCTTAAAGCATGCTAAGGAAGGAACGAGTCTTATATTGGTTTGTAACTGATTCCAGAGTCTCACTGCATGGACAGTAAAGGACGACGTAAAGAAAGAGGAGCGGTGAACTGGGAATGCCAATAAACAATCTCTGTTTGATCGTAGCGCTAATCCATGATTGGAAAGACGCTGAAAATTCTCGGCGAGATAAGAGGGGGCGACGGGACAGTTAAGGATATTATACAATAGAGACAGGATGTGAATTTGGTGTCTATTTCTAGCATTCAACCAGTCCAATGCCTTCTGGTATGAAGTTATATGATTAAACTTCATACCAGTTAAATTATTATGAAAAGAAATTTAAAGTATAACAATCAAATTTATTTTATCATATAAAAAATATTGTTTTAAATTACGACTTGTAATCTTTAAATATTAATTTACAGATTGGAATATTTAAACAGGTTAAAAGAGTTGAAATATTAATGAGAGTGAAATATCAAAATTTGAAAATGAAATTGAAAAACTCCAAAAATAGTCTCTAGAAATGAAGATCGAAAAGAGTGATTTAAGTCATTCGATGTTAAAATGTCTGTAATCTAGGAGCGCTGCTAAATATAATCAATTTTGACAAAAATGTCAAATACACTATATTCAAACACCTGTCAAAAATGATCGAAAATTCTGAGTGATGTCAGATGTTGTGTTAAAAAGTTGCATGAGGTATTTCGGACTGTTACACTAGTCAGTAATATAACGTGTTTAATTCCTGTTTTTTTTTTCTTTTCTCTCCACCATCCCTTACTTTTAATTGATATCTCCTTTTATATGAAAATTAATGTTCGGGTGATTCGTCTTTGTGGGGTTTATGGGCGTATGCTCACGTATGTGTTCACAGATAGTCATTTGAATGTATTTTTTCGACCATATAACTTGACGACCTTCGTGGCCTGGTGGTAGGACACTTGTCTGCCGATCCGGAGGTTGCGGGTTCGATCCCCGCTGGAACCCAGATTTTTTTAAATAGGATTCCAGTCTGGTTTTCACTTATAGTTTATAAAAACATATTTCTGGTCGGTTGGAAGAGATTGCCACATGGCAATAAACTCGCCAGGTTAAAAAAACTTGCTTCTTTTACTTTTGCCTGGTTGGTGGGAAGAGAATGCCGCCTGGCAATAAGTCCGCCAGATTGTATTTGTAATAAAAGTGTTTAATAAATAGCTTAACTTGTGATGCTGATATATAAAAACGTTGTTTTCACTTTCAGAACTTGTTCGTAATATTTATTTTGCTTATTTAAACTGCTTTTTGTTGGATATTTTTTTATTATTGTATTTTTTTCGTTCTGAAGAAGATTTTTGACGTTACAGTCTGATTCCATCCTTTAAATTTGGTTTTTAATTTGTAGTACACAGCTATATTCCCCTTTCAAACTGATGTCAAAAGTGCCACCTGATTTGATGCATTGCGGACAGTCCGCCTTTGAAAAGCCTCGTATTGTGTTAGTGACAAGTAGTTTTGAACGCTTGTATACATTTGTTTCTTTAAAACTATGTTAAATTTCTTTTATTTTTTATATAATCTGTTCCTTTTTAATTTATGAAGCACTAACCACTGTTTTTTTTTATTATTGCTATAAGGTACATTGTACCATTTATTATTGCTATAAGGTAAATTGTACCATTTATTATTGCTATAAGGTACATTGTACCATTTATTATTGTTATAAGGTACATTGTACCATTTATTATTGTTATAAGGTACATTGTACAATTTATTATTGCTATAAGGTACATTGTACAATTTATTATTGCTATAAGGTACATTGTACCATTTATAAATCAATTAAAACAAACGTTTTTTTTAGAATTTATTATATAAGAATTAATTTTAACATACGAAGTGTTTTAAACAAATTTGTTTGTAATATGTTCTTATGTGCCGTTAAAAAGTGTAAACTCACGTTGTTTGGAATTCTCTGAGGCTGAAAACTTATTTCAGTCGATTGAAAAATAATCTAATCCTGAAAAAACGGCACGCTTAAGCGGTGTTTCAAGAGATTTGCTCATCGATTAAGTGTTTACGTAACGGTCGCTCGTAACGAGAACAGCGCAACCGTTACTGCGTAACGTAACGATAACGAGATACGTGCGTGAACAGGCGACCTGCCGTGGAATTAACGGCAACGATCCGTTATTGTCAGCTACAAATCTGCAGCGGGCAGGGTCAATTAAAAAACGGTGAACAAAAAAATTATGTTATATCAAATATTAAGAAACATTTTGACAATTTTTCTTTCTTTGTTCTAGCTCTGAACATGGATACAGTCTCACTCTCTTGACTATTCATGTCGTTCTCATAGTATCCTCTCACAATTATCTTAACTTTCTCTACTACTCTCTCTTAATTTACAGTACCTTTCTCTTAATTTACTGTATGCCAATGAAGATACCACCTCGTCGCTGTTGTTGCTGGGTCACGTAATCGAGGATCCCCTCGTTATTACAACGTCAAATCAATTGGAAAGTGAAGCTGTGCCGTTGATTTTTTTAAACGAGTATGCCATTGCACACCAGCAAAGTTACCAACCACACCGCTGTACTAGATCCGATGGCACACCGAAATGAGACGATCGGAGCACATGCGCATGTTTTCTCTCTTTTTTTTCCTTTTTTGAAAGAATATATATGTCCGAAGTCTAAGGTATCCTGGTACCCCTGAATACTAGACGGAAAAAATACCAGTTTCATTCGAGAGGAGTAGCATAACGCAGGGTTCGAACCGGCGACCTTCCGCACAAAAGTCCAGCCCGTTAGCAGACGGCCATTCACCTCCACGTAGCCTGTGTTAAAAAACACAATGGAATAGATGTATAAAAACATATTAATTTAGCTATAAACGATACAAGACATCTAAATGAAACACATCGCAGCCGGGCGCCTCATTATGCCCAGCTCTTTCAGCCCAGGAACATAAAAACTATTTCTAAAAAGTGGTGAATAAAAACGGTCGATTATTGACAACTTCAGTAAATATAAAAGTTGTAGTAGATGCAAAAGAGGAACTTCTTTCTGAATCGTCAGCAAAGACTGTGACGTACTGCTATTCCAAGAGACCCACCGTAGATCAATAAGCTAATGGCTCAACATTGAATATACTAGGAGCGTCCAGAAAGTAAAGAACGATTGCGCACCACGCCCTGCACCGATCCCCCACCACCGCGATCATATGTGCGCCAGTTAGCTCCTTCCCCCACTTTAGTGCGAGCCGAGTTTTGTTGCTGAACGGTCGTGCGTCTTTGTTCTGTAACCTTTCAAAATGGCTGCGCCCATCGAAAATCCCGCCAAATGTGAAGTGCGTAGTGTCATTCGTTCGCACTAAATGTTCGGCCTATCGAAATTTATAGGCAACTTTAAGCACAGTACATGAATCTTTCCCACAAATTTCATGATCGCTCCTACATGAAATAGTAACAGAGCACCTTGGCTACAAAAAAATGTGTGGTCGAAAAAAAAACCGAATCTCAACACCAGAAAAGTGATGGCAAGTTTTTTGGGACCGAAAGGGTTTGGTCCACGTGGAGTTCATGCCAAGAGGATACACAATAAACTCAGAGGCCTATTGTGAAACTCTTCAACGACTTAGACGCGCCATCCAAAACAAGAGACGTGGAATGTTGTCGGGAAAGGTGGTTTTGATTCATGACAATGCGCGGCCTCATCAGCACGAACACAGCGAGAACTTCAACGTCTTAAGTGGGAAATTTTTGGACATCCTCCTTACATTCCTGACTTGGCATCAAGTGATTTTCACTTATCCCCGAAACTAAAGGAATTTTTGGGTGCAAAACAGTTCGCAAACGATGAAGACCTCAAACAAGAAGTGACATCCTGGCTCAAATCTTTGGCGGTGGAACACAATAACATCGGATTTGAAAATAGGTTCCACGTTACAATAAATGCATTGATAGCTATGGCGACTATATTGAAAAATAGAGTAAGGTATTGTGACTTTGGTATTTGGTAAATAGAGTAAGGTATTGTGACTAAGGTATTGTGTTGATATCTTTCGTTTTTATTTAGTTATGCCAAAACGTTATTTACTTTCTGGACGACCAACGTATGAAGTTAGTCTTCGAACGAACACATAAATATTAGGTCCTTACATATGAAATTGGCGTTTTGCCGTACTGGCAACTTTGATCTCAAATATCTTCTCTTTGGTTAGGAATTCCAAATTAAAATTTATACAGCTTATAAACTCAAGTATTTGTGTTTCGAAAATTATAATTCATTTGTTTTTTCCTCAATTGTTTTTTTTCTTTGCGTCACTCAGTTTACAAAATGGAAAACTTGAAATATCGCGTTATTTACGAGTACGAGTTCCACCGTGGCACCAGTGCTGCAGAAACGGCTCGAAGGATTAATGATGTGTATGGCGACGGTGCCGCAAAAGAAAACACAGTGCGTTTTTGGTTCCAACGTTTTCGTTCTGGAAATTTCGATCTGCAGAACAAGCCCCGTGGACGGCCGGAGACCAAAGTTGATAATGAAGAATTGAAGGCTATTGTGGAAGCGGATCCATCGCAAACCACGTCCGAGTTAGCTGCAGGCTGCGGTGTTAGTGATAAAACTGTTTTAATCCACTTGAAGCAAATTGGGAAGGTGAAAAAGCTTGAAAGGTGGGTACCTCACGAATTGAGTGAAGCAAATCAACAAACGCGCGTTGACTGCTGCGTTGCATTACTCAACCGGCACAATAATGAAGGGATTTTGAATCGAATCATTACCTGTGATGAAAAGTGGATCCTGTATGATAATCGGAAGCGCTCATCGCAATGGCTGAACCCTGCCGAACCAGCCAAACCATGCCCCAAGCGAAAATTGACCCCAAAAAAGTTACTCGTGAGCGTTTGGTGGACTAGTGCTGGTGTCGTTCACTACAGCTTTCTTAAATCTGGCCAGACGATTACGGCAGATGTCTATTGTCAGCAACTGCAAACCATGATGGAAAAGCTAGCTGCTAAACAACCGAGGCTGGTTAATCGCTCTAGGCCACTGCTGCTTCATGATAACGCTAGACCACACACTGCACAACAGACGGCTACCAAATTAGAAGAGCTTCAATTGGAATGTCTAAGACATCCACCGTACTCTCCGGACCTTGCCCCAACAGATTACTATTTTTTTCGAAATTTGGATAACTTCTTGCAAGGGAAAAAATTCAACTCCGATGGGGCAGTCCAAACCGACTTCAAAGATTTTATTGATTCCCGTCCGAATGGTTTTTTTAGTAAAGGGATCGATGAACTACCTATGAGATGGCAAAAGTGCATAGATAGCAATGGTACATACTTTGATTAAATAAATATATTATATTAAAAAAAAAATCAACTTTATGTTCCTCCCAAACAAAACGCCAATTTCATATGTAAGGACCTAATACAATTTTACCACGTGAAAAACACATGGAGCGCAATTTTCATTTAACCTGACATTAATATTATTTCTGCAGTCGAGATTTTCACAGTTTAATGGCCCCGTTTAATAATAACATGCGTGTACAAGTCATCAAAAATCGATCTAAAATTCCAGGAAGCATCAAACATCATACAAAAATGTATTGGTAAGCGATTTCAACGGTCATTGTACAGCCTGTGGATACAGTGCAACAGACGAGAATGGTACAGCACTTGAAATGTGGACCAAGAATAACTCGCTACAGCTGGTCCACGATCCAAAACTACCCTCCTTATACAAAAGTAATCGCAGAAAATGAGGTTATATATAACCCAGATAATACGAGTATATTTGTTAGGGGGGGAAAATACCTGTCACAGCACTTAACTCATTTCCTTCTTTCAAACTATTATCCACTTTAACCAATGATACTTTCCTTGGTATTTTTCTTTCACACTGTTCATTCATATTTGCACTGTATATTTGTTTTCTTAGCCTTTCTTCATTCATTCTTTCTACATGTGTACCATCTCAGAGTGATCTTCTTCGCCTAACTCAATTTATTAGCATTAAGTTCACATTCATCCCTAATCCCCTCATTCCGTATCCTGTCATAGAATTTAACCCTGTGTATTATTCTAAGTGCACGTATACCTACAGCATTTATTCGACTTCCTATCAGTCTTTTCACACATCCACATTCAAACGCTTTTATATTCTGAAACGGTAAAAGGTATTTTTGAAGTGAAACTTCTATAGGTGCGGTAGGGAAAATTGGATTGAACGTCACGAAAAGTGAAACGGTGTATTATATTATTATTATCAAATTATTATTTATCATTATTAAATATTTTATTTATTATAAATTATTATTAATTATTTTAATATTAATACTTATTTATTATTAATACTAATTAATATTATTAAGTGTACAATATTATTATTTACCATTAAAAAATTTAAAAATAATATTTTTTGTTATTTATTATTTTTATATCAATATGATTATTAATTTTATGACATATTACAATAAATTATTTTATTTTATGTAATTTAATATTTATTTTAATATTTATTTAACATATAATTTATATTTACCTAATATATAATTATATTATATATGTTATTTTAATGATATTATTTTTATACTATAATTAATTACAATATAATTATTAAATTATATAATATAATAATATTATTAATATAACATTATTAATAATATAATAAAAATAATAAGGAAATAATTATTTAAATGTTATTTATTTAATAATTAATAATAACATAAAAATATGGATGTATGTATCGTAATATTAAAAAATATGAATTTAATATTATTAAGTGTATTATATTATTATTAAAATTATTATTATTTATTATTAAAAATAACATTTTTTATTTAATTAAGTGAGATTTTCTTGAATTAAATTCCACATAACCATTTCCTAATCCTAAAAAAAATCGTTAACAAATGGAAAAAAAGCAATGCATAAAATCAACTTTTCCTATGAGCTAAGAAGTTTCACTTCTACCCCGCGAGAGTCTCACGCATCTGTTTTTTTAGTTAGTCAATAATTGACTTAAAATCATTCATTTACAGAATGTATTTTGGCAGCCCTGTTTTCGTTATTTCCCCCAGAAAGCAGCGATATCGTTTATCGTGAAATATCTTAAATGTATCGAGCAATAAGAACAAATTAGTATATTTACTGCCTATTGCTGCTCGACTGTCGCGGGAACGTTTTACTTGCCATAATGCTATGTACTATTCTTTATCGCAGCTCGATCAAACGGTTGCAATGGGATAGGAGTAAGAAAATTCAATAATTTATTCATTCGTATTGTGCCATATACTTACTTACTCAACATATATGGAGAATATATCATGAGAAAAATATAAGAGGTTCAAGAAAATGGTTGTTTTATCGACGAAAGTCATTAATCTCCAATATTACAATAGATTTGTAAACGAAACAACGCTTTAAGCCAACGGTGATGATGAAACAGCTAAGCTTTGTAACAT
Organism: Odontocerum albicorne; assembly: GCA_949825065.1. Lineage (NCBI taxonomy): Eukaryota > Metazoa > Arthropoda > Insecta > Trichoptera > Odontoceridae > Odontocerum > Odontocerum albicorne. The sequence goes on from OX463856.1 coordinate 4,904,101, forward strand.
AATTTGTTTTATCAACCACTGTTTATTCCACTTTTTTGTAACGGTATAACCCTACCGGTTTCAAGGCTTTCACCTCATCATAAGGGGAGCACAAACAAGACTGAATTCTGGTCGAACTGGTACCGAGATACACGCTTCTAACGATAAACATTCGGGTTGGAGACTGGGGGTTGAGGGAGACATGGGACAACCTCGGCGAGCAGCGGAGAGATTCTTGGGATATATGTGTTTGCCAGATGTTCCCCCCGATAAACCTTCCCAATGTTAATGCCTTAACTATAAATAACAGCTAAGCTTCTTTATAGAGTTGAAATACAGTCGCCAATTAGGACTAGAAATTTACAAAAGTAAAATAATAGTCCTTATTGTGAACCGATTCAAAACTTAAATTAGAAGTGACTGTTTAAGGGATCACGAAGTCTATGAGTTTGCTTTTATTTCGAGGAATGGAAGATGAAGACGAATTAGAATGGCAAAGTAAGCTATGAAAAGTCAAACAAAGATATAAATTAACCGGTCTATACTCTGGGCAACGACTACTAAGTCGTCTAATTGAGTCTTTTGTATTCTCCAGAGTGGAAATATGGACAATGAAAGAAAGAAGAAACAAACGTGATAGATGCATTCGAGATGTGGTGCTAAAGATGGATGCTTCATATTCCATGGACCGCAAGGTGCACCAACGTCTCTATGATCCAAGTATTGCAGATTACAGAAAGATTTTCGACAACATACAGAGAAAAGATTCCTAACGTACTTTGGTCATATTGAGTAGAAAGAAAGGCGAAAGTTTGCAGAAACTGGTGATCACGGGGACAACGAGCTAGAGAAAGATCAACTCTCGCACATAGCGTGTCTTAAACCAGACTAGAATCCTTATTTTAATACTTAAGGGTACCATCGGGAATCGAATTCCTAACGCCTGAAAAGTAAACATGCGTCTTATCGACAAGGCCACTTTTATATCATCGTCGTTGCTTGGTCTCGTAGTTGAGGATTTTCTCGCTATTCCAACGTCTGCTCCTCCATGGCAATCATAAGATCTTCTATGAGATAACAGCCTTATGATAGGTGATCACTCCCTTCTGCAGACATCACTGACACATTAAACCTCCACATTATTAAAGAATAGGGAACGAGTACAGGAGACGCTTGTCAATGGTGTGATTCATAAAGCCCTGATCTTTACACGTAGTAAGCTCAGCGACCATGGGCACTACGTAGACGGTGCAGAACGCACCATTGACTTCTCGAAAGGGTCAAGAGGGTTGAGTCTTTGTTGGGTCTTCTAACCAAGCTATTCGCCATAATCAGAAACGAAGTCATGACATTAATCATTATGAAGGAGGGCCAGTCATATCCTTAACTGGAAGGTTGTCTAGCACGTCTACTTGAAGGTATGTCACTGAAACATAGTTACTTAGGCCTCGGCCACACAGGTAAGAGCTAAGAGCTACGCTGCTACACCTCGCTTGGTGCTAAGAGCTACGCTGCTAGCTAGGTGACATATTTAGCGAGCCAACACAACCCATATTATCGCAATAGCCACACTGCACGCTTCGCGCCACGCTACGTGACTACTATAGTCACCTAGTCTATTAGTCACGCAGCACCTAGCGAAGCACTTCGGTGTGGCCTTAACATTAGACAATATTAGAATACCACAAGACGTATTAAAATCCACAATTTCAGTAGATCCCAACCACTTCACTTTCTTCATAGTGTGACTGAAAAGGTGAAAAATTGTAACATAAAACAGTAGATTGAATTATAAGCTTGTTCAGTCATATTTTGTTCTGAAAGCTTGCTGAATAATTCGAAGTTATAAATTTAATTTTAATACAATTATCTGAATAATCCATTTTCGATTTTTTTAGTTTTAAAGGGGCCATAGGAAGAACATTATTATATTTTATATTTTAACGCGTGCAAATGAAATACGGAATTATTTTGATATGTTTGAAGAATTTATTTTTACGAATGCTTAAATATATATCCTATTGATGTATTTCAGAATCTTCCTACAATCATCAACCCTCGGTATTTATAAAAACGTTTTTCATGAACCTTCAAAGTTTTATAAATAACATAAAATTTCAATGACCTGGTTTGAATTATCTTTAAAAAAATATTAAAAGCAAAATTTCTGGAAAAGCAATCAGGTGAAACATTTCAGTGTCGACACGTGGAGTAAATAATTACTTAGGAATAAATAACATCGATTTCTAAATTTACCCTTTAAAAATGCCGTATGTTATCATCTTTTAGCACTTGGTGTGCTTCGCTTCGGCAATATATTTGTTTATTTTTGTCTGCAAATCGCTTCTTGAAAAAGAAAAGTGCATTCCATTCGCATCTCTGAGGATTGATTCAGAAAATATGTAGTTATATTTATGCAAGCTCTTAAGAAGCATCGTGACTAAGTTTATCGTCGTTTTAAAAGGAACACAGGATGTAAGAGATTTTGGTAGGGTTCTCGATTCAACGCCAAATAACTTGTATCCTGCGTAGAGATTTTTCTGTCTGAAGGTTAAAAATAAACCTGTTTCATGCGCTGAAGTTCCTTTCACAGGATGTTTTGTAAATTGTCACTTTGTATATTTATTTTCTCATTATATTTGTAATGCTAAAGCTAACTCCTCAGTATATTTGTAATGCTAAAGCTAACTCCTCAGTATATTTGTAATGCTAAAGCTAACTCTTCAGTATATGTGCGCTCTGGCCGAAAGGTTCTACAGCTCTATATCCCGTCATCCCAACCCAGTCATAAAAGCCTTAGATAACTACAACGCGAACACCAGTTACAGACACACTCGTCCAAAATCAATATTGCGAAACATCCCCCCGACCCCTCCCCTCTTTAACTTTAATCATCCCCCCAAATGACCCCCCGATTGTCACTCTGAACACCCCATCATCGATAATTCCTCCGGCAGACAGTTTACCCCCATAGGCAACCGCATTTCTCACCTTCAATAAACATTTTCTACACCTTAATATATTTATAAAAGTCACACACGTTTCCCCACTCATTTACTTATGTTCTTCTTCTTCTTCTAAGTGCCCTGTCGGGTCCCCCCAACGTTGGCGATCACTTCGGCGAATCCGTCTCGGTCCTGAGCCGCCCGGAATAGTTCCTCTGCACTCCGGATGCCGGTCCACTCCCTCACATTCCGCAGCCAGGACATCTGTCTTCTTCCGGGCCCCCGGTGTCCCTCGACTTTCCCCTTCAATATATTTACTTATCTACATATACTATATTCATTCTTATAATTTATTCACCATCATTATTTTTTTTTCACCCATTTAATATAAAACAGTGTGTGACGACACAAATTTATGTATATTTGTATTTAATATTATGTATATATCATCATATTTATATATGTATTTAATCGTTTATAATTTCTCATAATCATTCATAAAATCAAAACATTTACCACAAACCTATCCTTTCCCGATTCCCAAAAAGATCCTGCCAATTTCCAATAAATATCTTAACAGTCAGAACTTATCCGATGAAGGAGTAAGGTGTCCTACCATCGGACCGAAACTCCGAACAAGCTATCCATCACTTGAGAGTATATTTGTAATGCTAAAGATAACTCCTCAGTATATTTGTAATGCTAAAGCTAACATGTCGAAGAGCGTTGGGGTGAGCCAACATTGAAAGACAACAATACCTTCGGTACCAAAACCATTTGAGAAAGAACTTAACTTCCAGTTTGTCACCCATTAATTTTACAATAACATTTAATTATTTTTGGCGTAACACTTAATTGTTTTTTGTATACCAAACTATCAAGTTAATGGCAATCTTGGACCCTTTTATCATTTTTTGGATACCAACTTTTCAAGTTTATGAGAATCTTCGACTCTTATATTGTTTTTTTGGGACACAACTTATCAAGTTTATGAGAATCGTTGACCTTTTTATTGTTTTTCGGGTACCAATTTATAAAGTTTAAGAAAATATTTGACACTTTTATTGTTTTTAGAGAACCAATTTATCAAGTTTACGAGAATCTTTGACCCTTTTATTGCATTTTGGAAGCCAATTTATCAAGTTTATGAGAATCTTTGACTGTTTTATTGTTTTTTGGGAACTATTTTATCGAGATAATGGGAATCTTGGGCCCTTTTATTGTTTCTTCGGGTATCAACTTATCAAGTTTATGAGAATCGTTGACCTTTTTATTGTTTTTCGGGTACCAATTTATAAAGTTTAAGAAAATCTTTGACACTTTTATTGTTTTTAAAGAACCAATTTATCAAGTGTACGAGAATCTTTGACCCTTTTATTGCATTTTGGAAGCCAATTTATCAAGTTTATGAGAATCTTTGACTGTTTTATTGTTTTTTCGGGAACCATTTTATCAAGATAATGGGAATCTTGGGCCGTATTGTTTCTTCGGATATCAACTTATCAAGTTTATGAGAATCTTGGACCCATTTATTGTTTTTGGGTACCAACTTATCAAGTTTATTAGAATCTTTGACTCTTATATTGTTTTTTAGGGACACAACTTATCAAGTTTATGAGAATCGTTGACCTTTTTATTGTCTTTCGGGTACCAATTTATAAAGTTTAAGAAAATCTTTGACACTTTTATTGTTTTTAAAGAACCAATTTATCAAGTGTACGAGAATCTTTGACCCTTTTATTGCATTTTGGAAGCCAATTTATCAAGTTTATGAGAATCTTTGACTGTTTTATTGTTTTTTCGGGAACCATTTTATCAAGATAATGGGAATCTTGGGCCGTATTGTTTCTTCGGATATCAACTTATCAAGTTTATGAGAATCTTGGACCCATTTATTGTTTTTGGGTACCAACTTATCAAGTTTATTAGAATCTTTGACTCTTATATTGTTTTTTTTTGGAACACAACTTATCAAGTTTATGAGAATCGTTGACCTTTTTATTGTCTTTCGGGTACCAATTTATAAAGTTTAAGAAAATCTTTGACACTTTTATTGTTTTTAGAGAACCAATTTATCAAGTGTAAGAGAATCTTTGACCCTTTTATTGCATTTTGGAAGCCAATTTATCAAGTTTATGAGAATATTTGACTGTTTTATTGTTTTTTTGGGAACTATTTTATCGAGATAATGGGAATCTTGGGCCCTTTTATTGTTTCTTCAGATATGAACTTATCAAGTTTATGAGAATCTTGGACCCATTTATTGTTTTTGGGTACCAACTTATCAAGTTTATTAGAATCTTTAACCCTTTTATTGTTTTTTTTTAGGAACCAACCCATCAAGGCTATGTATTTGACTATTTATTGTTTTTTTTTTTGTTACCGACTTATCAAGTTTATAAGAATCTTGGTCAAATGAATTAATATAATAAACTTCAGATCTATCTGAAACGCAGTGAAGTTCGTGAAAAAAAAAACACGAAGTGAAAATAATGTTTATTACTATCAAAAACAGATGTCGCCACTAAAGCACTTTATTGTCGATAACAATTGATATAATTTTGATTTATAATAACAATTACAAATCAAACATATCTAAATTGTTATCTGTTTTTTTTTCCTTTTGTAAATAATCGGCTGGCGTGGGGCACGTGATGTTTTAATTCTGTTAAAAAAATTAAATACATACATTCATACCATCACGCATTTTCAGTCGACACGCATCCTTCGCCTCTTCTACATCCATACACTTTTTAAATAAATAAATAAATACAGGTTTATTGATAGCAACATAGTATGTACATAATACATTTAGATATATTTCAAGAACACATTAAAAAGAGAATACATTAAAAAAACAGAAGCTATCAAAAGGTCTGGACTCATCTAATAACAACCCCCGGCCAAGATACACCAGCCACGGGGATACCAGATGTTTTTCAGCCCACACCCTTGAACATATAGAATAAGAAGAGAAAAAAACACAGAAAACAAATAGATGACAAAAAAAATACATTCAAGAGAGAATACATTAAAAGGTCCGGGCTCATCCCACAAACATTACCCCGGCCGAGATACACCCCACCAATGTAGGGCGAGCCCGACTGCAAGGGCATCGGGGGGCTTGCAGCCCACACCCTCGCATATCTAGATTAATAAAAACAAAAAAACCGTATGGCAGAAAACAAAATAAAAAGTAAACCCACACATACCACTTCAGGTTAACTGTCAGCAAGAACGAAAAAAAAAAAACTTTTCACACAACTCCTACGATTTCTCTGATTTTTGTGCGTTTCCGTTTTTCAAAATATAATTAATTGATTTTACCGAGGACATATCAACATGAAAAATACGTTGAAGCTTTTGATCAATTATTGATAATTATTTAATTAGCCGATTTACCTAAGCCATGCATGAATTTTAAACGTTTTTATTTTAACGTTTCTGAACTGTTAAAATAAATAAAACTGTTATAACGGTACTTGTATATACAATATTTAAGGGGCTAATATTTACTTCTCCTATAAACACATTTTGTATCAAATACTGCATTAAACACCATAATTCTGCTCCGACACATCAACTGACAATCGAAAAACAATGAAGTGTTATAATACAATAAATAAATATATTTTTTTAACGCTAAAAATAAATCATTATATGAATTTATGACTAATGTGTTGAATAAGTTAAAGAAGAACACTAGGTGATGGTTTGGGTATGTTGAACGGTATGTTGTATCAAATACTGCATTAAACACCATTATTCTGCTCAAACACATCAACTAACAATCGAAAAACAATGCTATTATTATTCTGCTCAAACACATCAACTAACAATCGAAAAACAATGATAAACAATATAAGTGTTATAATAAATAAATATAATTTATTTAACGCTATATAAGGGCCAGGATAAAAATAAATCTTTATATGGATTTATGACTAATGTGTTGAATAAGATAAAGAATAGCACTTTGTGATGGTTTGGGTATGTTGAACGGAATGTTGTATCAAATACTGCATTAAACACCATTATTCTGCTCCGACACATCAACTAACAATCGAAAAACAATGAAGTGTTATAATAAATAAATATAATTTATTTAACGCTATATAAGGACCAGGTTGAAAAGAAGTCTTTATATGGATTTATGACTATAGTTCGGAAATTCTAGGATGAGTCCTGTGACAGCTCACAAATTTGCCCCAATACAACCCTGTAACGATGTTCAGTAATTTTAATTATTTTATTAACTTTAATATAAGCCTCAATTCTAATAAATAGTAAGTTATTTAGGTAAATACATTATATAAGGTTGTATTTGGGCAAATTTGTAAGCTGTCACAGGACTCATCCTAGAATTTCCGAACTATAATGTGTTGAATAAGATAAAGAAAAGCACTTAGTGATGGTTTGGGTATGTTGAACGGTATCTCTCTCATCTCTGCCTACCCGGCAGAGAAATGGCGTGATAGTATATATGTTTATTTACATTTCCTTCTCTAACACGTGCCTTACTGTGCTAAAAAAATCCGCCAGCCACGGTGCTGGACGCTAAGCGTCTAGTGAAAAATGTATGTTTTAATTTAAAATTATGCAAAATCTGCTAGGTTATTTTTTGTAATTAGCTATAAAAATTATTTTATTATGTATTAAAACGTCAAATAATCAAATAAATTATAAGTCTTGGTCACTCGCTATCCATCACAGGGTGGCAAGAGTTAAAAATATTATTCATTGTATAGAAAAATTAATAATTAAATAACATACAAAATAAAATTAAATCGATGGATTCGATTTTCATTGCTATTTAATTCTAGGTTTAAATGCTATCGTTTCCATTTCTGGATTATTCTTAAGAATATATTTTATGAGGAGTTCTGCGGATCGCAATCATTAATCTTTCCACCGCTCATTGGCTTCCGTTCCAGATTTGGACCAGACTTGTAATGATCGGACGCTGAAAGCGCGCAGATCTGTAATACATCTCTCTGGACCAGCTGGTCTTCTCTCGAATGATGCAGAATATTTGCCAATATCAATCATTATGTGATCAATCAAAAAAGTTGTTTTGATGTTATAATTACGAAAATGTAACGATACAATTAATCATCGCCATGATGAACCACGTGGGCTTTTGAAATGATATTAATTCGTTAGTAAGACACGAGTCTTATTTCCACATCCAGGCCAGTCAATCACATAAAAGCAGCTAATATTTATTTAATTATTTCATCAACGGTACAATGTACCTTACAAAATTATTATTAAGAAAAATTATATTTAGGTTAAAAAATCACAGCGAGTAACTGATCTGTCAATTAAAATTAAATGTGATACTTAGCACCGATGGACGTTGGATTGGGATATGACTGGTATATATAAAATCTCTAGGTATACTCCGAAATCAATCCAACCAACTATCCCTTTGAAACCTTGGTTTAATATTATATAATAAGATGGAAGTGTCTGTCATGTGTTGTTTGCGGACAGGTTACTGCATGGTGGCTAGTCACCTTTACAGAATGGGTATTGTAGAGAATATCAGCTTCGAGTGTGGTCTGGATGATGAATATATAGACCATATATTTTTCGGTTGTCCTTTGCGAGACAGGTTTGATTTACTAAAAGTCATATCGCTACCCTAATTTGTAAATTTGCTAACTCCATAAATACAAAATTTACAGGGTGGCAATAAAACTGCATAACTATTCGAAATTGAGTCTTATTAGTATTTTTTGTACTTAAATATCAAGACGACCAAGAGATACACTCCGAGTAAAAAAAAGTTAAATATCATTATGGCATCATGATTTTATCGATAATTATTGGAGTTAGCAATTTTGCGATGGTAAATATTTGTAGCGACTATACGTGCGGTCACTGAACCCACGAGACGACCTTTGCCCCACCTTCACAATGCGAGACAAACAATGGACAAAGTCCACGCGGTCGGTCATTCAACTCACTACTAGCGGAGACCGCATTCCATGAGGAAAGGAGAGAGCAACACATCTTCCGCGCTGTCTCTCAAAACAAAGAACACCTAAGCATCGACAATAAACATATTGTAAGCGCAAAGACGAGACAGCGATATATCTCATGCGCATTCCCGCACACATCCAAAATATTATAAATACCGACGTTTATCAATAAAATTCCTCTTTGCATATTCCGATTTCGACAAGTTTTTATTTATCAACAATCATCCTCATCATCTCTCCTTTAAGGAACAACCGTTCCTAAATATTTAAAAATGGTTATAATTATTGTAGGAGTTAGCAAAATTGCACATTAATATGAGTTTTTACTGTGGAGGTCTCCTAATAATGAAAAACAAATAACTTGAAGTATTCTATTTGGATATAAACAATGCAAGAGTGATGATAAAATACACAAATCAAACAATATAAAACAAGTTGAATAAAATAAAAATTACAACTAGAAAATTATTACTCATAGAATAAAAAATAAAGTGTAGTGATTGATGTAGCTAACATATGTCAGTTGTCATTGTTTGAATAATTTTACATGAAAATGCAAATTTAGATCACATTATGTTTGTGAAATGAAGTAGACGAGAAAGGTATTCGTATTGTAATATCTCTTGTTGTGCACCATTCGGTTTTATAAAAATTATAAAATCTGATTTTGACCTCCATTCGGGCAACAAGTTATTTTTGAAAGTTCTTTTTCTGCAGAAATGGGACTCCATTTTTGTAACTCATTAAAAAAGTTAATATGATTCTCATTAGCTTCCACAAATCATTTCCTGTTGCTTTTTTAAACAATAATTGCATTTTAAAATTCTAAACTACCGCTTTTCTTCTTTCAGTTTAACACTGTCATCCTATTTAAATCTAATGTTTGCAAAAACATCGTTTTGCATACCCGTATGTCAGAAACATTCTTTCTTAAAAAATATGTTGTAGACGACACCCGAATGGATTTTTCCGGATCTATTCTACCCCTCGGTCTTTTTACCGGTAAAACTTTCATTAGCTCATCTACATAAATTCGTTTTTCTTTCCAATTAAGTTCCAAAATTGGTTAAAAATCTTTATTTTTTCCTTATCCGATATAGAATAACACTTCAAGACACCTTTTCAGAAACTTTACATTTACGCCTTTTTTTTTAGTTTTTTTATCATTCTTCGATATTTTATTATTCCATGATCCATTGTTTTCCTTTTTTTGCCTAAATATATTTTTCCTTTCTCTCTGTTTGCCTTATTCTTAGTAGAGAACCATGAAGAACTATCTACGTCAAACCTTTTCTTTCTTACTTTTTTAGTAGGTTGAAGTGGGCCATTAGAAGTATTTGAATCTGAATAGGGCACTAATGAAATGTTGACTCCTTGGCTATCATCATCACTTATAATGTCATCAATGGTGAAATACTACCTCGGATTGTGTTATCAGTTTAGTCGAATTTTGTACAATATCCGTATTATCAGCACTTTCCAGAATTATATTGTAGGAACCACGGTCGTCGCTGAATATTGTCAACACACACGGTCAACGACCGACGAAACGACTTTTGGATATGTCCAAAGGTCGCATACCAAAACATTGAAATTGTTTACCCACAAATACTATTTACGATACATTCCACAGTAGAAAGAGAACGCATCACGCTGTCTCGCCGTTTTCGCCAACAAATTGTCTACCCACAATATTATTTGCGATGTCTGCAATATTTCAATCGACCATTTCTGCACGCACAGAAGCGAGATAAAAATATATTGCGGGCGCACTGCCGCGCCCATTCTGAAATGTATAAATACCCACTTACCGATAAATAAAGCATCATTAATCATTAATTATTAATTATTATTCATTGATTCATTCACTCTCTCTTTCCGCATTGCTAATTGACGTATTTTATTTAAATACCAAACAATCAAAATCATCATCGCGCCCTTAAAGGACATTCTGCTAAAGTGGTGACCCCGACGTGATTTGAACACGCAACCTTCTGATCTGGAGTCAGATAAAGTATTATTGTGAACCGTGTCAGGTTGTGTTTCTATAATTACTTTTGATAAATCTTCTAACCGAGTAGTAACCGCATTATATAATATTCTGTGATTTCTGCATTATCACTATCAACGACTAAAATTGGCAATTCCATGAATACATTTGGTATTTCTTGAAAACCATCACTCATACGATTTTCTTCATCATTTTTACGATTTTCTTGGTTACTCCTACAATTTAATGTCACTAATCCAACCATAAATATTCTTCTGCTATTCATCTATAAAAATAGACAATACTTATAAAAGTGATTTAGATAAGTAAGCAAGTACACAAGTCAAAATGATTTCCATGTATGAAAAATTAACAATGTACATAATTGATTATACGATACTGGAACGTCACGAGTCAGCTGCCCGCACCTCACCACTAGCTCTCGACTTTCACGCGGAAAGAATAGTATAGTACAAATTCAACACTTGATAAATTCTGCAAGCAACATTATTCAGCAATCGCCGCAAACTGATTTCCCCAAAGATACGAGGCGTATCCAGAAAGTAAGTGTACTGAGGCTCTCACGACCGGATGGATTTTATTTTCGACATGTTGGCTACATTTCCGTGTAATCTGATCCTTCCCCTTCGCAACGAGACCGGTTCGAGGTCAGTATGTTGAGAAGTGTCAACGCGACAATACGTTTCGTGAAAAATGTCAACCTAATCTCCCGCCAAGTGCGAAATTTTGTAAAAAGGCAAGAGTTTTTGAGGCGCTGCGAACTCCATGGAGATGAATTTCTCCGCTCCATCGTTACTGGAGATGAAACTTGGGTTGCACACTACACGCCTGAAACCAAAAGGCAGTCTCAACAGTGGCGTCACACCTCTTCACCCTCCGCCAAAAAGTTCAAAACCACAATTTCAGCCAAGAAAATCATGGCATCCGTGTTTTGGGACTGTCAAGGCATAATTTTAATTGAATATATGCCTCAAGGGGAGACCATCAACTCTGCAAGATACTGTGAGACCCTAAAAAAATTGCGGAGGATGATTCAGAACAAGAGGAGAGGTATGCTGACAAAGGGAGTCTGCCTGCTGCATGCAATGCCAGACCACACACGGCCAACGCCACGACGGAACTGCTTGCCTCGTTGAAATGGGATGTCCTGAACCATCCCACGCATTCCCCTGACCTAGCACCTTCAGATTACTATCTCTTTACCTCCCTGAAGCTGTACATGGGTGGAAAAAGGTTTTCAACCGACGAGGAGGTAAAGGAGGCGGTGGAGAAGTGGACGGAGGGGTTGGCGGGAAACTACTTCGAGGAAGGCATCAAAAAGTTGATACCCCGCTTCACCACCTGCATTGAGAGGAATGGCGACTATGTCGAAAAATAGCTTACACATGTACTACGGTAACCACGTAATTTTTTTGTTTAAATAAAAAAAATTGTAACCTACAAAAATTCAGTACACTTTTCTGGATATGCCTCGTACATTAATTGTATATTGGGATTTTTGTTGGTAATTAGAAGTACTTTGTTTATAATAAAAAATAGCGCCTAGGCGAGTATATCATATACTGAAGGAACTCTAATACAGGTATTCTCGACTTACGACCGCACTCGTTTCCGATCAACAGGTCGTAAGTTGATCTGGTCGTAAGTCGGCTTATGCAATAATTTCCGTAAATATGTAAATTATAGTGCGTGATGATATTATAAGACTGTTTTCTATGTTTTTGTTATATCAGTGTATCACCACTGTCATTTATCAGGTTTTTCTATGGTTTATTTTTTTTAATTTTTCAAGTTTGTCTTTGTTCCCTTTATCATTAGCATTCTTGATATTCGGATATCTTCATATATTGCTTTGTTTTGTTATATTTACATTTGTTAACAAATAAATAATAATACAAAATACAGGTTTTTGTTATACATTCAACTTGTACGAGTAGTCTTCGTCTGCACAGTAAAAAAGGGATAACGTTGTGCATTTTTCAATTTGATCTTCACAGCTTCACGAATCCTTGCTTTGTCCTTCGGAATTATCGACACAGTAGTGTGATAGCAGCATTAAATCACTCGCAATGGCATTCACTTTTTTTCCACCTTCATACTGCTTAATTACTACCATTTTTGTTTTCAAATCAATAACCTTTCTTCGCTTCTTGGCAGGTTGAGAAATTGACATTTTCCTTTTTGTAGACATCTCGGAAGGACTTAAAAATGCTTATACTACAGATAGCGGATTTTGGTCGTAAAGTCGAACAGTCGTAAGTCGCATAGGTCGTAAGTCGACGACTACCTGTATAGAAAAATGTAAGCAATTTTGTCAAATTTAAGTTAAAGTTGATTAGTTAGAGATACTTTGCATTCAATAAAAATAGCCCCTTAGCGAGTATATACTGAAGGAACTCTAATATAGAACAATACAAGCGATTATATACAATTTAAGTGAAAGTTGATTAGTTAGAGGTACTTTATTTATAATAGAAAATAGCCCCTTAGCGAGTATATACCGAATGAACTCTTATATAGAAAAATGTAAGCAATTCTATACAATTTAAGTAAAGTCATTCATTTTTAGCTGGTTTATTTCCGTATTCAAAAGATCTTCACACTTATCCACATTATGTGGATTATTCCTAGTACATGATACATGTCTGATTATTTTTTATTAATATTGAAAAACATAAGGTATTTATCTGTGTTAGTCAATGGCGAAGTTATATCCACTGTGTCACTTAATCGTTTTTTTTTCTAAGCATCGACTACCCTCTGATATGACGACAGCAGAATCTTTTGTATCCAACAAATCACAAATAATCTTTTGCGGTTTACCTGGTTCGATTTTGCAATGATCTTCCTATCTCTGACTGACGCTATGTATTAGGTATATAATGTGTTTGAAAAAAGATCTCGCTCGATGTCTTTGTACGTGGAGATAAAAATAACCTCGGTAATGAGCCCTTAATCAACCCTTTTTTATGAGTACCAACAAGAATCTAAATGACGAGGTCAAGATATTGTTTTTAGGTGGCATGTTTTTTTTTTTGTAAACGGCGCCATTTAACTTGTATTGTGTGTTATAAATAATATATTCTGTTTACTGGCCTCGATGAAAGAAATATTTCCAAAACAATCTCCTTCTTATTCGAGAATCACACAAACTCCAGACCAAACACCATATTGTTGTGACTGGATCCAAATAATTTAGTGAAATGCGAAACGACGTCGAATAACTTCACCAAATTGCTGACAATAAGTGTTCAGACCGTCTGCCCTCAAAATACGTTTGTTTCCCTAATAAATTGGACGCTTAGTCACATTACAAATATATTATATTGCTAGTGTTACAAATGTAATTTTATTCGATGGTACCGTTGTCACGAAGAAGGATGTTCAATAGTCAATTTTATAAAGGGCTCGTATCTATCTTTAACGGCATCTGCTACAGTTTTTCTTTCATTACCCTTCAACAAATGCAAATTAGTGAATCGGACATATTGAAGATTGCGACCGAGAGACAATATTATCTTCGACCCCATATGAACTACTAGAGATTATACAAAACTCGTGGTTACTAATTGCGTGTGTGTTTTTTTAATTTCATTTATATTTTATATACACTATTCAGCTCTCAACCAGTCACTACTTTCAATCAACCGTGTGGTTTCTGATCTGTGCTACAGTATAATACCACCTATGTTCCGATTACCGATTACCCAAAAGCCTCTCCCACACAGGAATGAGCCTCGCTTTGATGCTTAGAGCTATGTTGCGAGTTATGCGACATATCCTAGCGAACCAACGTACCGCATACTATCGCAGTGGCCACGCTGCACGCTTCGCGCCACGTTGCATGACGATTAGTCATCGAGTGAATCTCCTAGCGAATAAACGTGTTGGTTAATTTACAAGATGGCGGAAGTTTTAATGACAGCTGTGAATAAAAGGGAGCCAACTTATAGAAAAATGTACCTGTGATAAAATCACTTTGGAATGAAATTGCACAGAAAGTAAATAAAGATGGTAAGTTATAATGAAATTGGTTAGTTTTGAGAGTGACATCGTGTGTTGACTCAACCGCTCCCAACTGTCAAATGAATATGTGCGTAGCACTTTGGTGTGGCCAGGCATGAAGTCACCTAGTACATGAGTCACGTAAAATCTTAGCTTAGCACTTAACGAAGCATTTTAGTGTGGCCTCGGCCTAAGACTTTCATCCACGTTGTCATACTTCAAACAGTGATTCAAAAATATTGCATCCCACTTTATTAACCCTCAAATAACTAAAAAAAAGTGTTTTGTGAGTTGAATATTTTTTGCTCATTTTCGTCTCAATATAAAAACTATGAAGTTTAGTCAATTTTTTTTTTGTCTGATTTCATATTATTACTTACTTATTATTGATAAGCGATATTAATAACCCTCAAATAACTAAAAAAAAGTATATTGTGAGTTGAATATTTTTTGCGCTTTTTCGTCTCAATATAAAAAACTATCAAGTTTAGTAAATTTTTTTTTGTCTGATTTCATATTAATAACCCTCAAATAACTAAAAAAAAGTGTTGTGAGTTGTTTATTTTTTGCTCATTTTCGTCTCAATATAAAAAAACTATCAAGTTTAGTCAATTTTTTTTTGTCTGATTTCGTATTATTACTTACTTATTATTGATAAGCCATATTAATAACTCTCAAATAACTAAAAAAAAGTGTTTTGTGAGTTAACTATTTTTTGCGCATTTTTGTCTTAATATAAAAAACTATCAAGTTAAGTGAATTTTTTTGTCTGATTTCATATTATTACTAACTTATTATCGGTAAACGATATTAATAGCCCTCAAATAACTAAAAAAAAGTGTTTTGTGAGTTTTTTTATTTTTTGTTCATTTTCGTCTCAATATAAAAAACTATCAAGTTAAGTGAATTTTTTTGTCTGATTTCATATTATTACTTACTTATTTTTGATAAGCGATATAAATAACTCACAAATAACAAAAAAAAATCATTTTGTAAGTTAAATATTTTTTGCTCATTTTCGTCTCAATATAAAAAACTATCAAGTTTAGTATATATTTTTTTTGTCTGATTTCATATTTTTACTTACTAATTATTGATAAGCGATATAAATAACCCTCAAATAACTACAGAAAAGTGTTTTGTGAGTTGTTTATTTTTTGCTCATTTTCGTCTCAATATAAAGAACTATCAAGTTTAGTAAATTTTTTTGTGTCTGATTTCATATTATTACTTACTAATTATTGATAAGCGATATTAATAACCCTCAAATAACTAAAAAAAAATTGTTTTGTGAGTTGTTTATTTTTTGCTCATTTTCGTCTCAATATAAGAAACTATCAAGTTTAGTCAATATATGCCAATTTTTTTGTGCCCGATTTCATATTATTACTTACTTATTATTTATAAGCGATATTTATAACCCTCAAATAATTAAAAAAAAAGTGTTTTGTGAGTTGAATATTTTTTGCGCAGTTTCGTCGCAGTATAAAAAACTATCAAGTTTTGTCAATATATGCCTTTTTTTTGCCCGATTTCATATTAGTACTTACTATTGATAAGCGATATTGATAACCCTCAAGTAATGAAAAAAAAGTGTTTTGTGAGTTGTTTATTTTTTGCTCATTTTCGTCTCAATATAAAAAACTATCAAGTTTAGTCAATTTTTTTTTGTCTGATTTCATATTATTACTTACTTATTATTGATAAGCGATATTAATAACCCTCCAATAACTAATAAAAAGTGTTTTGTGAGTTGAATATTTTTTGCTCATTTTAGTCTCAATATAAAGAACTATCAAGTTAAGTCAATTTTTTTTTGTCTGATTTCATATAATTACTTACTTATTATTGATAAGCGATATTAATAACCCTCAAGTAACTAAAAAAAAGTGTTTTGTGAGTTGAATATTTTTTGCGCATTTTTGTCTTAATATAAAAAACTATCAAGTTTAGTCAATATATGCCAATTTTTTTTGTCTGATTTCATATTATTACTTACTTATTATTGATAAGCGATATTAATAACCCTCAAATAACTAATAAAAAGTGTTTTGTGAGTTGAATATTTTTTGCTCATTTTAGTCTCAATATAAAGAACTATCAAGTTAAGTCAATTTTTTTTGTCTAATTTCATATTATTACTTACTTATTATTGATAAGCGATATTAATAACCCTCAAATAACTAAAAAAAAGTATTTTGTGAGTTGAATATTTTTTGCGCTTTTTCGTCTCAATATAAAAAACTATCAAGTTTAGTCAATTTTTTTTTGTCTGATTTCATATTAATAACCCTCAAATAACTAAAAAAAAGTGTTGTGAGTTGTTTATTTTTTGCTCATTTTCGTCTCAATATAAAAAAACTATCAAGTTTAGTCAATTTTTTTTGTCTGATTTCATATAATTACTTACTTATTATTGATAAGCGATATAATAACCCTCAAATAACCAAAAACAAGTGTTTTGTGAGTTGAATATTTTTTGCGCATTTTCGTCTCAATATAAAAAACTATCAAGTTTAGTCAATTTTTTTTGTCTGATTTCATATTATTACTTACTTATTATTGATAAGCGATATTAATAGCCCTCGAATAACTAAAAACAAGTGTTTTGTGCGTTGAATATTTTTTGCTCATTTTCGTCTCGTAACTATCAAGTTTGGTCATTTTTTTTTGTCTGATTTCATATTGTTACTTACTTTTTATTGATAAGCGATATTAATAACCCTCAAATAACCAAAAACAAGTGTTTTGTGAGTTGAATATTTTTTGCGCATTTTCGTCTCAATATAAAAACTATTAAGTTTTGTCAATTTTTTTTGTCTGATTTCATATAATTACTTACTTATTATTGATAAGCGATATTAATAACCCCCAAATAACTAAAAAAAAAGTATTTTGTGAGTTGAATATTTTTTGCGCATTTTCGTTTTAATATAAGAAACTATCAAGTTTAGTCAATATATGCCAATTTTTTTTGTCTGATTTCATATAATTACTTACTTATTATTGATAAGCGATATTAATAACTCTCAAATAACTAAAAAAAAGTGTTTTGTGAGTTGAATATTTTTTGCGCATTTTTGTCTTAATATAAAAAACTATAAAGTTTAGTCAATATATGCCAATTTTTTTGTGTCCGATTTCATATGATTACTTACTTATTATTGATAAGCGATATTAATGACGAAATGTGCTTCCCCATAACTCATTCTTGTTTGTCTTTTCCTATTTCCCATCTCCTTAAACAGTGTGTAATGATATTTGCAAATGTATGAGGTGTATTTATATCCTCTCCTGTATCCCTTAATTTTACTTTTATTAATGATATCTCTCTTTTATTACTCTAATTTATATAGTACAACGTAATAATAATTTTATTACATCATTATCAATAAGTGTCTTATTCCAGAAATTACATTTGTACCCGCGACACGTGTTTCTATCTCACATCTCGAGGCTCTCTTCAAGAAATATGATCTTGATTTGTTACAAAATGTATACTTAGGTCTAACTGGTGTTATGCTTAATCGTAAGTGTGTGTGGTATGTTGATCTTTAGAATAAAACTAAAGACTTCTGAAATCTATTGCATTATTTGGCCATTTATTTCTTATTATGGCTTTACAAGTAACTAACAATTTGTTTATTTTACAAGAATGATTCTAACTAAAGAAATTTAGTTTGACATAATTGTTAGTTAGAATTAGCCCAATGAATTTATCTAGAAGCAGTTTAATGGGTGTGGCTTTGCTAAGAACAATATATCAATTCTTAAAAATAACTGCAAACCATTTGAAACATTATTTCCAAGAACTATATATTTATTCACAGCGCGATTTGTCTTCCGCTCTGACAATGTCTTGATAGTTGAATGGTTTGTACGAGTATTCTTGCTGTTATGGTTGGAAAACTATTTATGTCTGTTTTTTTAGGTTAATGTTTTTATATCAATAACAAATACAAATATTTAAAACAAACCCCATGTCGATTTTCACTGAAACATCTCATTCGGACGGGACTTTTTTCATTCAGTTCAAAAATAATTACAAATTAATTTATATGAATTTCGTCTTAATTTTTCTCTATACACGATCATCGTCGTTGCTGGACCTATTCAGTTGGAAATCGAAGCTGTGGAGTTTTTCATCTACTTTTTTCTAATATTTAAGTGAGTGGGCTGTTGCACACCAGCAAACTCAGCGGTCATACCGCTTTACTAGATCCGATGGCACACCTGATGTGAGACGATCGGACCACAAAGGCATATTTTTTTAAAGAATTTATTTTTTTACTTATTTAATTAACGACACAACAGTGTCTTTATATACAAATGAACATGTGACAGGTTATACAGTACTTAAAATTATTGACAAATAATACAAAACTTTATCTTAAACTAACACGAAGATACAAAAAGCAGTAGTAATAATAAATTACAGTCATTGTTTTAAAATTATTTAATAATTATATGTATATTTAAGTTCAATACCGTAATTATCGAAGACTTATTTTATAGAGGTAAAGAACTCAGATTTGTTTTAGTGGAATAACGCATACATAAAACAAATATTGGACATTTTGAGAATTTTGGGGGAATTTTATGGATAGATATTGAGATATAGAAAACACATGGCCTCATTAGTAGAACGAGATGCAAGTTGCTTTGCAGAATTAAAACCTTCATACATGTTGTTTGCAGGGTTACTCAACTCCAGAGGCAAAGTATTGTCCTTAATGTTTTGTTTATATTACGTTATTTATATTAATAAAGGAGATATGACCAAAGTCAAAGGTATCCTTATACCCCCGGAATTAGTTTAAGATAAAGTTTTGTATTATTTGTTAATAATTTTAAGTACTTGTATAACCTGTCACATGTTCATTTGTATATAAAGACACTGTTGTGTCGTTAATTAAATAAATAAATAAATTATAAATTTACATCCATCATTTTACACCAGAAAACTTATACTAACTGTATCGGACGTATGCGTCAGCCAAAACATATGATATATTTGTTTTCCTGTTTGTTATTTAGTACTTTTATGATATGATATTTTGATGTATAAATTCTTGGGTATTTTTTTTATGATTTGTATGTAAATTTTATGTGTGTTGAGGTCTGTGCTGTTTCACGACCGTAACTGAAATGTTCCTTATGCGCGGCCATCGCGAGACAGTATTAAAAGTCGGTCGGCCCATGCATGCGTAAACAAAAATTGTGATATTTCGCAAGTTATGACGGCATGCACGGGCGGAAACAGGCGCTTGTGATGAGCAGTTAGCCGTCTATTGCTACAGTATTTGTACCGGTGCCGTACACTAAAATTTATTTCGTTTCATACATTTACATGTCTCGGATTAATTAATGTTTTTTTTGCCATTTCTCTCTGCCTACCCCGATAGGGAGACAGTTTGATAATATGTATGTTTATATTGTATGTATCATATTAATAATAAAAAAAATATTCTCGAAAGTGGGAGCACATTTTAAAATGGTTGCCCCTGGGAGTAAAATACCTCATCCCGGCTCTGGTCTGTGCTAGAAACTCCTCTTAAGCTGTGCTCCGGACTTTAGTTGGAAAGATAAACCTCTTAGTTTTTTTTTTCGAAGCTACAGAAATAGAACCTCCTTTTTTTCTTTCATTATCGTCATAAGGCTGTTGGTTTGTACAGGCCACCAGCATCGTGCCAAGTCATCGAATTATGAAAACTTTACTGACCACCCCTTTCCCACCCTATCTCCTACTCCCTAGTTTCTCAACTTCACATTGTAAGCTGGAAATTTAAGGTACGATGGGAAAGTTTGACTGGGTAATATTTGCCTCGTCATTTTAACTCTAAATATGCATAATGTGCGGTCTAACATAAACGAGCAGAAATTTATTTCTGAAATTTTATAAAAAAGCTATTTTAAAAAAATTTGTAAATATATTTGGTGTATTGTTTGGTAAACAAAGAAAGATTGGAACAAGTTGAGG
The DNA here is from genome assembly GCA_949825065.1 of Odontocerum albicorne. Taxonomy (NCBI): domain Eukaryota; kingdom Metazoa; phylum Arthropoda; class Insecta; order Trichoptera; family Odontoceridae; genus Odontocerum; species Odontocerum albicorne. Next base: position 4,925,008 of record OX463856.1, read on the forward strand.
AATGCTGCCATTTTGGTACTGTTTTCTGAGATGATAATAACAATAAAAATGATAGCACCGTTTAGAGATCAGTTTCTCCTCAAGGGCGCTTCATCTCAGGATTCGAACCCCACTTATAAATTTTGATAAAACCTCCCAAAAATGAATTGTCTTTATGTGCTTAGTATAGTAAATCTGTACACGCCGCACATATTTCTGACACTAAGAGGCAAATCATTTTACGCCACAGGATCAGTAACAGCAAAAGCTCTATTATTTATAGTTAAGGCATTAACATTGTGGATGTTTAAAGACATTGTAATTTGTTTTATCAAACACTGTTTATTCCACTTTTTGTAACGGTATAACCCTACCGGTTTCAAAACTTTCACCTCATTATCAGGAGAGCACAAAAAAGATTGAATTCTGTTCGAACTGGTACCGAGGTACTTGCTTCTAACGGTAAACATTCGGGTTGGGAACTGGGGGTTGGGGGAGGCATGGGACAACCTTGGCGAGCAGCGGAGAGATTCTTGGGATATATGTGTTTGCCAGAGGTTCACCTCGATGCACTGGCTTAGAAATTTCGAGGGTCTCTAGTCTGTCCAATTTATTTGCGTTACTACTGATATGTAAGAATTTGGCATTATCGGTAGAAAATGTATGGTTTTTACGGCGACAATGATTAGCCGTTTCAGAATAAATTAGAGTATTTGTGTTCAAAAACACGATTTTTTTTAAATAAGGATTTCTTATTGGTTTTCATTTAAGGTTTATTTAATATCTTTCAAGTTGGTTGGGAGATGTTGGTACATGGCAATTAGCCCACCAGATTGAACTGTATGCAACGAAATGGTAATGCAACACAATACAATAATGTCTTTAATTTGGTGGTACAATTCATTTTAGTTTGGATTGGTTGCCTGTTAGCAGCTGAGAGATTCTTGGGATATATGTGTTTTCCAGATGTTCGCCTCGATGCACTGGCTTAGAAATTTCTAGGGTCTCTAGTCTGTCCAATTTATTTCCGTTACTACTGATATGTAAGAATTTGGCATCATCGATAGAAAATGTATGGTTTTCACGGTGACAATGATTAGCCATTTCAGAATAAATTAGAAGATTTGTGTTCAAAAACACGATTTTTTTAAAGAAATAAGGATTTCTTAATGGTTTTCATTTAAGGTTTATTTAATATCTTTCAAGTTGGTTGGGAGATGTTGGTACATGGCAATTAGCCCACCAGATTGAACTGTATGCAACGAAATGGTAATACAACACAATACAATAATGTCTTTAATTTGGTGGTACAATTCATTTTAGTTTGGATTGGTTGCCTGTTAGCAGCTGAGAGATTCTTGGGATATATGTGTTTTCCAGATGTTCGCCTCGATGCACTGGCTTAGAAATTTCTAGGGTCTCTAGTCTGTCCAATTTATATCCGTTACTACTGATATGTAAGAATTTGGTATCATCGATAGAAAATGTATGGTTTTCACGGTGACAATGATTAGCCATTTCAGAATAAATTAGAAGATTTGTGTTCAAAAACACGATTTTTTTAAAGAAATAAGGATTTCTTAATGGTTTTCATTTAAGGTTTATTTAATATCTTTCAAGTTGGTTGGGAGATGTTGGTACATGGCAATTAGCCCACCAGGTTAGACTGTATGCAACGAAATGGTAATACAACATAATACAATAATGTCTTTAATTTGGTGGTACAATTCATTTTAGTTTGGATTGGTTGTCTGTTAATCTGGTGGTACAATTCATTTTAGTTTGGATTGGTTGCCTGTTAATTTGGTGGTACAATTCATTTTAGTTTGGATTGGTTGCCTGTTAATTTGGTGGTACAATTCATTTTAGTTTGGATTGGTTGCCTGTTAATTTGGTGGTACAATTCATTTTAGTTTGGATTGGTTGCCTGTTAGCAGCGGAGAGATTCTTTGGATATGTGTTTGCCAGATGTTCGCCTCGATGCACTGACTTAGAAATTTCTAGGACCTCTAATTTGTCCAATTTATTTGCGTTACTACTGATATGTAAGAATTTGGCATCATCGATAGAAAATGTATGGTTTTCACGGTGACAATGATTAGCCATTTCAGAATAAATTAGAGGATTTGTGTTCAAAAACACGATTTTTTTAAAGAAATAAGGATTTCTTAATGGTTTTCATTTAAGGTTTATTTAATATCTTTCAAGTTGGTTGGGAGATGTTGGTACATGGCAATTAGCCCACCAGGTTAGACTGTATACAACGAAATGGTAATACAACATAATACAATAATGTCTTTAATTTGGTGGTACAATTCATTTTAGTTTGGATTGGTTGCCTGTTAATTTGGTGGTACAATTCATTTTAGTTTGGATTGGTTGCCTGTTAATTTGGTGGTACAATTCATTTTAGTTTGGATTGTTTGCCTGTTAAAAAAGGAGAATAAATAAATGTTTAAAAATGCTTTAGAAGTTTATTTTGGCCAACCAATACACAACCGATGTAACATTCCCTCTACCTGCTATTTGCGGTTACTAACATAACTAAAACACTCCCAAAATATAATTTTACGTATTAATATCCATACTGAAACGTATTTTTGTGGCTCAAACTGTTTCCCAACTTCAAACATTTATATCAGTCATTATCCTTTAACTAAGCGTTTTCATTTCATTGTTTTCAAATTATACGAGTAATACTGAATTCGTTAGTATCTCGTTTTTTGAACCACCACCAATCTGAACTTAAGGTTTATGTGTTGAGTAAGATGAAGAAGAGCACTCTGAGATGGTTTGGACATGTAAAAGTAATGAATCACTAACTAAAATGTCTTGAGCGGATCCATAAGCGATGTTCAAATCCTCTGCCAGCTCTCTGATGGTCAATTTGCGGTTTTCGGCCAACATTTATTTGATTTTATCGATGTTTTCATCGGTTTTCATTCGGTTTTCATCAATGTAACAACTGCCACTGCGGTCGTCATACTCGACTGACTCACGACTACTTCTGAAGCGTCCGTGACACCAATGTATACTTAATGAATTAAGGAAGAATAACAAAATAATATTTTAGTGCTGAACATTTTTTTTCAATATACTTACTACCTTGATCAAAAAGTTTTAGGGCTTTATTCATATAATCGAAAATACAAGTTGATTAATCAAAATCGATATGGTCCCCTTCAAAGTATTCTCCATGAACTGCAACGCACTTACGCCAGCGCTTGATCCAATCCTCGAAACACCGCTGGTAATCAATTTTCGGTATGTCCATCAGAGCCGTCTTCGATTTTTTCATGACATCCTCTCGGGTGCTGTAACGCGTTCCGCGAAGCGGTTTTTTAAGTCGGTTGAACAGGAAAAAGTCGCAGGGAGCTAGATCAGGTGAATTCAAAGGCTGCTGGATACTATTCGTGTGGTTTTTGGTCAAAAACTCATGGAAATCATGTCTTTCGCGATTTCAACGCGGTCCTTTTTTTGCATGAAATTGAGGTATTTCGACACCAGTTTTGCAGCGACACGTCTGAGACCCAAATCACTAACCAAAATGTCTTGAGCGGATCCATAAGCGATGTTCAGTCCTCTGCCAGTGCTTTGATGGTCAATTTGCGGTTTTCGGCCAACATTTCTTTGATTTTATCGATGTTTTCATCGGTTTTCGACTGCCACTGCATTCGTCATACTCGACCGACTTACGACCACTTCTGAAGCGTTCGTGCCACCAAAAACACTTCTCCAACATTTCCAAGGTCTGCGGACCGTCAAATCCGTTTTTCACACAAAATTTAATGCAAACTCGTTGATGCCATTTTCAAACTTGTAAAAAATCGAAAACACGCACAAAGGTAGATGTACTCAGTACAGCGTAACTTTTACAAATGTCAAGCTATGAAGCTGAAATTTAGACGGAAGTGTCAATGATAGATGTGGTAACCTAACAAAAAAAATCCAATCGGGTGACTGACAGCACCACACGGTGGCCGGTCCTAAAACTTTTTGATCAAGGTAATATGTCAAAACCCCTGATTAAAAATTTTCCTTTGATTTTTTTCACACCTCATCATCAGAGGCGTACAAACAAGACTTTTAAATAAATAAAAAACGAAGCACGCATCAAACTCGTACCGTTAACGTCGGTATATCGACTCTCCACAATCTTTATAAAGAGTGAGGGAGTCGAACCATCGATACTGCACACTTCTTTACCATATAGTGCAACGATTATTATTTATTATCCACGTAGTTTAGTACTAATTCAAAGATTTTGTCTCTAAAGGAGTATGGCCGTATGGTGTATGGCGAGCGAATTTTTACCTCAAGAGAGTATGGACGTACATGGTACGTCCGATGTTTTTTTCCCGAATACTTGAATTTATCCATAAAACAGACAAGGCTCATTCTTATCTATTCAATTATTTTATATATGGCGGCCGCAATTACGTTTTTTATACTACTTACAAAATCTATTTTTTATTTTTCCAACAAAATTTCACTCGCTTAGAGCGAACACAATTCTAGGGACAGAATGAGAATATCAAGAGAATTTAACAGCACCGATATCCTCCAAAACTTATATAATTATCTAATTAGAACCAAATTAGAATATGCATCTACAGTTTGGGTTCTTCATCAGCTCAAATATAAAAACAATACAGAACAAATACAAAAAAAAATCCTCAGATATCTATGGTACAGAACAAAGGGCGATTACCCAAAATATGCTCACCATGTCGAACTTCTCACGGTGTGTAACTATAGAAGCCTCGAAACAAGAAGGCAATAATCCATTGCGATATTAGGTTTTCCAAGGTTTAAGTGTTTAAATAATAAAGGTTTTCCAAGGATCCTTTAACTGTCCCGCGATTCTAGAAGCACTAAGTTTATATGCACCTAATAAATATAGCCGTGCAAGGAATCACCCTCTGTTCTACATAGCAACTTACAGGACGAATATCATGTCTAAACACTCAGTCTCGCGTGGTATAGAGATATTGAACCAACTGAATGACACGGTTGATATATTCTCGGCACCGCCTAGCAGTATGAGAAGAATCCTGGCTGATATTATGCCTAACGAATAAGCTAACCCCAGAAGCAGACCCTCTTTGTGTAACAGGAGAAATCCGTGCAAAGTGGATAAAAAAAAAGACAGTATTTTCGATTTTCATGAAAGGCGGTAGTACCTCCAGGACAGATCCTGTACTTTATAACATTTCCTGGTAAAAGACGTCTGATCTTGAGATGAATCTCAAATATCCAGGATATAATTGGTGTATTGTTTGCTATGCACACAAGCATCGTAACAAAACGGGCCTCTCATTGTTTGCGTCGGACACAAAGGTCTGATTTCAATCTGCGCTGCATTAACCTATGGATTAAAGGCTATTATATTTGCATACAAGTGCATATCAAATGGATGGTGGCTGTATATTTTGAAAAATCTTCCTTATATCGAAAAAAAGCATGTATCAAAATGGTACTGAAATGTATTCAAAAGTTCACATTAAGTTACCACATTGTCCAGACAATTATTTTTTTTAAATTTTGGTTAAAAATTGGAGCGTTAAGACGGGTTGGACAATGAATAACGAAATAATGATTAATCTACTGTATTGTTGTGAAAAATATGGAGTGTGTGAAAGTAGTGATAGTAATAATAATAAAATGACGATTTATAAAGCGGCGTTAAGAGAATAGGTTCTTCTAAAGAATGCAATGAAACCAGTCGATGTCCAATGAGTAAGGGGAATAAAATATTAAATTTATTTTGAATTTTCAGCTATATAACTCGATTGTCACTAGAAATAATTGATCAATTGAATTAATGTGTATATTATAGGATTCCGTTTTCCATTGAATAATGTGAAAAAAATCACATCATTTTTTTACAATAAAACTCACATTCAATAAAATAATTTACAATGAAACTCACATTCCACAAAATTATTTACAATAAAACTCACATTCAATAAAATTATTTACAATAAAACTCACATTCAATAAAATTATTTACAATAAAACTCACATTCAATAAAATTATTTACAACAAAACTCACATTTAATAAAATTATTTACAATAAAACTCGCATTCAATAAAATTATTTACAATAAAACTCACACTCAAGTGACAGGTCCGCTCTACTTTACAAAATTGTTTCAACAGTGCAGTTTCAAAGCATAGACTCACTGAGCAGTGCTCAGAGACACCAAGATTCTTAGGGTCCTATTTTACCATATTGTTCTTGAGAAATCAAGACTAGATCTTAGTAGACTGAAGTAAACATAGTTAGATGAAGTGCAAGCACGAATAATAGAAGAGTATGCATAAGGAGTTGCATGAATGTGTAGAAAGCGGATAGATCGTGTTTGGATAGAAAAATAGCGAGACTTCTTCTTTCCGTCTGCAGCACAAGGTTTGCGGAGGGATGAAACATATATAAATAATGTTTTAATCATTGTAAACGAAAGAAAACACTTGCAAACTTTTGAAGATCGATTGATTAATGGGTCAAATAGTTCGTGCAAAGCTGCAGCAGTAATTAGGGTTCACGGAGGGTTTATGACCCAGATAAAGGTAGAGAAGTGGTCCTGCTGGCTGCTTGGGCGTAGAGCCGATATCACAAAAAGAGTTAACTCGAGAGCGGACCGGGAATAGCGCGCTTTGCCCACTTATTGCCGTAGGGATGGGCGTTGTATGAAGTGAAGGGAATTATGAAAAAAACAGATACTTAAGTTTTTTCACATCCTTGTGACTTTTGTGGCCTAGTTCGTAAAATGTTTGTCATCCATTTAGGACAGTGCTAATCAAACTTTTGGGATGGACGTAAATCAATCAGTATCACCTAGATACCGCCTTTCAGTATCACCTAGGTACCGGCTTATCAGTATCACCTAGGTACCGGTTTGTAAATATACTCGTAGCTTTATTGAATTCAAATAAATACAATACTTCGACTTTACTAAGAATATGGTCTTTGTCTATCACCGACCTACCACCTGTTCGCCGACCCCCATTTAAGTAGCACTGATCTAGGACATTCCGGTTCAATTGTATTTTACTATACTTTCGTTGTGTGCAGTATTATTGCAATGTGGTATTTTTTCCAATAAATCAGAAATATGTCAAAGACGACTTATTTGAAAAACCAGATTGGAATGTTTCTTTTTTAGTCTGGGTGCCTTTGTTTTAAAAGACAGGTGTTTTACAAACTAGGGTACGGTGGTATGGCAAGAATCCCAGTGGCCGGTGAGTTTGCTGGTATGCAACAGCTAACTCACATAAAACAAACTTCACGGCACAGTTTGGCTTTCCAATTAAATAGACGTTAGAATGGCGAAGGGATCCTCGACTACGAGGCCTAACAACGACCATTAAAAAAGGTTAGACGAGTAATACTCAAATTAGAATTTTAAGTGCGGTTGAATATAAATACAACTTGTCATAAAAACTATAAACATTTACATGAAGCATACCACCTACCACACAAAAAAAAACAAACCTGAGACTGATCAAGGCTTAGGTAATCAAAGGCCCTCATATACAAAAAAATAGATAAAAGCAATCAAAGAAAATATTAACAAAAATATACATACGTATAATTAATTCACTCCAATACCCAAAATAACACATATACCTCAAAGCGACAGCTGAGATGGTACGGGCATATAAGACGGAGACCACCAGCCCATACTGTAAATCAAGCAATGTCTGTGGATCTTCCTCGACAGTCGTCCACAGGAAGACCAAAGAACTCCTGGATGACTCAATGCTCCAAAATCCTGCAGAGAAATGACCTAGATGAAAGCGACACCCAGAATCGAAGAATATACAGCCTGAGAACGAGAAGAGCCGACCCCAAAAGAATACCTAGGCAATGAGTTGGGACAGTGCCAGGAAGAAGAAGAAGAAAACATGTACCTCAAAACTTCATCTTATTTACAGAGATTTTGAAAATTTTGTGAGAAGCAAAGTCAACGAAAAGAAAGAAAAAAATCAACCTGAGTCTCGCCGTGGCGTCAGACTTAATGGTTCAAATAAACAAAACGCTCTCTCAAATACATTTTAGAGAAGTTACGACTGTCACCAAATATGCCCGAGACTGCAGCATTGTCATTACCCAATCGATGAAATCAGAAGTACGGGAGAATTCAAGTAATAGTTCTACAACTCTCCCACGGGAACATATCCTGCAATCTCGTACTTCTCGAAGAAACTCGGAAGTGAATGAATTTCAGTAACTTGGCACAGTCAATTATCCCATTCGTATTTTGAAAAGCAGGGTCAATTCATAGAGAATCTCTAAGTCGTTTGAAAACCAATTGGTGTTCAAAACGTTGTTTAATTCATTGATCCGTAGTAAACTATAAAGCAATGCTTGCATTTGGAGCCCGGTGGGGGCGCAGAACTCGCTCATGGTGGAGAGAGTACAAAAAAAATATCTACGATATCTCTATATGAGAGAGTTCGGTGTCTATCCATGGCTTTATCCTACTCAGTTCCTGCTGGGCATGCTCAGGTATAACTCCTTGAGCGTAAGAAGAGATGTGCGTCTCCTGGTATACGTTGTCAAACTCGTTCGAGGAGTTGTGAGCTGTCCAGCATTATTACAAAGATTAGCGTTAAATGTTCCTAACAAGAACACCAATCTGCCTTAACAAATCCTCTAATTTATTCTGAAATGGCTAATCATTGTCACCGTGAGAATCATACTTTTTCTATCGATGATGCCAAATTCTTACATATTAGCGGCAACGGAAATAAATTGGACAGATTAGAGGCCCTAGAAATTTCTAAGTCAGTATACCGATCGGAGCATCTGTTGAATAGTTATTTCCCCAAAATCTCCCCGCTCCTGGCCGAAATTATACCTAGCCTTCCTCATCCCCCCGCCTCCAACCGTTGAAGTGTCTATATCGGTGCCAGTTCGAACAGCATTTAGTCTTGTTTGCGCTCCCCTGAAGATGAGGTGAAAGCCTTGAAATCGGTAGGGTTATACCGTCATAAAAAAGTGGAATAAACAGTGTTTGTTAAAAATAAATTACAATTACACTAGACTGCGCCGGAAAGAACAGTTCTCAATAACATACGCAAGAACGGGTCTTCCAGCGCATTAGAACGCACTCATCAACATACCTAAATGACTGTGAATATATGTGTGTAATATGTTTGTGTGTATATACTCGTTTGTATGCATATGCATTATTTTTTATTTTATATAATTTTTTAACTTATTTTTTTTTCCTCTATGTAATTTTTCTTCTTTTTTGATGTTTTGTATTTTCAAAGTAATTGGGCTAAGCCTGTTTTGAAAAAATAAATAAATAAATATCAATTTACGATCGGAAAGTCTCATCAAGTTTAGACGGGATAACAGCATAACATAGTTAACATCATCATTTCTAAGACCAGGTCAAAACCTGGTTTGGAGCAAAAATATGCGCTGCACCCACATTTGTGTATATTGTTTAAATATTTTTATAAGGTATAGTACCGTGGATCTATGAATATGTTAAATAAATTGATAAATATTCCCCTGCGGACAGTTCCCCTCCCTAGTGGAGAGCGTATAGGTACTCCCTAAGCGGCTTCATCAAGTAGAGCCGATGCCAGATTCAGCTAAAAGCTTGCAGCATTGTTCCTGGACCCTTCACTCTTGAGCTGGCCGACTGCAGGCAGGTGCATCCAGCACCACGATAAGAGGCGAGAGGCCAATCAATATGATTTGATAAGCTCATCACATAATTATTTAGTAACTTGTATATTTAGGGACGTCTTTGTTCGCCATAGTTTGGCAGTTTTCCTGGTCTTCTAGTTGTCGGTATCACGTCGGTCAGTAGTGCGTCTTGTCCGCCAGTAGTGCGTAGGCCAGTATCACGTCGGTCAGTAGTGCGTCTTGTCGGCCAGTAGTGCGTAGGCTAGTATCACGTCGGGGTCACCACTTTAAGGACGTCTTTGTTCGCCACAGTTTGGCAGTTTTGCTGGTCTTCTAGTTGTCGGTATCACCGACGTGATACCCACCGCCTATTTGTTACCGACAAAAGGTCAGGAATGACATTCTTAGTCGACACCGGAGCAAATATCTCTGTGATACCGAGAACATCAAGTTACGCGAAACCTCTTCCGTTTAATCTCTACGCCGCTAACAACACAGTAATCCAGACATACGAAGAAAAAACCATGGAGCTCGACCTGAACCTCAGAAGACCATTTCGGTGGAAATTCGTTATGGCAGCCGTCACGAACCCAATATTCGGAGCAGATTCCCTAAATATATATCCCATCCCAATATTTTTTTCATTTGACTATTCATACAGTTTGCTTTTTCCTTCACCACCATTTCAAAATATATCTTCTTTAGCGAGTTATCAGAGGGCAGAAAAAACTATATTGGGTAGCAAAAGAGATATAACGACGAACTTCAATAATACGCTCAAAAGCATAAATACTCTACACAACTGGGAGCAAACATCAACAGATCGAACCAGAGGACGTGTAATGGTTACTATTTATCAGGGATCCAATTGAGAAAACCTCCTTGCCTTATACACAACAGGATATACTTATTCCGATTGGCTTACATAGTCATTTCCGGTGGTACTAACGACATATACCCTTAAATCCTACTTTGTATTATGCCTTTAATTATACTCTTCACTGCTAATGGGCATTCATCCATCACCATCATCAACTCTACCGCCCAAGAAAAAATATTCATATCGGAATATGTGTTCAAGAAAAATCAACGAAGCATGTTTTTTTAAACAACATATTATTTATAATTAAGATATTAAAATTGAAGAGGTTTAACGACATTGTAATTTGTTTTATCTAACTCTGTTTATTCCACTTTTTGTAACGGTATAACCCTACCGGTTTCAAGGTTTTCACCTCATCTTCAGGGGAGCACAAACACGACTCTGTCTTGAAACCGTTAGGGTTATACCGTTACAAAAAGTGGTATAAACAGTGTTAGATAAAACATTTTTTTATTTCAAAATACACTTACTCGGACATGAAATGAATCAAGATGATCACATACAACACATATTTTATTTAAAAAAATCCAGGGATTAAAATCCCAATTAACACCAGTGTTCATGTCATGCACAGTTCTGTCAAATAAACAAGTCTGTTATTTGGCATTGATTTTGATGTTCCGGCGTTGGAAGAGTTGGCCATCAGTAAATTTCTGATGTTTCCAAGGGCCATCCGACCGTGGTGTGTTTTATTTCGAATCCTTATCGTTGTATAATTCATAGCTAGTGTAATGTATCTCTACCAATGTTAATATGCTTATCTTATCGTATACAATAAATATTAAGTAATCACTAAAACCAATGTTATCTTATCGATGTTCTTATCCACATTCAAATAAATATTATAAGTTATCGTGCAAACCAATGTCAAGCTTATCGATGTGAACCATATCTCTGTACTATGTAATCTCTAGAACCTATAAATATTAGTGTTATCACATGTATGTCAACTTAACTCGATGTATTATGTTTAAATTTATGATCTCGTTGGCGGTTATCTACCCAAATTCAATAAATATTTGGTATCACTAAATGGAAGAAACTGCGAACGAGATAAATCGCCTGATATCGATTTGACCTTAAGGGCAAAGATAACATACCCGAAACATTCCTCTCTAATCTATCAAGGGTCGCGAGTATGGTTATCTTTGCTTTAAATAGGACGTCATATCTGAGGCAGCATCATTATTCTAAAAGCCACTAAGATATTAACATCATCGTTATTATAATACTGTTAATATTATACTTCAATGTAATTCAACCTTCATACAAATAAAACTACACAGTTGAAATTCTAAAAGTGTTTTCGTTGCAAAAGACCATAACACTAGATTTACCATATATTTTTTTTAATTACTATTCCATATTGCTTTTTTAACAGTCTACGTGAATACCTTTGAATTCTTCTTCTTCCCAGAGTCATGTCAGGTCCCCCCAACGTTGAATATCACCTGAGAGTAGGCATATTTGTCCCCGGCAGCCCGAAAAAGATCTCCGACGCTCCTTATACTCGTACCAGTCCAATCACGTATATTGCAGAGCCAGGATATTTACCTATTGCCAACACCTCTTCGACCATTTTGCTTTGGATGATCAGGCGCAGTAATTTGATTAATTCACCCCCCCTTAAATCAAGATTCCGAATAGGGGTGACTAAATACTATATTATACAAGGTAAACATGCAAATATGGGATTTCTTGAACGAAAGTAGCATTGAATGTGATTGTGGAGGTATACAAGACTCGCAACACATGCTATTTTGTTTGAGCATTTGGATTACATACTCTGGGCAGAAACTGACTGATGCGAATGATAGAGCGATTTCAATTGCCTCCTCCTGAAAACGTGGCATAATTAATGGTACAGATGAATCAATGAAGCAGGTCATTGAAAATGTTACCAATCGTGAACAATATTAGGACAAAATGAAATATTCATCCCTTAGTCAATTCAGCCAACATCCCTTAATTTTTTGTATTAACCTTTTACGTTTTCTTTTTGTAATATGATCCAAAAATACTCATGGTCAAACGGTTGATTTGATTTTCATTTGCGGGCCCGTAATCGATTTCTGGTAATCCCTCGGCCCCTGGAACAATACTTTACCTTTTTATTCGGGAAATTCAATATCATATTGATCCCTTTTTTATTCCCTCATATCCTATTAACACTGGAGTAGCTAAAGGTTGGCTCATAACTCTCGATAAAATACGTAATTATTTAAAATATAGATTAACAAAATTTTCTTTAGCACAGAGGAAATCAGATCATCACATCAAGAAATTATGGAATAGAAAGTAGAGGAAACCAGTTTTTTTTATTTATGTCCGTAAAATTTGTCATCAACAATAAGTTACCAGGGGGTCGCAAAAAAATGTATCCACAATTGTATTTATTATAAAGTCTGTATTTATTTGCATACAGTCCCCTTTCAACGTTCACAATAAACTTCATAAATGTATATTTTTATACTTACTGAATAAAAATGTTGCGACATCTTGTATATATAGCATGGCCACGCAGTAATCTACTAGACTTCCGAATGACAGACTCGGAGCATGGCCACGCAGTAATCTACTAGACTTCCGAATGACAGACTCGTAGCATGGCCACGCAGTAATCTACTAGACTTCCGAATTACATACTCGTAGCATGGCCACGCAGTAATCTACTAGACTTCCGAATTACATACTCGTAGCATGGCCACGCAGTAATCTACTAGACTTCCGAATGACATACTCGTAGCATGGCCACGTAGTAATCTACTAGACTTCCGAATGACATACTCGTAGCATGGCCACGCAGTAATCTACTAGACTTCCGAATGACAGACTCGTAGCATGGCCACGCAGTAATCTACTAGACTTCCGAATGACAGACTCGTAGCATGGCCACGCAGTAATCTACTAGACTTCCGAATGACAGACTCGTAGCATGGCCACGCAGTAATCTACTAGACTTCCGAATGACAGACATTTTTTCTGCCTAGTATTCGAGAGTATGACTTCGGTTGTATGTATGTTATAGATAAAGTGTTAAATTTGGATAATGTATACATTAACTGGTCAATGTATGCACTAACAATGAGTTTAAGTTACAGTATAAATTGTTGCATTACGTGTATACTTTCACTAGATAATGTATGATTTAACTGGTAAGTGTGTGAACTCGCCGACGCGAACTGGTCACATCGTGAACAAACAAGATCTGTCAGACGAGCGTGTTTGACAGCTAACCTAAAAAGAGCGAGTTAGAAAATTACCCCACCACACATTAATAATTCTAATGTGTATCATATGTTTGTGTGTATATAAATAAATATGTATGCAAATACATTGTTTTTTATTTTATATATATTTTTTTTATTCTATGTAATTTTTCTTTATTTTTAATATGTCTTGTATTTTTCAAAGGTTCGGTGGTTGCCTGGTTGAGTGGCAGGACATGGTTAAATATCTCGGCCTGCACCTTGACCGGCGACTAACGTGGAAAACCCATTTGAATACCATCAGACAGAAGGGTCACAACGGCATAGGGGCTATCAGTTCGATATTTCATCGACGCAGCTTCCTTTCACCCAAAAATAAGCTCCTCCTCTATAAAACCCTTATTCGTCCTATCTTGACCTATGCTGCACCCGTTTGGGGTAGTGTGAGCAACACGGATCACCTGAAACTCCAGAGAGTGCAGAACACGGCATTCAAGATATCTTTTAACACCCATCCCTCAACAAACCTTACCCGACTTCACGCCGAACAGCGGGATGAAACCCTATAACACCACATCCTCGCTTGGACCGTGAAGTTCTATAAAAGTCAACAAAATCACAGCAATCCCTTAGTCGCTGCCCTGGGGGCTTACGAGAGTAAATCCGACCTACCCTTCCGTTATAAGCACAAGCTCCCGAAGCATTATCTGTTGCCTGACTAGTCCACCTACAGTATTAGCTGGGACGACCAAGGTCTGAGTGAATGTGATGGAATACAAGTAGCCTGAACGAGTGGACTTGTTTTTGCTAAAAAATTAGTGTAAGAATTGTTATCTAGTTATAAGTAGTATGTAGGTGTTAATTATTTCTAAGATCTCATATATTAAGATTGAATAAATAAAATAAAATGATATGTAGGAAAATAAGATTAAGTAAGTTCATAAATTATAATATATAATTAAGATTAGTTAAGTAATAAATGTGTATATAGGTATAGCCTTGACAAATGTTTGTACAATAATTGACTTTGTTTTGGGCTCGTACTCGTAATTGGGCTAAGCCTGTTTTGAGAAAATAAATAAAAGTGCATGCATCATAATATGAATTGAACATCTTATGTGCTTCAAAAAATCTGCAGCATTATCCTTAGGAATCTGCAATTTTGTTACAGCAACATATGATTATGAATGCTATATTATGTTATGTACGTTATTGTTCTGGACTCTTCCAGCATTTTTCTTTATTACTCCGTGGAGTAAAGCGACTGTCATAAAAAGGGATAAATCTTGAAAGATAATATGAAGTTATGTAGCAGGGCTGGCCAACATTTTTGAACACATGAGACATTATTTTTTAAGGTACACATGAGACATTATTTTTTAAGGTACATACACGTGAGACATTATTTTTTAAGGTACACATGAGACATTATTTTTTAAGGTACATATGAGACATTATTTTTTAAGGTACACATGAGACATTATTTTTTAAGGTACATACACGTGAGACATTATTTTTTAAGGTACACATGAGACATTATTTTTTAAGGTACATATGAGACATTATTTTTTAAGGTACATATGAGACATTATTTTTTAAGGTACATATGAGACATTATTTTTTAAGGTACACATGAGACATTATTTTTGACGTCGTGATCTACCAGTGTACCATACTTTATTTGATCTTCCTCTAAACGCATTCCACTCACATTTCCACGATATATCTTAATTAATAAACATTATACAGTTTAAATTTTTTTTTAAATAATCTTATTGTGAATGGGTAAAATGAATGTTTTAAGCGACATGAAAAAATAAGTTTTAAGATGTTTTTTTTTAAACTGGAGGGTTTATTGTCATGTGGTAATCTCTTCTAACCAACCAGAAAAATGTTTTTATAGGCCCTAAGTGTTAACCAGACAGGAATCCTATTTAAAAAAAATCTGGATTCCAGCGGGGATTGAACCCGCAACCTCCGGATCAGCAGACAAGTGTTTTACCATCAAGCCACGGAGGTCGTCATGGTTTGAACATGTTAAAAGAATGAATGGTGAAAGAACGACTAAGCAAGTATAAAACTCAAAAGTGCTAGGTGTGCGTGGAAGAAGTAGACCGAAGAAAACTTGTTTGTACCAAATGAGCCAGATTTTGAACAGAGGTAAAGGGAGAAGTGGAAATAAAAGAAGATTGTGCATGACGGGATGTATGAATATGGAAGAGACGAGATTTATTTGCTCGGATAGATAAGTGTGTAGATATGTTCTATCTGCCTACCCCGCAAGGGGCACGAAGATATTATATTTATTTATTTATTTAATTAACAACAAAACAGTGTATACAAATGAACATATGACAGGGTATAAAATACTTAAAATTATTGACAAATAATACAAAACTTTGTCTTAAACTAACATGAAGATACAAAAAGCAGTAGTAATAATATATTATATTACAGTCATTGTTTTAAAATTATTTAATAATTATATGTACGAGATTTAAGTTCAAAATATGTTATGTATGTATACCACAAAATATTACCAAACTTCACCAAACAGACTTACGTAATTGTCGAAGACTTATTTTATAGAGGTCAAGAACTCAGATTTGTTTTTAGTGGAATAACGCATACACAGAACAAATATTGGATTTTTTGAGAATTTTGTGGGAATTTTATGGATAGATATTGAGATATAGAAAACACATGGCCTCATTAGTAGAACGAGATGCAAGTTGCTTTGCAGAATTAAAACCTTCATACATGTTGATGCAGGGTTACTCAACTCCAGAGGCAAAGTATTGTCCTTAATGTTTTGTTTATATTACGTTATTTATATTAATAAAGGAGAGCACAAAGTTTGTAGCTATTTCTAAATATTATTGTGATATTCTGGCGAATACTATATATACTTATTGTATATTATAAAAATATCTAAATTGTTGCAAAACTCGTTTCCAAGTCTTTGCATATGAATTATAGAGGATATGTGTATGTTTTCATTTTTTGAAGCAACAATATTCTAGGAACACAATAAATGCTGGTGTAAATAAAAAAATAATGTTAATAAGATATTTGGCAATGTCCAAGTTTGGCAAAGTTTAAATTATACGATGAAAGAGAAATGTTTAACACTTACCTAGGTGTTCATCACTTGAAGAATTTCTTATTTCTGATTTTAAACGGCTCATATCGGAAAATGCGATTTCCGCCAAATATGTCGAGCCAAAACAAAATGTATGTTTTTGTGCTATACTTGTCAAATTTGGGATTTTTTCCATTGTAGTTTTCTTAATACGGTTTCCAAGATATTTCACTTCTTAAGTTCGTCATATTTCTTACTAATATCAACTAAAATATTATTTATTAGTATTATGCATGGTATATGTAATGGAAGAAAAATGCACGATGCGATCGACTGGTTGGGTAACCCTGTTAAATAGGGTCACCAAACGTACTTATTTAGAAATATTCAGTCTTTTTTTAAAGTTATGTGGTTTTAATTTTTTTTAAATTATATGTTTTCTCCATAACCCTACAATTAAATTATCTTATTTCTCTTCATGTAAACGTGTAGTGTTTTATTTTGTTAAGTTTAATAAATAAACGTTAAGAAGGCTTAAACTCGACATTATCTAAATATATATATGACAAAAAAATATTTCGATGAGATACTTATTCTGAAGATAATAAAAATTATTCATAACTTTATTTATTTATTTGAAACGTTCATGCAAAAACATCTGGCGTATTTATCACTTTAAAGTAATTGTTATGGCCTTTTGCAACGAAAACACTTTTAGAATTTCAACTGTGTAATTTTATTTGTATAATCGTTGAATTACATTAGAGTATAATATTAACAGTATTATAGAAGTAATAATAACGATGATGTTAACATCGTAGTGGCTTTAAGAATAATGATTTCTGCCTCTGATATGACGTCCTATTTAAAGCAAAGATAACGTACGCACGACCCTTAGATAGATTAAGAAGGAATTTGTCGGGTATGTTATTTATCTCGTTCACAGTTTACTTCCATTTAGTGATACCAAATCGTTATTGAATTTGGATAGTAAACCGCCAACAAGATAATAAATTTAAATATAATACATTGAGTTAAGTTTGACATACATTTGATAACATTAATATTTATAGGTTCTAGATTACATAGTACAGATATGGTTGACATCGATAACTTATAATATTTATTGGAAGTGGATAAGAGTATATGATAAGATTAGCACGATTAACATTGGTAGGGATACATTACATAATTTCTTCCAACCAACCAGTTTTTGTTTCATAATTATTATTGATATCCATAACCATACCTTTAAAACAGTTTATAAAAACATTGTTTATAAAAACATAATAAAAATTGAAACTAAACATAATATTTATAAAACGACCATTTATTTAGCGCCGTTTAGAGAGCAGAATTTTCTCACTTAATAGAATATAAAACTCCACGGCACAGCTTCGTTATTCTTCTTCTTCCTCTTGATTTAGGTCGTATGACCTGTTTATGATGGTGGGCTGTCCTGAGATGATGACGTCCAGCTGTCCTTTCACCTTTTTGGCGACCTTCCTGGTAATCTCCCGCTGTTAGGGTTTTCAGTCTCAGCGAATTTTGCCAGTCTTATATCCTCCATGCGGTCCACATGATCCCTCTAGAAGCGCCTTCGTTGTTGACAGCTTCGCTGTCCAACTGAATTGACGTTGGAATGGCAAGGGGATCCTCGACTACGAGGACCAGCAACGACGACGATAATTTATTGTATTGTATTACGTTGTCGTTGTATACAAAACTTGGCGGTCTTATTGCCATGTGGCTATCTCCTCCAACCAACCAAAAATATGGTAAATAGGTCTTAACTGAAAACCAGACTGGAATTATTTATAAAAATACGAGTATCTGGGTTCCTGCGGGATTTGAACCCGTAACTTCCGGGTTGGGAAACACGGGTCATACCAACTAGGCCATGGAGGTCGAGACAATGAGTATGCATCAACAAACATATATTCAATGGTGTTTTGTTTTTCGTAATATTTTTTCTTAAAAAAATAAGTCACTTGGTTAAGTATGTAAGGGACTATGAAAGACAACAAATATTTTTTTTTTCTTACCCCTTAAGATAACTCTAACTATTCATACCCCCTTGACCACTGGAGTAGGAATGTAACTCGCCGTTCGTCGTCGTTCATGTTTGGCACATTGTTGTACGCTGAAAGGTATCAAATATATTTTAGTTGTGTTCTTACCTGTGCTAAAAAAACATTTCCCTTCCTGTGCTAAAAAGAAATCCGCGCGATCCGGTGCCCTGCATTCAATACACACGTAAAAATGAGCTTTTTAAAGTCGGAAAAATAAAAATATTCATAGCCAATCGATTAAATTAATAAAATTTGAAGTCAAAAGTGATAATAATTGAAATTTAATTGCCGAAAACATGAAAAAAACAAAACATCGGACGACGTTCACAGAACGGGCGAAGAGACCACCTCAAATGGATGCCCGAGAGCTACTAAAGCGAGAGAAGCAAGCGAACTGAGATTCTATTTCTTGCTCCCATATACCGAAGTAGAGTGAGAGTGAATAGCGTCGCTTCCTCACCCATAGCGGTTTTTTAGAATCTATATACCTACATCACACACTGGCACATGATTGATTGTATTGGTGAATTTATTCCCGATTTTCACAAAATATCTCTGAAGTGGCCGATAAGTGATAATTATTATTGATATTATTTTTTCATTCAATGCGTAAATGTATAACGGAGGAATAACTAAAATCTGAACCCAGCATTTACTATATTTATAGAGATATTAAAGTTTTTAGAAGCAATGTGTACTAGTTACACATCACAGGACAGGAAGGGTTAGTCAGACCTATTTAAATGATTTTTTTATTCCCATCGGGAATTGATACCGTATTACCCAGGGTCTTAGTAACTATCGGCTACCATTTTTTTAAGTAACCACTTTTAAAATATTATCTGTTTTTACTTAAAAGAAAACTCACCCTATAACACAGAACATGTTATGTTATAAATCAATAAGGGTATACTCCATTTCTTATCCACAGGAATGATCGCTTCACAGAAAATGGACGACTAAAACAAAGGCACTTAGCGCAAAGGGGATGGTTATGTGGAACAATGTCCTCTTTGTTCTCCGGACTCATTTTTTCTCTTAATATTTACTCTACTCGGCTTAAAATCTGTAGAGATTCGTTGGTGACAGGGGCTAATACAAGGGAGTATGTTGCCCATAAATATTTTTATTTTATTTTTAGTTTTAATTAAACCAGTTGAACTTGGTTACGAGCATGATGGGGGCCGACTAAATTTGCTCGTTATAGCTATTACTCGTTAAATCAGAGTTAGGTGAGTAGGAAATAGGAACATATATTTTTTAATTATTGATATGATCACTATATTGAACTGGTTGAATGCTAGAAATATACGCCAAGTTCCCATACTGTCCCTATTGTATAATATTCTTAACTACCCCGCCACCCCCTCTTATCTCGCCGATAATTTTCAGCGTCTTTTCAATCATGGATTAGCGCTACGCTCAAACGGAGATTGTTTATTGGCCTTTCCAGTTCCCCGCTCCTCTTTCTTTACGTCGTCCTTTACTGTCCATGCAGTGAGACTCTGGAATCGTTACAAACCAATATAAGACTCGCTCCGTCCTTGGCATGCTTTAAGAAGCGACTGAAAAAACTCTTAATTTTTAGTCAGTAAAATAACGTGTTTCATTCCTGATTTTTGTTTTCCTTTCCTCTCCACCATCCCTTCCTTTCCTTTTGGTTGATGATATCTCACTTTATATGAAAAATAATGTTCGGGTGATTATCCGTCTTTGTGGGGTTCGTGGACATGTGCTCACTTTTGTATTTCAATGTATTACTGCCTAACTATTTCAATGTTGTCTCAACTATCTTACTTCCCATTTGTCATTATGTAAAATTTGGACTCCTTTGAGGCTTTTCTTTTCTTCGTTCTTGCTGACAGTTAACCTGAGGTGGTATACAAGTATGTGGGTTTACTTTTTATTTTGTTTTCTGCCATACGTTTTTGTTTTTTTTTTTTCTATTTATTATTTAATCTAGATATGCGGGGGTGTGGGATGGAAGCCCCCTGATGCCCTTGCGGTCGGGCTCGCCCTACATTGGTGGGGTGTATCTCGGCCGTGGGAATGTTTGTGGGATGAGCCCGGACCTTTTGGTGTACTCTCTCTTGAATGTATTTTTTTCTTTTTTTGTCATCTACTATATTTATTTTCTGTGTTTATTTTTTTGTATATATTCCTGTTTCTACGTGTTTAAGGGTGTGGGCTGAAAAACATCTGGTGTCCCCGTGGCTGGGTTCGCCCTATATTGGTGGGGTGTATTTTGGCCGAGGAGATGCTATTAGATGAGCCCAGACCTTTTGATAGCTTCTGTGTCTGATGTATTGTCTGCAATTTATGTGTTTTTAGAAGTGTTATTCAGGTGTGATCTTGTACATACTATGTTGCTGTCAATAAACCTAATATTTATTTTATTTTTTTTATTTTATGTGTTTATGGATTTCGTGGGGATGGATAGTCATTTGAATGATTTACACGACCACGTAACTTGCTTCATTTACTTTTGTCTGGTTGGTTGGAAGAGATTGCCACCTGGCAATAAGCCCGCCAGATTGTATTTGCAAAAAATATGTTAAATAAATAAAGTACAACCCCTTATAAGACCAAAACATTTTTACATACTTTATTAAATATACTTAAACAATGATACGAGTATTTTACAAAATACTTTCATGAAATTATAATTAAAAGCATATTTCTAAGTTATGTCTATAAGAAGGATGTTATAACTTCGTGAATAAAAATTATAATAAAAAAAATATTAGAAAAATGTAGATCTGGTATCTCTGTCTACCCTAAAATGGGCATGGCGTGATGGCAATGAGTATTTTATGGATTCATTGGTAAAGGTATGTTTTTCTATGTTCTGTTGTAAACAGGTATTCAAATTTTCATACATGGTTCATTGAGGTCGACGTTACCGTTAAAATTTTTGGAAAAAAATAAAATATATATTGATTTTTCTGATATAATTTTTCGAATATAATATCGACAAAAAATAAGAAAATAGACATAAAGATGTAGAGCAAACTTCCAAGAGTTGTCAGATGTGCACCATCTTTAGCCACGTTACAGGGGGAAAAAACTTATCTCTGAATTCTGTTTTTCCTTTGTATTCCTTCTTTATCCTTGAACGAATTACTGTTCCCAAATCCTGTCATTATTGTTTAGGCATTTTTTTTTACTTGAATTAAATTTTTTTTTAATTAAATCGGTCAATGATTAAAAGAACTTGACGTATCCAAATTAAGCTGGTTGATTGAAAGAAATCGCAGTAAAGCTATAAAGTGCCAAAACAGTTTGGAGACTGCCATTATAACAAAAGTTTAGAATCAATGGTTGGTCTAGGTTATCGGATGCAATAACTATTTGAGAATCTGATATATTTTTTAATTGTGTAACAGAGTTAGTAGTATGAACCGACTGGAAACATTCGAAATGTGGATGAACCGGAGAATGCTACGGATACCTTGGACGGATATGGTCAGCAACACAAGGGTTGTTCAAAGAGTCAAAGTTGATCGAGAGTTGCTGACTAATATTAAAATCCGAAAGGTGTCCTACTTGGGTCATGTACTTAGAGGAGCAAAGTACAAAAGTACTGCACCTGATCATCCAAGGCAAAATAGAAGGCCGAAGAGGTGTTGGCAGGAGGCAAATCTTCTGGCTCCGCAATATACGTGATTGGACTGGCATAAGGGGCGTTGGAGATATTTTTCGGGCTGCCGGGGACAAACATGTCTACTCTCAAATGATGACACAATGACATGACACTGAAAAGAAGTAGAAGTGTAACAGAGAAATACATAGAACGTTTTTCCGACCACGGATTTGCACTATTCTCAAACTAAGATGGTTTATTGACTTTCTCACTTCACAGCACTTATTTTTCAACATCACATTTTGCTGTTCATGTAATGCGACTCTGGAACCAAGTATAAGCTAATTTTTAGCTTATACTTGGTTCCACATCGCTCCTTCATTGGCATTTTCTAAAACACGACTGAAAGACTTATGCAATGTGTTTGATTCAAAAATTTTCTTTCCTCTTTACAACCCCTTCTATTTCTTTTGATTGACGAGATTTTACTATTGTTTTTACTATGTAACATACTATATATTGCCCATGAATTTCGTACATTTGAATACTAATTATTCAGAATGATAATTATCAGAAAATATTCAGTGTCTTTCCGATCACGGATTTGCGCTACACTAAAAACGAAGACTGTTTATTGGCTATCTCAGTTCACCACGCTCTTATTTACGTCGTCCTATACTGTCCAAGCAGTGAGACTCTGGAACCAGTTACAAATCAATATTAAACTCGCTGTCATTGGCATGTTTTAAAATGTGGCTGAAATACTCTTAAGTTTAAGTTAGTAATATAACGTGTTTCATTCCTAACTTTTCTTTCTCTCCGCCATCCCTTCCTTTTTTTTAAATTGATGATATCTAATTTTAATTTTTAATTTGTATATTTATACATTTTGTGAACGTAGCATTTGTATATTTTTTTTAAAACGGAGCAATTAATTTTATTTACCTTTATCTGTTTGGTCGGAAAGATTGCCACCTGGCAATAAGCCCATCCAATTGTTTTTACAAGGCTGTGTTAAATAAATGTATAAAGTTACGAACCAAATATTATTTGACTGATACAACAGGTCAACATTTTACCCTTAAACAATCATTGACAATAGCGACTTATAAAACCACCGCTTATTAAAATACGTCAGGTCAGCAGTATTCAACCTTTCCACCACTTCACTCTTTTTTTTTGTTACGTTTACCTACTGTACAGACATGTCACTATTCATTTGTCTTTTCTTTCGAGATTCAATAATTTTTAAACTTTTATAACCATGTACAAAAAAAATATAAAATTTCGAGAGCCCCTAAGATTTCGAGCCCTGAACCTAAGGTATATATTGTACATAACGTAAGAACGCCTCTGTAGTGTTTAGGGAGGGGACTTATGTCAGATAAAAAAGCCATCTTGTGTAAACAAAACGCCCTAATTTATAATTTATTACCCTCGTTTAGGGTTTGGTGAGTTTTGAAGATAATGTTAATACGGACGCATGAAATTAAGTTACATAATTATGTTGGGGCATGGAAGAATGCAGTTAAATTATCTTCATGTTATTTTTTAAAAAAAAGTTATGTTATTATCGTAAAAAGTTTATGTAAACTGATCACGTTTTAATTACTTTTTACATTTTTGAAAATATTTGAAAATGTTGTGGGTTTTTTTAAAGAAGACCTCCCACGAATTATTCAAAAGACAATGAAATTTATAGATACTCGTAGCTCTTTAATCAAATGAAGTATTTCAAAATGTTGATCTTAAGTTGGTGAATATTAATGAATGATCAAACGTATTAATGAATTATCAAACGTTTCAGTGTCAAGATTATGACAGATCTTAGTGGCTGTTACGACTCTTAATTGCCATTGATTATCATGTGAACGAGATAGTGAAGCAATCCTTTAGATTGCTGTGATTTCTAATAAAAATTACAAGACCATTTAAGAATATGCTATAATTAATATTATATTTGTCATAAGTAAGAAGCCGCATGTAGTAGTGTGCCTCTATGAATTAAAAAACCTAACTGTAAACTAAATTATGGATTCATTGAGGCGATCATCCGCGATTCTTGAGCAATGGCCGCACACCCGTTAAAAAAAATTCCGCACACATGTTTCCATCTTCCGCACATTACTCAAAGATAGGAACTTGTAACTATATTTTGTTTTGCGCAATTATATGATGGGTTCTCAGGTTCCTTCCTTTGAGATGTGTGCGGAATATGGAAACACCATATATAGTCCACGCGCCGTAAGGAAAGAATAGTGTAGAAGGGTGAAGGGAAAAATGTAATTTATGATTATTACATTACGTTGACTATATAGTTTTATCTATGCATGAATATGCATATTTGTGCACTTCCCTCTTTTTTTTTTGCACATAAAAGTTAAGTTGATGGGTCGCACACACAATGAAAAAAATTAGGGGGAACTTTGTTCTTGAGGTGTCTTCGTCATTTATCTGTCGGGATAGACAGAGATGACAGAGCACCAGATTTTTCTATCTCGACATACATTCTTAGCCTCTTCTTCATCCATATACCTTCTCATACAACTTTAGCGATGTCACTGACTTTCTTTCTACGTTTTATCTTTCAGAATATCATTCACTTGATTCGACGATACTTTCCTTGGTCTTCCTCGCACTTGCCTTCCACTCACATTTGTACTATATATCTGTTTTGTTAGTTTTTCTTCACGGTGATGACACAATATATGACACAACAGTGGAAAAGGTAATCCCAGAAATCACTGACATAAAATACGAAACACGTGGGACACACGTAAATATTTCAACATGAAAGATAAAGCATGGTGAAATTCAAGCTTCGTTCACACTAAACCACGAAAATCTTCAACTTCAAGTCAATTCATACTTATACTCTCTAAAGTTAAGTTTACTAAAAAAAAAAACCCCAAGGTATGAATTTTATAAGTACCTACTCTTATACTTGAGAAAATGTAGGATGGTTCCTGTGACGTTTGAAACGTCATGTCTCAAAGGGATGGGATAAAATCGTTTTTTTTAATAATCGAATAGTTTTTTTATAAATCGAAAAATTGCCTTTTGTCTAAACTGACGTTTTAATTAATTCCTAATTATCATTATACTAACTTTCTAATGTATTTTATGATTTGCATATATCTTTAAATAGGCCAAGATCTACTATGAGTTGATACTAATTACGAACATTTAATTTTAGGTATAAAAAATCGAAAATCCAATTATCGAATACCCCATCCCTAGCCAATGCAGACTAACGCAGTGACTTTTGACAAACGTCATAAAATATTATTTGATTTTAACATCCTGCCAAATTTTTGCCAATTTGAAACAAGATGTATTAATTTGTCATTATTGTTACAATAGTTTTATGTAATGTGTTTACCTAAATAATTTGCCATTTATTAGAATTGAGACTTATATTAAAGTTGATAAAATAATTAAAATTACTGAACGTCGTTACAAGGTTGTATTGGGGAAAATTTGTGAACTATCACAGGAACCGCGCTACAATTTCTTAAGTATAGTAACATATTTTTTCCCGGTATAACAAATATTTCCCAGTAACGGCTGAACTCTGTGAGTAGAAAGTGAGCTTATCTTTTATATTAGAAAGTGAGTTTATCTATTATAATAGATGCAACTCTGATATTATAATAGAAAGTGAGCTTATCTATTATAATGGATGCAACTCTGATATTATAATAGAAATTGAGCTTATCTATTACAAAAGATGCAACTCTGACATTATAATGGAAAGTGAGCTTATCTATTATAATAGAAAGTGAGCTTATCTATTATAATAGATGCAACTCTGATATTATAATAGAAAGTGAGCTTATCTATTATAATGGATGCAACTCTGATATTATAATAGAAATTGAGCTTATCTATTATAATAGATGCAACTCTGACATTATAATGGAAAGTGAGCTTATCTATTATAATAGAAAGTGAGCTTGTCTATTATAATAGATGCAACTCTGACATTATAATGGAAAGTGAGCTTATCTATTATAATAGAAAGTGAGCTTATCTATTATAATAGATGCAACTCTGACATTATAATGGAAAGTGAGCTTATCTATTATAATAGAAAGTGAGCTTATCTATTATAATAGATGCAACTCTGATATTATAATAGAAAGTGAGTTATCTATTATAATAGATGCAACTCTGATATTATAATAGAAAGTGAGCTTATCTATTATAATGGATGCAACTCTGATATTATAATAGAAATTGAGCTTATCTATTATAATAGATGCAACTCTGACATTATAATGGAAAGTGAGCTTATCTATTATAATAGAAAGTGAGCTTATCTATTATAATAGATGCAACTCTGACATTATAATGGAAAGTGAGCTTATCTATTATAATAGATGCAACTCTGACATTATAATGGAAAGTGAGCTTATCTATTATAATAGAAAGTGAGTTATCTATTATAATAGATGCAACTCTGATATTATAATAGAAAGTGAGTTATCTATTATAATAGATGCAACTCTGATATTATAATAGAAAGTGAGCTTATCTATTATAATAGATGCAACTCTGATATTATAATAGAAATTGAGCTTATCTATTATAATAGATGCAACTCTGACATTATAATGGAAAGTGAGCTTATCTATTATAATAGAAAGTGAGCTTATCTATTATAATAGAAAGTGAGTTATCTATTATAATAGATGCAACTCTGATATTGTAATAGAAAGTGAGCTTATCTATTATAATGGATGCAACTCTGATATTATAATAGAAATTGAGCTTATCTATTATAATAGATGCAACTCTGACATTATAATGGAAAGTGAGCTTATCTATTATAATAGATGCAACTCTGACATTATAATGGAAAGTGAGCTTATCTATTATAATAGAAAGTGAGCTTATCTATTATAATAGATGCAACTCTGACTATAGAGAAATCTTCACTATGTGAGTGATTCTAATGATTGGACCTGCCACGAAGATTATGATTTGTAAAGATTGAGGATTTGATTTGCTACGTAGTAACGCACAGGACTTTCGTGCAGAAGGTCGCCTGTTCGAATCTCGCGGTGTGGTACTTCCCTCGAATGACACAGGTACTTTTTCTACCTAGTATTGGTGGATACAAGGATTTAATTTAAACTCCATTTATTAATTAATTTTTACTGGTCCTTTGCACATTACAAGCTTCCCTAATTCATATAAGGACCAAACATAACAAGTACAAAAAAACCATGTATAAAACCATTCAAATTTTTAAGACTTATAAAAGCAGTAAAAATGTATATGTTACACTATGACAAAATGTACAGTACCCGGTGGTAAGTAATACAAATCGAGCTAAAGAAAGAGACTGTCGGCCATAATCGGCTAACTTCGGCTTTGTAGAGCGTCGTCTCTGTCCCTAGAATGCTTGACAACGACTGACAAATCGTGACAGAACACGTGTATGAATGACAGAGACGACGCTCTACAAAGCCGAAGCTGGCCGATTATGGCCGACAGTCTCTTTCTTAAGCCCGATGTGTATTATTTACCGCCGGGTACTGTAGTATGTTTGATAATATTAAAAAAGAAATTTCAAGTACTAAACTAAATTTAAGAGCTATTTCCTAGCGCAGCTGAGTAACACATGAAATACGTATGTACAGTACCCGGCGGTAATATACATCGGGCTTAGGAAAGAGACTGTCGTCCATTATGGGCTAACTTCGGCTTTGTAGAGCGTCGTCTCTGTCATTTATACACGTGTTTCGTCGCGATTCGTCAGTCGTTGTCAAGCGTTCTATGGACAGAGGCGACGCTCTACAAAGTCGAAGTTAGCCGATTATGACCGACGGTCTCTTTCTTAAGCTCAATGTGTATTACTTACCGCCGGGTACTTCTATATATAAGGACACGATTAAAAAGTGTGATTATGTCATGTATCTCTCTACTTGCCAGCACATGTTAATCTTATATTCTTATCTCATTCACCCTCAAAATATTATGCATGTACCACTTATCTAAGAACCTATTTGGCATTATCAGTAACACGGTATAATCACCAAAACCAATGTTATCTTATCCACATTCAAATAAATATTATAAGTTATATTATACCCTTGTCAAGTTTATCATGTACTAGATTTAGCGTTATTACTTTAGTGTCGACCTACTCGATGTTTTATTTTCTAGTTTGCTATCTCGCTGGCGGTTATCTCCCCAAATTCAATAAAGATTTAATATCACTTAATGGGAGAAGCTGCGACGAGATATAAATCACTGATATTGATTTGACAGGATAACATACTCTACGCATTCCTCTCTAATCTATTGAAGGGTCTTGGAATAGTTATCTTTGCTTTAAATAAGACGTCATATCTGAGGCAGCATCATTATTCTTAAAGCCGCCAAGATATTAACATCATCCTTATTATATAATACTGTTAATATTATACTTCAAATGTAATTCAACTTTTATACAAATAAAACTACACGTTAAAATTCTAAAAGTGTTTTCGTTGCAAAAGGCCATAACAATTACTCTACTTACCGACTACTCTAAAGGCAGGTTGGTTTGACTTATAAGTTGATTGAACAATCTATGGGTGCGTTGTCTCAAATAATTATCCGGAACATACAAACCAAGACTGTTAATAACGGATCGGTTAACTAAAAGTGTACACCCAATCGAAGAGATCTTCCCCTCTCTAATGATCTGTAACTAAGCATCCCCAGTAAGAAGACACTTGGAAAAAGCCAGGGATAATATCCATACTTTCTTATGTAGAGACAACAGATAAATATTTTCTGATCTCTTTCTAACACATGAGTGTGTAATGTATCTCTACCAATGTTAATATGCTAATCTTATCATTAACTCTTATCCACTTCCATTAATTATTATAAGTTATCATGCAAACCAATGTTAAGCTGTCGATGATGTAATGTATCCCTACCAATGCTTATCTTATCGTATACAATAAATATTGAGCAATCACCAAAACCAATGTTATCTTATCGATGTTCTTATCCAAATTCAAATAAATATTATAAGTTATCGTGCAAACCAATGTCAAGCTTATCGATGTGAACCATATCTCTGTACTATGTAATCTCTAGAACCTATAAATATTAGTGTTATCACATGTATGTCAACTTAACTCGATGTATTATGTTTAAATTTATGATCTCGTTGGCGGCTATCTATCCTAATTCAATAAAGATTTGGTATCACTAAATGGAAGAAACTGCGAACGAGATAAATCGCCTGATATCGATTTGACCTTAAGCCAAAGATAACATACCCGAAACATTCCTCTCTAATCTATCAAGAGTCGCGCGTATGGTTATCTTTGCTTTAAATAGGACGTCATATCTGAGGCAGCATCATTATTCTAAAAGCCACTAAGATTTTAACATCATCGTTATTATAATACTGTTAATATTATACTTCAATGTAATTCAACCTTCATACAAATAAAACTACACAGTTGAAATTCTAAAAGTGTTTTCGTTGCAAAAGGGCGTAACAAGTGAAACATTATGCCTGTTGGCGCCCATATTAAAGAACAATATTACAAATTACTTCTGATCAAATAATTATATAATATTCTGAGGGATACCCATGACTTCGGTCATACTTACTTATTTCAAGAACTGAATGAAATTTATCAAACTACTTGTGACGCTATGTTATTTATGAAAAACCTGAACATCGAACTGTAAAAGAGAAGCGATACAAGAGCAGACTATTTCCAAAACCCAACCCCACTTAGCGAGATGGATCTAGAAGTAAACATAAGGCAAAGGTGATGATAATACGAGTTTCGTAAAACAGCAACATAACATTCAAAGATATAATGTTTAATACTCCACAAAATTCACTTTTGAAGTGCAACCATAAATTTTATAAAAAGAGAAATCATAAAGAAACTTGATTTAATATACCAGGGATTGCCAACAGGTCGACCTCGAGTATAACGACAGACGCGTGCGAGTGCTGTTGAGATGTACGGGGCAGAATTGTCAACCTGCAATCTCATATAAGTCAGATAATCAGGATTTTACTGTTGTACAAATAAAATGAAATAATTAATTATAAAAACTATGATTTTTTAGATACAATAAATAAACTCTATAAACATATTAAGTTTCTAATCAGCTTTGAAGCTGGGGTTAAAAGTGTTCATTCCTTTCACCACAATACGAAAAATTTAAATAAATAAGCATTAATATAAAAATTTATGAGAAGAGAACGCATACACACAACCCCCGATTCACCGTCAGCGAAAAGAGAGAAAGCAAATGCGAGTCCAAATCACAGCAAAAAAATTAGTAATAATTTAGAAAGTAACATTTGAAAGCATAGCCAATTTACATCTCAAATCCATTCTCTGGCACTACCATCGAGAGGAAGGGAAGATGCAGACTCAGCAGACACGCATGACACGCAGGGCAACTAATGAAATGTTCACCATCCCTAGAGTTAAAACCTCTTTTGCCCAAAGGCAATATGCTTATTCGGCTCCCATTACATACAATGGCGTGCCGACTTCAATAAAGGTAAAGATAGGAAAACCATTTAGACAGTCGATCGGAGCGTGGTTGTTATTGCGACAGGATTTTGAGTACTTGGGCTTTCAGGATGAATGACGAGTGGAGGGGATGTGTGTGAGATTTGTGATTGTGTGCGGTATAGTGTGGGATGAATATTTTTGGTCTTTCTGGAGTGATGATGTGTGAGGAGTTGAATTTCGCAAGATGTTTCCAGTTGTAGTTGAGTGTCACTGTCAGGTTGATGAGAGCGTGCAACGGAGTTTTGTTTTTGTGTAATCAAAAATCGGAAAGAAGTATCGATTTTTTTTTCATGCTAAATATCCTCAGTGAGATACAGGCAAAAGCCTAGTTTACTGGGCATACGACAAATGAAAGGCAACAAACCCAGATCCATTAAAATTGTATGTCCAAATCAAATTATCTGTTGTTTTTCTTAAATTGTGTATATTTCTTGTCATGTGTAATAATAAATAAATAAAATAAAGCATTTCTGAAGGTGCAACTATTCACTCGCTCTTTCAAGGTCAGAGGCAACTCATTCTTCCATTTGCTGGCTGAGTATGGGAAGGACCCCTCGAATAATGTTAGATTATTACTCGAGATGAATAAAGGAGTTTCTCTATTTTTAGTTTCATAGCCGTAATGCTGTAAATACATCTATTTTTGTTTTCGATCCACATACTAATGCGAATTAGCTTTTTCGTATTTAAAATTTACAAACAAATCATCGTTCCTTGTTTACTGATTTCAATACTGAAGATTCATTAAGGTTATCTTTGTTGGCATACATACACCCCCTATAAATGCTTGGTAACAAATATGAAGATAGACTTCTCATTAATAAATCTTAAATTATTAATTATCCTCTTTTCAACATGTATATATGTCTACTCCAAATAAATGTATGTATAATATATATGTCAAATCTTGTAACATATAACACATATAAAAAAGGATAACTAATTTATTAAAGTTTCTTAATAAGTTTGATCAGAGTTTACATCCTTAACCCTTATCTTGGCAAAGTTCAATTTATCCAAATATTATCGTTTTTCTTTGGTGATTCCTTGTTATATGGTAAGTTATGAAGGGAAATTGATAAAGGGAAATGTGTGTTATATGTTAAATCTCGATTTTTTTATAGGTACATCGCGACTATTTTTTTAAGTAAAATGTTGATCGTGACAACAAACATGTTGACTACCCCTGAACTACACTATTCCACTTGACCCTCCAAGATTATGGGGTCCACGATCAAAAGACTTTAGCGCATAGCAATTAAGACATTATATTGTTTATATATTATTCAATAAATCATATAAATTATTTGTGTTGTTTATGGGTATTGCTTGTCGTTGAATTTTGAAATATAGTATTAATCTGTCAATAAGTAAGCCATTAAAAAAATATTTACGGCGTACTTATTTTTTTGAGTTACTTTT
This sequence comes from Odontocerum albicorne, assembly GCA_949825065.1. Lineage (NCBI taxonomy): Eukaryota > Metazoa > Arthropoda > Insecta > Trichoptera > Odontoceridae > Odontocerum > Odontocerum albicorne. Next base: position 4,957,449 of record OX463856.1, read on the forward strand.
ATTAAGTTATATTTTATCCACTTAACATTGTCACACTTATATTGGGTGTTAACATAAGTTGTGTCCGTTTTTTTTTAAATTTAAAAATGAGCATCAAAAGTACTCGTAAAACAAAGTGGTAAAGGTTATACGTCATTCGAAAGAAAATTTTCTGCTCTACAAGATATTGTGTTTGCTTTTACGTTACATATATTATTTTAATTGATTACAAGCCTATCTAGTAGTCATATGACTGTACACCGCCATCTTAAATTAATGGGAAAAGTTCAGAAGTTCGACGCTAGGGTTCCACATATTTTGAGTGAAAACAACAAAAATTAACGTTCGACAATTGGTTTTTGTGGAACCAAAGCGCCGAATTTCTGGACTTTTCCCATTGTTTTAAGATAGCGGTATATAGTCATGTGACTACAATTCATCTGTTCAGCCAATTCTACGGTGGTTTGAAGGGGATCTTCATGAATAATATGGTTTAAACGGTCCTCATCGAAGTTCACTGGTCGTCCGGAACGCTCCATGTCTTTCAGGTCGAAATTACCGTCTTTGAAACACAAAAACCATCGAAGAGCTGTCCTTTCACTCATAGCATCTTCACCGTACACTTCGCAAATATCGCGAGCAGCTTTGGCAGCTTTATTCCTTCGATCGAACGCGAACAGGAGGTGTCGAAAGTGCTCACTTTCGTCTACTTGACATTCCATTTTGAAGGCTTGTAATCAAATAAAATAATATATGTAACGTAAAAGCAAACGCAATATCTTGTAAAGCAGAAAAATTTCTTTCGAATTATGTATAACCTTTACCATTTTGTTATACTTTTGGTGCTCATTTTTTAATTTGAAAAAAAAAACGGACACAACTTATGTTAACACTTAATATATATTTGGTCATTAAATGGACGACCTACGTGGCCCAGTTGATAAGTCACTTGTTTTTTATGCCTAATCCCCGTTGGTTTAAAAGTTACATTGCTTATTCTGTTTTACACTACGCAACATAAGCTGGTTGGTTGACGGAAATGTATATACAGCAATAAACTCACCAGATATACCATGTATAACAATGCCAACAAAATAATCCAATTTTGGTTAGTTATGTATAATTTTAATTGTTTTGTGTTGATGCGTGTTTTTATTTGGTTTTATTGAATTGTTAAGTAAAAGATACATTTGTTTTGTTTATGTTGTTTATAGTTAAGGCAATAACGTTGTGGAGGTTTAAAGACATTGTAATTTATTTTTATCAAACACTGTTTATTCCACTTTTTGTGACGGTATAACCCTACCGGTTTCAAGGCTCGAAGATGAGGTGAAACCCTTGAAACCGGTAGGGTTATACCGTCACAAAAAAGTGGTTTAAACAGTGTTTGATAAAAATAAATTACAATATATTTGTTTGTCATGAATTAAGCACTCGTTGTTTTTTTTTTAATAATTTGTAAGGTGTTAAAAATAAATAAATACATATATACATCACATATTCTTCTCAATGCACGTATTTATTTCAATTTAATTTACTCGGTTCCTTTCATTCATTTTCTACATCCACGTTTTACTCCGATACATTAACGTTAGCACTTACCATATACTCTGTTATTACCATTTTTTTCTATCAGATTTTGATGTTGTACTTTAGTGGAATTATATAATTTATAATAATTGTGGAAATAATGTTAAATTGTAAATAAATCGTTTAAAGTATGAACGATAGATGGATTGATTATATTCCCACCGACGACCTCTTTGCCCTGATACGAGTAAGACACCTGTCTTACAATTTGTGGGTCGGGAATTCGATTCCCGTTGATACCCAGATTTGTTAAAAAAAGGTTCTGATCTCGTTGTACCTTAGAGAGTTTTTAAACTCCTTTATTTATTTTACACTTTTATTGCAATACAATCTGGCGGGCTTATTGCCAGGCGGCAATCTCTTCCAACCAACCAGACAAAAGTAACTGAATCAAGTTACGTGGTCGCATAAATCATTCAAATGACTATCCATCCCCTCGAAATCCATAAACATATACGTGAGCACATGCCCACGAACCCCACAAAGACGGACAATCGCCCGAACATTATTTTTCATATAAAGTGAGATATCATCAATCAAAAGGAAAGGAAGAGATGGTGGAGAGGAAAGGAAAAGAAAAATCAGGAATGAAACACGTTATTTTACTGACTAGAAATTAAGAGTGCCAAGGACGGAGCGAATTTTATATTGGTTTGTAACTGATTCCAGAGTCTCACTGCATGGACAGTAAAGGACGACGTAAAGAAAGAGGAGCGGTGAACTGGAAAAACCAATAAACAATCTCTGTTTGAGCGTAGCGCTAATCCATGATCGGGAAAGACGCTGAAAATTTTTGGCGAGATAAGAGGGTGTGGCCGGACAGTTAAGGATATTTATTATACAATAGAGACAGCATGTGAATTTGGCGTCAATTTCTAACATTCAACCAGTTCAATGCCTTCTAGTATGAAGTTATATGATAGTACTTTCGTAGGTCGAAAATGAATCTTAGACACACATTTTGTAGACGCTGTAATTTGTCCAGCTGTTCCTCTGTAACATCCAACTTTATTGTTAGTCAGAGATTTCCAAATGACAATCAATCTATCAGGTTATACTGAGTACGTTGTAATGTATCCCTACCAATGTTAATCTTATCATATACTCTGTTATCCACATCCAATAAATATTATAAGTAATCATGTAACGTATTCAAACCAACGTTAAGCTTATCAATGTTAACCATATTATGTACTATGTTATCTACATCCAATAAATATTAGTGTTATCACGTGTATGTCAAACTTAACTCAATGTATTATGTTAAAATTTATTATCTTGTTGGAATTATTAGGAACCGTTTACTATCCAAATTCAATAAAGATTTGATATCACTAAATGGAAGTGAACAGCGAACGAGACATTTCAAATAGTCGTCTATATCGATTTGACCTTACAAAGGGCACCGATAACATATCCGACCAAAATTCCTTCTTAATTATCTAAGGGTCGTGCGTATGTTATCTTTGCTTTAAAAAGGACGTCATATCAGAGGCAGCATCATTATTCTTAAAACCACTACGATGTTAACATCATCGTTATTATTAATTCAACAATACTATTATTATTATACTTCAATGTAATTCAACGAATATACAAATAAAATCACACAGTTGAAATTCTAAAAGTGTTTTCGTTGCAAAAGGCCATAACAACGTCAACAATTCGAAACTTCAATATACTTAGAAAGATTTCGAAAAGTTTGAGAGATACTTAGTCAAAGAAAAAAAAAAGAAAATTTTATACATATTTTTAAGACGAACTTTGAACATAGTACAGATTTTACTGACTTGATATTTTTAATATTCAATGATTCGTATGTGCGCCATTCATGCCTCCGTGACCCAGTTGATAAGTCTACAAACCCAAGGCAAATATGATTCAATTTGGTACCTAGTTTTTTTTTAAATAAATATTTTTAGTGTGGTCTTTACTTAAGGCTTGTTTAACGTCTATTTGGCTGGTTGGAAGAGATTACCACAGGACAATAAACCAGGAAGGTTGTAGTTTATACAACAAAGTGTTGTGTAATACATTTTCTAATAAACAAAGAAATACGTTAATTGAATTAACATTTATATATATTTGTTTATTTAGCGCCACTAAACAATCAATCCAAAGACCCTTGCCCTTCTATGTAACATTTTTTTTTTTTTTTACCTGGCGAGTTTATTGTCATGTGGCAATCTTTTCCAGCCAACCAGAAAGCTGTTTTTATAGGCCCTAAGTGTTAACCAGACTGGAATCCTATTTTTAAAAAATCTGGGTTCCAGTGGGGATCGAACCCGCCACCTTCGGATCGGCAGACAAGTGTCTTACCACCAGGCCAAGGAAGTCGTGATAAGACACTTGTCTGATAAGACACTTGTCGTGATAATACACTTGACACTTGTCTAATAACTAACATCTTGTGTGAAATACGGAGAATTTAACAATGTTCTTGAATGTATCCATGCTATAAGCTTGTTGGATCATTTTTACATATCATATGTGTTATACTTCCGTTTATAAAGGCCACCCATATGCCCGTAACACCCCTTATGGTTACGAGTATCTTTCTATATTATGAAAGTACCACTAATGTGCAGACTATAACAACACAAGTGCAATGGCACTCCTTTGTGAGCAACGCTAAATTGTTTTATATTACGAAATTTGGTACGAAATTTCCGGTTCAATTTTTAGGAAATTTCCGGTTAAAATTGAATCTTCGCCTGGTTCTTTGTATTAGCTAGATGTATTATTTAATTTTTATTTTTCATGTGCGATACAACGAACTTGACGATTTTTTTGCAAAAAGAGTACTTCGTTACAAAATAATCTTAAAATTTGAAAAATATAATAAAACGATTGAAATAATACATCAGTAAGCAAGTTCACAAGTCAAAATCATTTTAAAACAATACAAATTTAACAATATACACAGTTGATTATACGATACGGGTTTATCTCGAGTAGGCTGCCCGCACCTCACCACAGCGAGTGTCACTCTTAACATTCATGAGGAAAGAAAAGTAATCTACAAACGTCCTCTTTTAGAGCTCAACAGACTATGGTAAAATACCGGTATATCGGATTTCTCAAAAAATTCTATACAGAGGAGAATTTTGTTAGTAATTAGAGATACTTTGTTTAGAATAGAAAATTGCGATTTGATGAGTATGTACAGTTTGAACCCCTCGCTGTGACATTTATCCAATATTATTTGATGAGTATGTACAGTTTGAACCCCGCGCTCTGACATTTATCCAATATTATTTGATGAGTATGTACAGTTAGAACCCCGCGCTGTGACATTTATCCAATATTATTTGATGAGTATGTATAGTTTGAACCCCGCGCTGTGACATTTATCCAATATTATTTGATGAGTATGTACAGTTTGAACCCCGCGCTGTGACATTTATCCAATATTATTTGATGAGTATGTACAGTTTGAACCCCGCGCTGTGACATTTATCCAATATTATTGGACAGCTGTCATTTCCTGGTGTGGCGGTCGCACACTCGGAACACTGTGGGCGTCCATACGCACGGTCAATGACCGATGAAATGACCTTTGCATTCCTTAGCAATGCAAAACAAACAATTACAAAGTCCACGCGCCGGGCATTCAACCCGTAGCCGGGAGCGGACCGCATTCCATACTAGAGCGAGAACGCACCACACTTGTCTCGCCAGTTCCGTATTTGAATGATACCTACATACAACATTAATCGTTTTTGCATTCGCAGAAACGAGACGTAGGCATATCGCGAGCGCATTCCCGCGCACATTCTAAAATGATATAAATACCTACGTTACTAATAAAATTCCTCTCTTTCCGCATTGCGATCTAACGAGTTTTATTTATCAACAAATCATCATCATCTCTCCCTTAAGGACACATCCCTAAACTGGTATTATAATGATGAAGAGATAGCAATATGGCAATAAATCCGCCAGGGTGTACTGTATATCATGAAAATTTCATAAATACAATTGTCAGGGAACATTGTTTGAAAAAAAAATCCACGCACTTTCATAAAAAATGGCATTCAAGAAATTACAAAATGGATTAAAAATGCTTTTTAAAAAGTTTTTTTTCGATATTTAAAAAAATTGCTTTTCCAATGATTTTTTTCAAAACATACTTATTTAAGTTTTTGATTTACTTTCGTCGTTATTGACGGGTTATCACTTTTAATGCTGATAATCCTTAACCAGTGTTGCCTAACAATTACGAGTAAAAAGTTTAATGCATTTCTTGATAACTGCAATCAGTGCTGAGCTTAATAATTGCATTTGGTACAATATAATACTGAAAAAATTAAGTAATGAAATTTTACACCATCAGCTACATGGATTAAAAAGTGCAGACATTATTGGTTTATATGTAGCGAATTTAAGTATGGTGTTAATAAATGCACCATCACCCCCAGTGATTGGCTCGTAAAACTTGTTAATAAACATACCCTGTAAGGAAAAGAAACCATATTTTAATCCTGTGAGCATGCACTGCTTGTCTGATAAAGTGAACTTTTATGTCGGGACATAAACAAACAGGATATACTGATATTAAAAAAAAAATTCGCAAATAATTAAAGATTGTTTAAAATTATAATTATTATCTTCTAGTTGTATAATATATTTTGGAGTGTTGTACAGCGTGGTTTGGCTTATGAGCTAACACTCCGAAAACCCTTATACAACCACCATAAGCAAAACCACACGATACAACACTCCAAAATACATTATACAACTGATACGAATGTCATAAGCTAAACCACTCGGAACTCACGATGAAATACCTTATAAAACTGATATGAATGCAATTAACTAAACCACGCGGTACAACACTACGAAAGACCTAATACAACTGATACGAATGTCATAAGCCAAATCACGCGGTTCAACACTACGAAATACTTGATACAACTGATACGAATGTCATAAGTCTAATCACGTGGTTCAATACTACGAAAGACCTAATACAACTGATACGAATGTCATAAGCCAAATCACGCGGTTCAACACTACGAAAGACCTAATACAAGTGATACCGCGTAAATAATGTGATGTGGCTTATGAAGAATGTACAATACTACGAAAGATCTAATACAACTTATACGAATGTCGTAAGTCAATTCACGTGGTACAAAACTACGAAATACCTAATACAACTGATACGAATGTCATAAGCCAAATCACGCGGTACAACACTACGAACGACCTAATACAAGTGATACCGCGTAAATAATGTGATGTGGCTTATGACGAATGTACAATACTACGAAAGACCTAATACAACTGATACGAATGTCATAAGCCAAATCACGCGGTTCAACACTACGAAAGACCTAATACAAGTGATACCGCGTAAATAATGTGATGTGGCTTATGAAGAATGTACAATACTACGAAAGATCTAATACAACTTATACGAATGTCGTAAGTCAATTCACGTGGTACAAAACTACGAAATACCTAATACAACTGATACGAATGTCATAAGCCAAATCACGCGGTACAACACTACGAACGACCTAATACAAGTGATACCGCGTAAATAATGTGATGTGGCTTATAACGAATGTACAATACTACAAAAGATCTAATACAACTGATACGAATGTCATAAGTCAAATCAGGCGGTACAATAGTACGATAATTCAAAAACCGCGATAGCCTATAACGATAAAACATATGTGACCGTCTTATAGTTTTTGTGTTTTGTGAAATTATATAATATATAAAACATATATACACATATATGAGTATAGTAACGCTATTAATCAAAAGTCGATAATGTTAACCTTCCTAATTATTGTTAACATTAACTGAATCACGTTGTTAAAGAACGAACAAAATATTATTTCTCATTTTGACTAGTTAAGGTTCACATTAAGCGGGTAGAACTTAGTTTTTATCCGAAAAGCTACTTTATTAAGTTTTCGGTTTTTAATATTTTTTTTTGTCTGGCGCTCTTGTCTCTCTGCCTACCTCGTCAAGAAAATTACATGATGGTATACATGTATGTGTAGGGATTTCTTAACCATGTGATCAACTTCCAATAGCAGACAGAATCTCAAGAAGAAGAATACATACATATTAGGTGTTAACATAAGTTGTGTCCGTTTTTTTTTTTCAAATTTAAAAATAAGCACCAAAAATAAAACAAAATGGTAAATGTTATACGTCATTCGAAAGATAGTTTTCTGTTCTACAAGATATTGTGTTTGTTTTACGTTGCATATATTATTTTAATTGATAACAAGCCTATGTAGTAGTCATATGACTGTACACCGCCATCTTAACATACTCGTATATTAGGTGTTAACATAAGTTGTGTCCGTTTCTTTTTTCAAATTTAAAAATGAGCACCAAAAATAAAACAAAATGGTAAAGGTTATACGTCATTCGAAAGAAAATTTTCTGCTCTACAAGACAGTGCATTTGCTTTTACGTTACACATATTATTTTATTTGATTACAAGCCTTCAAAATGGAATGTCAAGTAAACGAAAGTGAGCATTTTCGACATCTTCTGTTCGCGTTCGATCTAGGGAATAAAGCTGCCAAAGCTACTCGCGATATTTGCGAAGTGTACGGTAAATATGCTATGAATGAAAGTACAGCTTGTCGGGGATTTTTGCGTTTCAAAGATGGTAATTTCGATCTGAAATACATGTAGCGTTCCGGACGACCAGTGGACTTCGATGAGGACCGCTTAAACCATATTATTCATGAAGATCCCCTTCAAACCACCGTAGAATTGGCTGAGCAAATGAATTGTAGTCACATGACTGTATACTGCCATCTACCATATACCCTTTCATTCATAGCATTTTCACCGTACAATTCGCAAATATCGCGAGCAGCTTTAGCAGCTTTCTTCCCTCGATTGAACGCGAACAGAAGGTGTTTTGTAATCAAATAAAATAATATATGTAACGTAGAGCAGAAAATTATATTTCGAATGACGTATAACATGTACCATTTTGTTTTACTTTTGGTGTTCATTTTTAAATTTGAAAAAAAAACGAACACAACTTATGTTAACACCCAATATATGAATTTCCTTCTGAACTAATTGTACTATATCGTATTATTTTATCAAAAGGGTATGGTAAAAAATATTACTGTTTGTGTTATAAATGAAATTGTAGTCTATCTAGACAATAAATTTTGAAGACCACCCGTATGGTTGGAAATTTCAGTGTTACGACCATTATTTTTTTCCATGTCAAGAAGTCACTTCCATAAATTACCAGAATGTGGCGTATGTTTTAATGGGTGGCCGATCTACCATCCAACCGACATTCTCCAACTACTATATATGAAGAAAGTTTACTACAGATATAAACTATAATTACTATATTTAGGGAATGCATCAGTTCTTTAATAAGAAAGTGATTTATTATTGGTAGATGCGATAGTGACATGGTGGTTTATTTAGCATTATTTAAAATTGCATTCAAATGTCACATTAAGGTAGGTATCAATTATTATAATTTGAGTCGTCAAGATGCAAAATGTGCTCTGGATTTTTTTTAATTTTTGAGTAAATTATGATTAACTACTTCAAATATAAATTGAATGTTAATGTGACGCATTTTCTACTTAATGCCGCCTTAAGAAATGTGAACATAAGGCTGATGTGTTGAGCAAGATGAAGAAGAACACTCTGATAAACAAAAGAAATGTGAACATAAGGCTGATGTGTTGAGCAAGATGAAGAAGAACACTCTGATAAACAAAAGAAATGTGAACATAAGGCTGATGTGTTGAGCAAGATGAAGAAGAACACTCTGATAAACAAAAGAAATGTGAACATAAGGCTGATGTGTTGAGCAAGATGAAGAAGAACACTCTGATAAACAAAAGAAATGTGAACATAAGGCTGATGTGTTGAGTAAGATGAAGAAGAATACTCTGATAAACAAAAGAAATGTGAACATAAGGCTGATGTGTTGAGCAAGATGAAGAAGAACACTCTGATTAACAAAACAAATATTATATATAGTGCAAATGTGAATGGAAGGCGTGTGAGAGGAAGACCATGAAAAGTATGGTTGGATCAAATAAATATAATTTAGAAATAAGTTAACACGGAAGTCAGAGCAATCGTAAGATTAGTATTAGAAGATGTAAGAGACTAAGAATGTGTGTCTGACGCTCTGTTTTCTCTGCTTAACCTGACTGGGAAACGGCGTGGTATGGATCATTTTATAAATATGATTTTTAAGTATTGTATTTTTTCAATGAAAAAAAAGTCAACGCAACCGAAAATAAATAAAATTTGATACATACTTCAACAGTTATTTACACCACAGTCCGTGCAAGTGCACTCAGCGCATTGTAATCAATTTGTCGCGAGGGAATTGCACGGCGCTCGTCCCTTCATCGCCAATCCTGTCTCTCGTTTTATTTTCATCTTGTCCTTTTAATACATTATATAGACAGGGGAGGAAGAATTGTGGTTTGCGAGCGATCATAAATATTTTTTTATTTAAAAAAAATCTTATTGTAAATATGCTTGTTAATTATTAATCGATTTGGTATTCTAATGAACTCCGTTTTATTGCAGAATGATTTTACACTTAAGTGGGGAAAAAATGGACATAATATCTTAAATCAAATGGCTTTAGAGAACAATACATGTATAATTACTGTCTTATTGATATTTAAAAAAATTTACAGTTCTATGGTCAGCAACACAAGGGTTCTTCAAAAAGCCAAAGTCGATAGAGAGTTGCTGACTAATATTAAAATCCGAAAGGTGTCCTACTTGGGTCATGTACTTAGAGGAGCAAAGTACAAATTACTGCACCTGATCATCCAAGGCAAAATAGAAGGCCGAAGAGGGGTTGGCAGGAGGCAAATCTCCTGGCTCCGCAATATACGTGATTGGACTGGCATAAGGGGCGTTGGAGATCTTTTTCGGGATGCCGGGGACAAAGATATCTACTCTCAAGTGATATTCAACGTTGGGGGACCTGACATGACACTGAGAAGAAGAAGAAGACAGTTCCAAAAATAATGGGCGGCTTTGGGTGTTCTGACTTTGCTATTTATTGTATCCCTTTAAAAAAAGAGCCTGTCATAGAATTTAATAAATTTGTTAAAATAAAACTTTAAACTCAATAAAACCTTTTTGGTTGAAAAAAAATCTATTTTAGGCTAAAGAAAAAAAAATTCAATAGTTTATTTTGAGAACCCTTTTTAATTTATTGATATTTGTTTTACATTAAAGTTGGATCGATTTAATATTGTTGCATTAAAATGCTACGATGGCTGGTTGTTCAAAATCTATTAATTCCCAATATATCAGGATAGTCGACTCCTATTAAAAAAGTTACTACTAAGCCATATATTGCAAAGTATTGTGCAGTGTAAACTTGGTAAGCAAATTATTTAATATCGTTTGATAATACGAGTACTTATATAAAGCGAAACAGATTTGTTACTTTAATTTAAGTTATGGCTTAGAATTTCTTCACTTTTCAGTATCAAATCATTCTGTAATATGCTTGTTAAGTTATCTGGAACAGGTTTTGTTTCTGTACTTATGAAATGTAAAAAATGTAAGTCACATGCAGTGTGACTTTGCATTATTTCGCAACTCAAATATATCTATGTGAAATATTGATGAATTATGAAATGCATAATATATCGAATCGTTGTTAATTTGAGTGTATGGTGGAATAATGCGGTCAAGAAGGGGGCAATGCTTAAGAAAAGAAATCATTGAAAAGGTGCTGCCACGTAGAAAGAATGAATGATGAAAGATTTACAAAAACAATATATACACCGAATAGCAAGGTACGCATTTATAAGACCTGTGTGACCTATCCTCACATATGGCATCGAAGCGAGCCAGACACTGTCAGGACAAAAAGTATGTTAAGGACAACGGAAATGAAAACTCGACGCGCTATTGCTGGGAAGACTTTGCGTGATCGTATAACGAACACCACAATCCGAGAGGTCCAAGATGTGGTCAGATGGGGACGACAGCGTCGACGATACTGGTACCAACATGTACAGAGAATGAATTCCACAAGAATTCCATACATAGCTCTGCATGGGGTGCCGGATGGACGGCGTCCACCAGGGAGACCCCCGAAGCGATGGAGAGATAGCTGGAGCTCAGCATCACAGGAGGACAATCCTGCAGTAACAGACTCTTGAGAGTCTACAGAAAGTTTAAGAAGAATAAGAATCTATACAAGTACTATACAAGGTACAAAAGTTTGGTAAGACCTAGGAAAACGTGACATAATCAATTTATGAAAGAAGGAAAAGTGAAAAGTCAGAGTATGGTGTGATGAGATGTATGAACGTGTCAGAAGTGCAATGTGTGTGGCAGAATAGAACTAAGTGTAGATCTGTCCTCTCTCCCTACTCAAAGTATGGCCTGATAATGATGATAAATATTATGTTGTTATTATTGTAGCATTATTTATTAACCAAATTGTGAAAAAATATATAAATCAAACATAGAAGAAGTCTGTTTAGCCCTATTAACGCATTCTTGAATAAGGTTGTTTTGAGTATATTGCAAAAAATTCGTTAACATAGCGAAATACTATAGTCGTATCACTTGTTTTAAGCCCAAATTGGTGAATGTTTCTCTTAATATTTTTAAAATCTAAATAAGTCAAAAAAAATTTTTTTTATTAAACTTGTGCTTATGCCACGTTTTTTTTCTAGGTTTCAAACTCTTGGCACCTTCTATAATACTCGTATAAATTGTTTTTATGAATCCTTCATCATTCATTCTTTTTACGTGACCGAACCATTTCAATGCTCTTTTATTTATCTTAGGCACCTTCTTTCAAACCGTGTTGTTACTTTACTCCATAATCCTTTTTCAATCATACACTCTCACTAACAACGTTCCAATGCATCATGTATTAAGTAATTAATCAATATTTCATCTAAATATATTATATAAGGGTTGCGAAATTACGCTAAGTTAAACAGATCGTAATTAACGTGACCTAGTTGGCAAGATGCTTGTTTTTCAACCCGGAGATTGCAGGTTCGATTATCGTTGGAACCACTTATAAAAAAAACGATTATGGTCTAGTTTTCACTTAAGACCTCTTTATCTTCCCGATTGGTTGGATGAGATCGCAACGTGGCAATAAGTAAGCTAGTTTGTAACACTAAGATGTAATACATTACAATATTTAGGAAATATTGGAAAACTGCCACAAGTTTTGAGAAAAGGTTTTGATAACCTGAGTTAACTGGTCTGATTTTATGGCTTTTTAATGGTCGTATTTAGTGCAATTAAGCTGCACTCCTGATGCAATCACACTCTTCGTCGTCTGCTGAAAGTGTTGCATTTATCAGGTAGATGTATAGATCACCGCAGGCTATAGCAGAGAAACCTTTGGTAGAACAGTTTGGTAGATAAACCTTTGAAAGAAGTCTATCAGCAGTAATTTTGGAGTGCATTTGGTCACTCGCTATCTTTAAATTGACACTTCTATATTATCAACACATATTCTTCTACCGTTTTACCAGTCGACTAAGTCAGAAAATAACCTCCAAACTAGGGGATTTAAACCTTAATAAAGAATAAAATGACAGTACATAATTTGAAAAAATTAAACAATAAAACTCTATATATACTACGATTAGATTATAAAAACTAACACGTATTGAAATGTTTAAAACCTGAAATTATAAAAACTAAAACAAGAAGAAAAAAAAACGTTCATTAACATTAAAACTTTAACAAGAAAAATCAAATCCACAATTTTCGAATTTTGCATATATTTACCTCATTTTCCTCTCGGAATAGACAGAGAGGATGGAGCGCCGAACTTTCTTATCTCAACAAACAGCCTTTGCCTCTTCTACTCGTACGATCGATACACATTTCTATACAACTCCTCCGAACTCTCTATCTCCTTATTTCAAAATATCATTTAATTGATCCATTTATACTTTCCTTGGTCTTTTTTTTTCCTGTACACTGATAGATAGCGACGTTCCCCATAAAAAAAGAAGCTCATGTGCACAATAGGTTCGGAAGTCGTGGAATAGACGATAAGCTGAATGGTACAACGAGAAGAATCTGTAGGGAAACAATATTTTCCAACTGAGTGACATCACACCATGGCAGTACTGTGTATGCAATCGGAATAAATTATAGAATTCCTAGTATTGGCGTTGACAGATTTGTGAACGATGTTGTCACCAAGTAACGTACTTTCTGATTACTAAGCGATTAGTTATCGCAATACCATTCCACGGAGCAGTGACCTATAGCTTTGAACATGATTATTGCTAAGTATTTTCTCCACTTTATTTTTTATTTTTTAAAAAGAATATGAGGGATTGTGGGATGACAATGTATAGCAGAATACAGAATGACTTGATTAAGGGTGAATATCATCTTAATAAGACTGAAACATTGAAGAAAAGCACCTCGGATATGATTTAGGCCTCGGCCACACAGGTTGGAGCCTCGCTTGATGCTAAGAGCTATGTTGTGAGTTAGGCGACATATCCTAGCGCACCAACGTACCGCATACTATCGCAGTGGCCACACTGCACGCTTCGCGCCACGTTGCATGACGATTAGTCATCGAGTGAATCTCCTGGCGAACAGACGTGTCGGTTGATTTTATTGTGTCACCGTGATTTTACAAGATCGCGGAAGTTTTAATAGCAGCTGTGTATAAAAGGGAGCTTTGTGGAACCCATCGAGCAAATTATACAAAAATTAATCACTTTGGAATGAAGTTGCACAGGAAGTAAATAAAGATGGTAAGCTGTAATGAAATTGGTTAGTTTTGAGAGTGACATCGTGTGTTGACTCAACCGCTCCCAACTGTCAAATGAATTTGTGCATAACACTTTTTTTTTTTAACCTGGCAAGTTTATTGCCATGTGACAATCTCTTCCAACCAACCAGAAAGCTGTTTTATAGGCCCTAAGTGTTAACCAGACTGAAATCCTATTTAAAAAAATCTGGGTTCCGTCGCAAATCGCAACCTCAGGATCGGCAGACAAGTGTCTTACCACCAGGCCACGGAGGTTGTCACGTAGCGTGGCACTTTGGTGTGGCCAGGCGTGAAGTCACCTAGTATATGAGTCACGTAAAACCTAGCTTAGCACCTAACGAAGCACTTTGGTGTGGCCTCGGCCTTAGGCAAGTCGAATGAATTATTGAAGAAAGATAACCTCCAAGATATGGCTGTTCAGATACATGTAATCCAATTCGCGGGTAGAACCAACAAAAAATAAAAGTTGATTAAAAATGTATATATTTTAATGGCTGTAAATAACATTGACAATTGATCTCTTGTAAAATCGCTTAGGTCTCGGCCACACAGGTAGGAGCCTTGCTCGGTGCTTAGAGCTACGCTGCGAGCTAGGCGACATATCCTAGCGAACCAACGCACCGCATACTATCGCAATGTCCACACTGCACGCTTCGCGCCACGCCACGTGACTATTATAGTCACCTAGTATACTAGTCACGTAGCACCTAGCTTAACATTAAGCGAAGCACTTTGGTGTGGCCTAAGGCCTTAAACTGAAATGATCAAGTTTGTGTTTCTGTTTTGACGACCTCCGTGGCCTGGTTGATAAGATGCCTGTCTTATATCACGGATGTTGCGGGTTGGATTACCGCTGGAAACATTTTTAAAAAAATGGTCTCAGTCGGATTTTCACTTAAGGTGTCAAGAACATATTTCTGGTTGGCTGGAGGAGATTGCCACATGGCAGTAGTCCCACAAGGTTGTACTGTATACAACGAAAGGATAATAGATGATTCGTTCACGCGCTACTATAGTTGCCAGGCGTGATTTGTTTAGTATAATAATAATAATAATGGGTTCGAGTCCCGAATTAGAGCGCCCTTGAAGAGAGTTTGTTCTCTAAATATTTTTTATTTTGTTTTTTTAATGCTATAAGTACATATTTTAAAGCATTTTTAAAATTTTCGAAAATTATGTTACGAGTATAATCTTTCGCACATCATTTGGCACGAATTTGTAAAAGATAATGTTACGAGTATAATCTTTCGCACATCATTTGGCATGAATCTGTAAAAGATAATGTTACGAGTATAATCTTTCGCACATCATTTGGCACGAATTTATAAAAGATAATGTTACGAGTATAATCTTTCGCACATCATTTGACACGAATCTGTAAAAGATAATGTTACGAGTATAATCTTTCGCACATCATTTGGCACGAATCTGTAAAAGATAATGTTACGAGTATAATCTTTCGCACATCATTTGGCACGAATCTGTAAAAGATAATGTTACGAGTATAATCTTTCGCACATCATTTGGCACGAACTTGTCTACACTTGTAATATGGCAAGGTTAACTAGTTATTGGACAGTTGAAATATGAGCTGACAGTTATTAATGTTATTTAGAGGTGCATGACAGTTATTAAGAGGTGCATCTGGACTTCCGTACGGAAGGTCGTCGGTTCGAATCCCGCACTGCCCTCGAACGACACAGGCACTTTTTCCGCCTAGTATTCGAGGGAATAAGGATACATATACCTTCGGACATATCTATTCTAAAATAATAATAATAATAATAATGTTGATTACCCAATATTTGGAGTTTAACTATAGAACAACACATTTGGCCTAGTGGGTCTGCACTTGTAACATGGCAAGCTTAACTAGTTTTGAACCTTTGAAATATGAGCTGACAGTTATTAATAATGTTGTTAGGTCAAACATAAAACTCGTCTCTTCCAACAATATACTATAGCCCAGGGGTCTCCAAACTACGGCCCGCGGGCCAACACCGGCCCGCGAGCACCATCAATCCGGACCCCTACCGCAGGATATGCCCGGTATCCAACCCGTCATAGTTTACCATATTTTGATTACATTGTAAAATTTACAATGTAAGTAAATCATACAAAATAATAATCAGATGTTTTCTTTTAACGACCTATTAAGAAAAACAATAACTGACATACATAATGAAATTAAATATTTTAACTGTAATTAATTACATGAGATTTATCCTAAAAACTTACAATAAGTGACATACATAAGTAATTCACATAATGAAATTAAACATTACGGATCGGAGTCCACCCCCGCACCCTGCGCCATAGATATCTCACTCGCCGGCTAGTCCCAATACGAAAATTTGTGCGTAATTCAAAACTACAGTATGTTGGTGTGATGAACTAGCGAGGTCTTGGCCATTGGGACTTAGTGGAGGAGTCAATGTGGCCCCTGCTATAGCCTATCTCAGTACTTGGGATCTGATTAAACATATTTAAAGATTATAAAAAGTATGTAGGCTTAGTATCATAAAAACTACATATCGGGACTACGCCCTGACTGCATCCCATTTTGCTGCAAATTAATACAGATTTCCCATTCAATTCAATTACTAGGCTTTTGAATTCACTAATTAAGAACTCCATAGTAGAATTATGCAAAATGAATAATTGGTAAACGGATTGATGGAGAGGTATGAATACGATTATACACAGATACGAGTACGAATACATCGGTTATGGAGGTGAATAAAAAATTATGTAAATCTAAGTGACATCATGGGAACAGGAAAATAGAGAAAATTCTCATCTGTCGCTATTATTAGTCAGAATAAACAGCGATGACATGACACAGTCCTGACAAATACTTGAATTCTAAACGGAAGTTGGCGGACAATCTTATTTGATACATTTTTATTTTAGTTTCTCATCAACGATACAGTATACAGTTTTTACGTGCCCGGAATTCACGTTTTCCCGCTATTTGCGTAAAATTTTTACAATCCCGTTTTATTTTAGTACATTCAGTACCCGCTTTTACGTTTTAATTTCCCGCAATAGACGTTTGAAATATTTAAAATATAAATCAATTTATAAACATATTTAATTAAATGCGCGACGATTTAAAATATTTGAAATGAATATTTGGAAGCAGAAATATGTTGTTTCCATTTATAGACACATGTGCACTTCCAGCGGTCATGGTCAAGGTTACACGAGTCGTGGAATACGATGCAATTGGTGGGAAATTTAACGAATCAGAGGCAGGCAGACTGTATAGTCAGGTCAATCTGTGCTTGTGTTTTATAGGATATCGATGATATAGTGGACAGTCACATCCACGAAAACTTATCCGACGAAGAATTATCTGGTGAAGAACAGGTAAACTTAATTCATCCAATTCCAACAAAAGAATAAGCCATGAGGCATATTGAGGGTCTTAAAAGTTACTTTACTAGCATTGAAAACGTACAAGACGAAACTTTCTTATCGATTTATAAGATGGAAAGAGCTGTAAACCAGCACAAAAATATGTACCAAACCCATTTGCGTGATTATCTAAATAAGAAATAATTTTCAATTTTTTTTTCTAGCCCCGAATCTACGTTTTCCCTCTAATTACGTTTTTTATCAGACTCTTCAAAAACGTAAAAAAACGGGGTTTCACTGTATTTGAAAAAATAATATATAAAAAAGTAATACGAGTAAGTGCTTGATCTTTTACCATTACACCATTTCCCTATTGGGATAGGCAGAGACGACAAAATTTCCTTTTTCGACACATAAAACACACTTTAAAAAATCAAGTGGACTAAGGTCTGAAATTAAAATATAAAGCTCTATGTACTCTCTGCCTACTCCGAGAAAAAAATGGTGTGATAGTATGTACACATATTATTTCATTCTGCTTATACTAAATAAAATGTAGCATGGTCCCTGTGACGTTTCACAAATTTGCCCCAATACAACCTTGCAACGATGTTCAGTAATTTTAATTATTTTATCGACTTTAATGTAAGCCTCGATCTAATAAACATTAAGTTATTTAGGTAAATACATTACATTAAACTAACAATAATGACAAATCAATACATCTTGTTACAAATTAGCAAGAATATGTCAGTTTGTTAAAATCAAATAATATTTGGCGATGTTCGTCAAAAATCACTACGTTAGTCTGCATTGGCTAGGGATGGGGTATACGAAAATTGGATTTTAGATTTTTTTATACATAAAATTAAATGTTCGTAATTAGTATTAATTCATAGTGGATCTTGGCCTATTTAAAGATAAATACAAATCATACAATACATTACAAAGTCAATATAATGAAAATGAGGAATTAAAACTTCAGTTTAGATAAAAACTATTTTTCGATTTATGAAAAAACTATTCGATTTGTAAAAAACAACGATTTTACCCCATCCCTTTGAGACATGACATTTCAAACAACACAGGGACCATGCTACATTTTCTTGAGTATAGTTAGTTGAGATCGCCAATTGGCTCGTTAATCATACTGTATACAACTTATGTTAAGTGTTATATACGTGAATACATACTATTACGCCATTTCTCTATCGGGGTATGCAAAGAGGAGGGATTTCCATACTTTCCTGTCTAGACACACATCTTTAGTCTCTTCTAGATCTATAAACATGCTCAAACAACTTCTAAAATATCTCTCACTTTCTACGTTTTCTTCTTTCAGAATATAATTCACTGAATACTATCATACTTTCCTTGGTCTTCCTCTCACACGCCTTCCACTCACATTTAAAGATCTGGGTGTCTTGTTCCACAGCAATCTCGCGTTTGGTCCTCACATAGAAATTATGTGCGACTCTGCTTATAAAACTCTAGGATTTGTAATGAGAATCTCTAAGTCGTTTGAAAACCAATTGGTGCTAAAAACGCTGTTTTATTCATTGATCCGTAGCAAACTACAAATCAATGCTTGCATTTGGAGCCCGGTGGGGGCGCAGAACTCACCCATGGTGGAGAAAGTAAAAAAAAAATATCTACGATATCTCTATATGAGAGAGTTCAGTGTCTATCCATGGCTTTATCCTACTCAGTTTCTGCTGGGCATGCTCGGGTATAACTCCTTGAGCGTAAGAAGAGATCTGCGTCACCTGGTATACATTGTCAAACTCGTTCGAGGAGTTGTGAGCTGTCCAACATTACTACAAAGAGTAGCGTTTAATGTTCCTAACAATTACACTAGACTGCGCCGGCAAGAACTGTTCTCAATAACATACGCAAGAATGGGTCTTCCAGCCGCTATGCCTGTTGGAAGGGCCTTAATTCTTCTGAAAGGGACTGCTTCGGATATTGACATATTTCATATCACATTACCAAAAGCAAAAGTAAATTTTCTTCTTAGATTGAGCGCGTTAGAAAGCACTCATCAACGTACTTAAGTGACTGTGAATATATGTGTATCATATGTTTGTGTGTATATACTCGTATGTATGCATATACTCGTACATTATTTTTTTCTTTGTAATTTTTCTTCTTTTTTAATGTCTTGTATTTTTCAAAGTAATTGGATTAAGCCTGTTTTGAAAAAATAAATAAATAAATAAATTTACATTATATATCTTTTTTGTTATTCTTTCTTCATTCATTCGTTCTTCAATTAGTTCAAAACATCAACACTATAAAAAAACTTAAATAATACTTAAGTAAGGAAATACATAAGTCAAAATTATTACAAAATACAATATTTGACATTTATTCCCACACCCAGGACCGTCAACCACATAAAGTAACTAAAATTTATTTAATTATTTTATCCAAGGTATATTATCCCAATAAAATTAATTTTTTTTAAATCTAGAAAATGCTTAATTTATTACGAAGAGAAATAATCTGAAAATAAATTAAAAAAAACAATTTAAATGATTCAATCTTCTTCTCCCTGGCTCTATCCCAACTCACTGTCTGCGAAAACTGTTGGGGTCAGCTCTCCTCGTCCTCAGGTTGTATGCTCTTCTGTCCCGGACTACGTCCCCCAGGCCGTGCCTCTGCATCAGGTTATCTTTTTGTACCACCAATGAATTCTTTGGTCTTCCTCTGGTTGTTATTCGAGGATGATCCATGGAGATTGCCTGGTTCACAATGTGATCGGGTGCTCTGCGTCCAACGTGCCCATATCATTTCAATCACCTCTTCTCCATCTTACTGTTGATGTCTGTAACACCTAGGCTTCCACAAATGCGTGAGCTTTTTATTTTGTCTCTTATGGACACACCTGCTGACCATCTTAGCATACGCATTTCAGCAGTTTAAAAGATTCAATAAAACCAAATAAAAAGAGATATCAGCACAATTTAAATATTACACGAGTAAATAATTACAAAAGTAAGAATAGTTTGCAGCATATAAAAATTTAACAACATACACAGTTGATTATGCGATATAGGGTCATCTCGGATCAGCTGCCCGCACCTCACCATACCAATTTAACATTAGTTAAATTGGTGAGCATGTTGAAAGTAATGTTTTACGACCTCCATGACTTGCAGCATGGGAGTTGTGGGTTGTTTAAACCGGGTTGTTATTTGAAAAATATGAATACCTGTTGATATTCAGATTTTTTTTAAAAAGGGTTCCACTCTGCTTTTCGGTTAAGGTTTGTTCAACATCTTTCTGGTTGACTGTAAAATATTGATACATGGCTATAAGCTCGCTTTATAGTACTGTATACAATGAAAATATAATATGTCGATCACATTTCGTGCAATGAGAACATGAAAGAACAAGGACAGTTCCGTTCGATCCCACTACCATACACGTTGTTATGGGGGACAAAATAAGTCCCCATTCAGCGCGATCTACACTTGAAGATCGAAATCTCCTTTATTGTTTAATGAAAATGACGAAGAAGTAACTACGCAAAGGAACTCCTCGTGTGGTGGCACACCTGAGAGGGATATGAATAGTAGGGACGACGGACTTAAGGTCCGATAGAAGGAAAATGGTCGCAAGGCAGTAAATATACTTATGAAATGGCTTAGGCCGAGGCCACACTAAAATGCTTCGTTAGGTGCTAAGCTAGATTTTACGTGACTCATATACTAGGTGACTTCATGTCTGGCAACACCAAAGTGTTACACACAAATTCATTTGACAGTTGGGAGCGGTTGAGTCAACACACGATGTCACTCTCAAAACTAACCAATTTCATAATAACTTACCAGCTTTATTTACTTTCTGTGCAACTTCATTCCAAAGTGATTTTATTACAGGTACATTTTTCCATAAGTTGTTCCACAATGGCTTCCTTTTATATACAGCTGTCATTAAAACTTCCGCCATCTTGTAAATTAGCCAACACGTCTGTTCACTAGGAGATTCACTCGATGACTAATCGTCATGCAAAGTAGCGTGAAGCGTGTAGTGTGGTCACTGCGATAGTATGCGGTACGTTGGTTCGCTAGGATATGTCGCCTAGCTCGCAAAATAGCTCTAAGCATCAAGCGAAGCTCCTTCCTGTGTGGCCGAGGCCTTAAGGCCTGGAGTTCATCCGGTGTCATGTCTGGTCACTCAATTTCCTTCCAACAACTCAATTTCCTAACATACAGGTGTCCCGTTACTCGACGTCAAGCCGGTATCGAGGAAAAGGCCAGCTTATGACGGTTCAGAGTTAAAAAAAAATCTTACAAAAGCCTTGTACTTTTCCGAGTTATAGGCATTTTTTTTTAAATTGTGAAAGTAGCTACCCTGCGCCAAATGTTTATATGCTGTGACTACAAATTTTCATATTATATGGCAATTCAAAGAAATGCCTATAACTCGAAAAGTATAAGGCTTTAGCAAGATTTTTTTAAACTCTGAACCGTCATAAGCTGGCCTTTTACTCGATACTGGCTTGACGTCGAGTTACGGGACAACCTGTATATGTCTCCCTAAGTTACTGAACATGAGTAACGAAATTAATTTTCCACCATACTATCAATCAACTTAATGTTCCATAACTTTTTATAATTGCTTTTCGTTTTTCCACATAGATCTTAAAAAAACATTAATTTGTCATATCAGTAAATATACAACTAATGATCTGATCATTCGGCGGTTTTATGTCATATGGTGTACATAATTTTGAAATTATTCGTTTATAATCATGCGCTGGAGCGAAAATGTGAAAAATGCTAGACGTGCCATTGACACAGACTCTGTCGACAGTTGAATGCCAGGAGGACTAAATATATTAAGTGTTTGCACTATATTCGCAACACAACAAAGAAATTCAAAATAAGAGTTTGAATAAAATTTTCTCACTGTCCATAAAACTACGAGTAATAAAAAAGATCGCAAATATGGAAGTGAAATGTATACATTCCAAAAGTATATCCTCGTATTTCACTTCAATAATCTCACGCTCCATTATGATGTCATGACGGGATTCCCTCTTGCCAACGCCAGAAATATCGTTCCATTATTTCTAGAATTTAATCATTATTCATGAATGTTGAATGTACCAAAAATGTATTCTGTCAATAGTCTAAATGGTCTGTACTGACCAATATCTCTGCCTGTTCATTCGTTCCTGGTACTCATTACTCATTATTATGCTAATTTTATAATACGAGGCGTATCCAGAAAGTAAGTGTACTGAGGCTCTCACGACCGGATGGATTTTATTTTCGACATGTTGGCTACACTTCCGTGTAGCCTGACCCTTCCCCTCCGCAACGAGACCGGTTTGAGGTCAGTACGTTGAGAAGTGTCGACGCGACAACACGTTTCGTGAAAAATGTCAACCCAATCTCCCGCCAAGTGCGAAATTTTGTAAAAAGGCAAGAGTTTTTGAGGCGCTGCAAACTCCATGGAGATGAATTTCTCCACTCCATCGTTACTGGAGATGAAACTTGGGTTGCACACTACACGCCTGAAACCAAAAGGCAGTCTCAACAGTGGCGTCACACCTCTTCACCCTCCACCAAAAAGTTCAAAACCACAATTTCAGCCAAGAAAATCAAGGCCTCCGTGTTTTGGGACTGTCAAGGCATAATTTTAATTGAATATATGCCTCAAGGGGAGACCATCAACTCTGCAAGATACTGTGAGACCCTAAAAAAATTGCGGAGGGTGATTCAGAACAAGAGGAGAGACATGCTGACAAAGGGAGTCTGCCTGCTGCACGACAATGCCAGACCACACACGGCCAACGCCACGAACAAACTGCTCGCCTCGTTTAAATGGGATGTCCTGAACCAACCCGCGCATTCCTCTGACCTAGCACCTTCAGATTACTATCTCTTTACCTCCCTGAAGCTGTACATGGGTGGAAAAAGGTTTTCGTTCGACAAGGAGCTAAAGGAGGAGGTGGAGAAGTGGACGGAGGGGTTGGCGGGAAACTACTTCGAGGAAGGCATCAAAAAGTTGATACCCCGCTTCACCACCTGCATTGAGAGGAATGGCGACTATGTCGAAAAATAGCTTACATATGTACTACGGTAACCACGTAATTTTTTTGTTTAAATAAAAAAAATTGTAACCTACAATAATTCAGTACACTTACTTTCTGGATATGCCTCGTACTATGCGACTAATGACACTGCGAAATAATAATGAATTCATGGAATAAATCAATAAAAACCTACTGACACAATCGTTCTTGATTTTTATTGTTGTCTGAATATCTAGGCAATACATACAAGTACATGAATAGTTCATTCAATTCCAATTCAATCTATATTTGGATTTATTTCTTTAGGTTCCTAGGATCGTTATCATTCGTCTATCTTAGTTTACAGTTTTCCTGGACTTTGGGTGGTCATTAAGATACTGTGTGGTCTGTTTATTTCATGACTGTTGAGTTGTTGACTCATAAAATAAGGTCCCAATGTTTTCGACCTGTACAACTTAGGTGTAAGTACAAATACCACGCCCACCGAATGGTCAGGCGGTGTAATTGTTTTTGTTCAATTTTATTGTATTACATTACACTTTCGTTGTATACAGTACAACCTGACGGACTTATTGCCATGTAGCAATCTTTTTCAACCAACCAGAAATATTTTTAAAAGACCTTAATTGAAAACCAGCTTGAATCTTTTTTAAAAAGCCTGGGTTCCAGCAGGATTTGAACCCACAACCTCCGGGCTAGGAGACAGGCGTATGGCTTACTTTGTGGCCCTAAGTCGGGGTTTATTATTTCATTGAATTTTCTTTTACTCTTTGATATTTTAAATATATTCATTTTAAGATTTTAACAAATAGAATAAAATACGAATAAGAATATATTTATAAAAATAAAAGGATTTTATTTTTTCCATACATGGATTTATTCAAAACGTCGCAGTCAATGGCTTACACGACCGTAGGTTCTCCACCCCTAATTTATTGTTTATATTTTTAACAACATTTTTTTTGTAGTCACACACATTCTCAATGTAATATATTTTGAGAATATTACATTGGTCGACAATGATCGTACATAAAAAGTTTTTCAAATTAAGCGGTTTTTTTAATTCTTAAATAAAACACACAATTATTTTGATTTTAAAAAACTTTTTTTTTGTCATTGAAGTATAATGTATGGCACTTAAAAACAATATCCGCCAAATGTCCACCTCTTACTGCTCCACAGATGTCCACTCTTTTGTCAAAAATTTCGATGACATTTTGACATAATTGCGGTTCTAACTCACCAATAACGCGAATAATTTCGTCCTTTAGCTCAGGAATTGATTCTTCTCCCTGGCTCCATCCCAACTCAATGTCTGCGAAGACTGTTGGGGTCAGCTCTACTCGTCCTCAGGTTGTATGCTCTTCTGTCCCGGACTACGTCCCCCAGGCCGTGCCTCTGCATCAGGTTATCTTTTTGCACCACCCATGAATTCTTAGATCTTCCTCTGGTTGTTATTCGAGGCAGATCCATGGAGATTGCCTGGTTCACAATGTGATCGGGTGCTCTGCGTCCAACGTGCCCATACCATCTCAATCGCCTCTCCTCCATCTTGCTGTTGATGTCTGTAACACCTAGGCTTCCACGAATGCGTGAGCTTCTTATTTTGTCTCTTAGGGACACACAAGCTGACCATCTTAGCATGCGCATTTCAGCAGTTTCTAGTTGCCTAGAGTAAGAGGTATACATCGTCCAGCATTCGGAGCCATAGAGGAGTGCGGGTCTGACAATCGTTTGGTATACTTTTCCTTTTAACTTTACTGGCATTTTCGGATCACAGGCTCAGCTCAGGAATTGATTGGGGTCATTCTTATAAACCTGGTTTTTCACGTAACCCGAGAGAAAATAGTCCAACGGTGTCAGATCACATGATCTTGGTGGGCAATTAACATCACCGTTTCCGGAGATTACAATACATAAAATAATTGAACAATTTGAACGCGTTGTTGTATTTTATACGACTCCATTTTTATAAATTACATACATTACACTTCTCAAATGTCATAAGACCCAGGCAAGTTCGCGAGGCCATCTGTGTTATATACAAGAATTAAAAAAAAACGCTCAATTTGAAAGAGCCTTTATTTCAAACATTATATATTAAATAAATAATTAAATCGTCAATTCAATAAATCTCTCGGAATTGCAGCCGTACTAAATATAATTTGTTTGTTTGTGAAAGCTTTTAAACACATTAAGTACGCTTCATAGATTTCTGATAGACATAATGAATCATTCACTCTCATATTCTGGAATCCAGGACCGATAATTGGAGAAGAACCGCCCGCGATGAAATTGAAATCAACCTATATTCTTTATTTTCACAATTTCAGTTCTTAAAAATATAATTGTTGTCAGTCCGGTTATATACTAAAATGATCTCACTCAAATTCTATCTGTTTTTTTTAGAAACATAACAACGCTGTGTAAAAAGTTATATGGCATATTTTTCTTGAAAATTAATTTTATTACGAAACACGAATTTTACGTCCGCTTTATTTTTTTAACACATGAAGCAAAATACATTTAATATCAACTCAATAATAACTGTTCTATTCCGATTTTAATTTTCTCTACAGCATCCTTTCATTCAATCATTTGGTTGATGGTTTCTCACTTTTAATGTTGGTCATATTTTTTAAAAATGGTGATCATGTAATTTTTTCTTTATTTTGTCTAGTTGAAAGATAATTACTAAATATATTAAGATTAGCGTAAGGGATAGAAGGTGGAGGTTCCGGACATTAACATCTCACATAACGACTTATATACGTTGAAACATTAGTATCCTCTCACATCAGTGTCCTCTCACGGCCATTAACATCTCACATCACGGCTTATATACGTTGAAACATTAGTATCCTCTCACATCAGTGTCTTCTTACACCCATAAAGATCTCACATCACGGCTTATATACATTGAAACATTAGTATCCTCTCTCATCAGTATCATCTCACGGCCATTAACATCTCACATCACGGCTTATATACGTTGAAACATTAGTGTACTCTCACATCAGTGTCCTCTCACGGCCATTAACATCTCACATCACGGCTTATATACGTTGAAACATTAGTATCCTCTCACATCAGTGTCCTCTCACGGCCATTAACATCTCACATCACGGCTTATATACGTTGAAACATTAGTATCCTCTCACATCAGTGTCCTCTCACGGCCATTAACATCTCACATCACGGCTTATATACGTTGAAACATTAGTATCCAGATTTTACAAAAAAAAAAAAAAAAACAGAAATGAAATATTACTGAAATAAGTGTTTTACTTAATAGTTGAACAATTCATTCATTTATTATTTTTATTTTCAAAATAAATGACACTTAAGTGTCTTAAACATTTGTTTATTTATTCTAATAATTCATTATATTCAGACAAAAGTTAACATAATAAAGGAAGTTTTAGGGTAACAAAAAAAAATCAAATATATATTTACGAATACGTGTAAACTTTTAAATCTGGTTTGGTGAAGGGATGGTGGATGTTATTGAGTTAAGGAGAGTCCTCCTCGTATGTCGCCCGTAAAATTATTCGCCCGCGTGCATCCCACGTAGTGATTATAGAACGCGAGGCCCTGTTAACAATTGAGCGTTCAGTATTCATCCCGTTTTTAGGGTAATTGGATATCCATCCTGGTTGACTGTTGTCATTTATTAGGGGGTTGTACTTGAGTGCAAAAATATAACCCCAATCACCCCTCAATATCTATTTGTTCAAAACAACAGCTGATCATTGCGAAAAGGGGATGAATAGAGCATAGGGATTGTTAGCAATAATAATAAGCTATTTATTTATTATATTTACATTTAAAATACGCAAACATGAATGAAAAGGAAATGAACAGACAATTGCATAATTCAGAAAAAAAAAGTGCATTAAATTAGATATTTTTATGATAAAAAGAATATGTATGTAGCGTTATTCAAAAAGTATTTTCTCTTCAAGAGTGTTCTAAATATTATTGGTAGATTATAAATATTATAAAATAAATATATACCAGTTAAGCGTAAGGATAGGAAGGTGGTGGTTGCGGCCAGATTTGGAACCAATATTTGATGCTGGTATAATATACCAGATAATAATAAATATTGGTCCATCCCCTATTGATTCGGGACTCAGATAAGAAGTGACTTGCTAAGAGATCAAGAAGAGGTCAACTTACTGTGCTCTTATTTCGAGGAAGGGAAGAAACGAAGCGAAGATCCGAAGACGCATTGGAATAGCAAAAGCAGTTTTGACAGTCTGATCAAGATATGGACTAACCGGTATATACTAAGAAAAACCAAAATCCATATGGTTTAGTCTCCAGTATTATTCTCCTGTAAGGAGTGGAAACATGGATAGTAAAAAGGAAGGAAATAAACTTGATAGATGTCTTCGACATATGATGTTGGAGCCGGATGTTCCGTTTCTCATGGACTACAAGGCGCATCAACACCTCTATCATCCGAAAATTGGAGATAACCGAAAGACTTTCAGCATGGAACATACGCACATACAGTATTAGCTGAGAGGACCAAGGTCTGAGTGAACATGATGCAATGGAAGTAGCCTAAATGAGTGAACTTGTTCTTGCTTAAAAATTTGTTGTAAGAATTGTTATCTAGTTATAAGTAGTATGTACATATGTGTTAAGTAATAAATTTGTATATAGGTAATAAATAGGCTTAGCAAAGATTTGTATCATATGTTACTTTGTTTAATAAAAAAAACACGCGGAAAAATAATCCTTACGTACTTTGGGAAGGTTTTTCTAGAAAGAATGATGAAAATCAAGCTAGTGATCACGTGGACAGTTGAGAGAATGCGAACAAGTGGAAGGTGTCCCATGAGAAGGACGGACAGTTGAGAGAATGCGAACAAGTGGAAGGTGTCCCACGACGAAGGAGTGATCACGTGGACAGTTGAGAGAATGCGAACAAGTGGAAGGTGTCCCATGAGAAGGACGGACAGTTGAGAGAATGCGAACAAGTGGAAGGTGTCCCATGAGAAGGACGGATCAAATAAAGGAGCTAACTGGATCCTCTTTAAGCACTGGATTCATAACGGCTCTTTTTTTTACTAAACAAAGTAATATATTGTACAAATATTTATCAAGGCTGTACTTAACATATATCTTTATATATATGATTTCTTAGAAATAATTAACACCTACATACTACTTATAACTAGATAACAATTCTTACAACTAATTATTTAGCAAGAATAAGTCCTCTAATTCAGGCTACTTGTATTCCATCACATTCACTCAGACCTTAGTCGTCCCAGCTAATACTGTAAGTGGAATAGTCAGGCAACATATAATACTTCAGGAGCCTGTGCTTATAACGGAAGGGTAGGTCGGATTTACTCTCGTAAGCCCCCAGGGCAGCGACTAAGGGATTGCTGTGATTTTGTTGACTCTTATAGAACTTCACGGTCCAAGCGAGGATGTGGTGTTGTAGGGTTTCTTCTCGCTGTTCGGCGTGAAGTCGGGTAAGGTTTGTTTTGGGATGGGTGTTAAAAGATATATTGAATGCCTTGTTCTGCACTCGCTGGAGTTTCAGGTGATCCGTGTTGCTCACACTACCCCAAACGGGTGCAGCATAGGTCAAGATAGGACGAATAAGCGTTTTATTGAGGAGGAGCTTATTTTTGGGTGAAAAGAAGCTGCGTCGATGAAATATCGAACTGATAGCCCCTATACCCTTGTGACCCTTCTGTCTGATGGTATTCAGATCGGTTTTCCACGTCAGTCGCTGATCGAGGTGCAGGCCGAGGTATTTAACCACGTCCTGCCACTCAACCAGGCAACCACCGATGAATAAGGGCATTGACGGCACTCTTAGCTTTATTTTGCGAGAGAACATGATGGCCTCAGTTTTGGCGTCAAGTTATAATTTTATGGTTTAAATTGGCCATTATTTTCGGAGCAATCTATAATAATATAAACTTGTAAAATTACAGGATTGATTGTTTTAGTCTAATGTTCAGACTTCATTCCAGTTAAATTTATTACATCGTATTTATTCACTGCAATACTGTATTGAAACAGATTTATCTGCATTGCTTCATTCTCAAAATTGTTGTTATTTGTATGGCTTGTATTAAGACGAATTAGTTGCAAGCAATTCAGAATTGCAGTGGATCGATAGGCTTATAATATAAACAAAGAGGAAGACTTATTCTTGGAAGCTTGGCGTGCAAGAAGCGATCGTGATTAACGTCAATCACGATAAGTGGGACTTGAGACAGGAACAAAAATAATCTCGGCACTTGAATAAGATGCTGCACTGTGGACGTCATAGCACCGAATCTGATTGCAAAATGCCTCGCGTGAGATGTTTGTTTTACTTATACCAGTACTTAGCTTACTTAAGTACGTACTTAAATGCTAACAGAGATAGTGGAATGAAACGACGAATAAACTTAATCGTTCCCTCTAATTTTTTTTAATAGGCAATCCACCTAAACTAGGATGGTTGGTGCCACCAAATTAAAGACATTATGCAATTATATGCGTCAATATAATACAACCAATTTAAAAAAATGACAATCCTAAATAATTAAAAATTTCAACTGATTAACCCTTCCCTTACGGTGATAAAAATAATACGCGTGCTCCGGTGTTGGGTAGTGAGTACGCAATAAAAAATTAGCGATTTTAAATCGGAAAAATAAGAATATTCATAGATAATCCCCTTAATTAATTATAATTGAAGTTAAAAATTATAATAATTGAGATTTATTTGCTGAAAACATTAAAAAACCATCTGAAAACATTAAAAACGCTCACGGAACGGGCGTACGTCTAACCTATTTGCAAGCCTAGAGGCTACTAGTGGCGCGGAACGTCAGTCGCATACCCCGGCGCTTACGCCTTTGCTTGCGACGTTGAGACAATTCAGGTTCTCGCAATTCAGTCTAGTATGCTATTCACCTATCGTCAAGACGATGCACTCGCAGCGTTTAAATGCGAATTTGTTTTCGATCTTTACAAAACACCTCGATGTAGTCGATAAATTCTGATTATTATTAATATTATTTTTTAAATCAATGCGTAAATATATTATGGAGGAATACCTAAAATCTTGTATTTATTATATTTATAGAGATATTGATGGTTATTAGAAGCAACGTGTAGAAGATACCCAACACAGGGAAGGAAAGGTTAAACTTCAAAAATTTAACAATCGATCTATAAGAAGAAACGCTACATTCATGAACGCGGAAAAGATGTGGCTTTTAATAAATGAAATCTATCTCGCAAAGGACAACTGAAAATGGATGGTCTATATTTTCATCATCCAGACAACACTCGCAGCCGAACTTCTCCACAATACCTATGGTGTAAAGATGGCTAGCCACCACACAGTGGCCCGTCCGCAAACGACAAATGACAGACCTAATTATTGTTTAATAATAATAATAATAAAAGGATATTCGAACCCGCTATTACTGACGTATTGAAAACATTTAAAAAAAAACATGTTGAATGTAAATATAGGAAGGTCGTGGCTGTGGCTTAATTAGGTACGTTCCCGCAAATGCATATGCTCAAAATGGAAAGAAAACTGCAGAAAACTTACCAACGGATGGCGAACTACAAAGAAGTCTTGGTAGATTTATCAATATGTGATAGTGACACATTCGGCTTTGAGTGTAGTCTTGTGTTCGTATACAATCATAAATTTTAATAAGACCTCCCAATAAGGGTTGGTTTTAAGTGCTTCCAGAAAATTGTTAAATTTTCTTTAATTTAACTAGAGCCGTTACCGACAAACTGTTTTAAATCTATATTTGTAATAAGAAACCATTTAAAATAAAAACGTTAACTAGAGCCGTTACCAGCACACTGTTTTAAATCTATATTTGTAATAATAAACAATTTAAATAAAAACGTTAACTAGAGCCGTTACCAGCACACTGTTTTAAATCTATATTTGTAATAATAAACCGTTGAAATAAAAAAGTTAACTAGAGCCGTTACCGACAAATTGTTTAAAATCTATGTTTGTAATAATAATAAACCATTTAATTTTCTTTTAAACCCGTTACCGACAATCTGTTTAAAACCTGTATTTGTAATAATAAACCACTAAAAATTAAAATAATATCTAGAGCAGTTGCCGACAAACTTTTTAAAATCTATATTTGTAATAATAAAGCATTTTTTTATTAAGTAGAACTATTAACGATAAATTGTTTAAAATCTATATTTATAATAATAAACCGTTTAAAATAAAAATTAAACTAGAGTCGTTAACGACAAATTGTTTAAAACCTACATTTGAAATAATAAACCATCTACGAGTATATATAAATAAAAATGTAAATGTTCGTATATTAAAAATCTCTAATCTCCGAAAGTTCTTCACAGATTGCTTTGAAATTATGACAAAAGGTTACATTTGTATACGAAAATGTTTATATATATTTTTTTTATATACGATTGTATATAAAAAAAGTTTATAAAACAAACGAAATAACGTTTGCGCCTCCGGCAGCGACAAACGCAAACTAAACTTGACAGTTATGTCACATTGCATTTTCGACTTTTCGGAATTAATATTAAATATTAAATATTTCTCAATATTCAAATCAATTATAAGAATCACGATTGGCTGAGTGAACGAGCTATTCTTTCCGCCAAGAACAAAGACGTCTACGAACTTAACAATATTATTCAGTTCTTTTTTTAATGTTTCGCAATTTTATATGTTTTTGTACTAACTTTCTTTCTTCTTTTTCACTGCAATCGATCTGCTTTAGTTCATCAAAATGCCGAAGAAGCAGCAGAGCGACGTACAACCAGACTTGAGGATGCACGGTTGCGAGCACGGCGATCGCGTTCTGCAGCTTCAGATCTGCTTCGTTCTCAACAGAATGAACGCGACAGGCTGATAGTGGCTAAAAGACGTCAAAAATATTGTTTACCCACAAGCATTGTGAAATTAAACATATTAGAAACGTGTGCTTTCTCTTTTCTTTCTTTTCCATTTAACCAGTCTGAGCCACAGCAACGCGTGGCCGGGTACAGCTAGTTTAAAATATAAAGGTATAAGATTGAGTAAAATAAATTGGTAACTTACCTTAATACTTATTTATCTCGATACTTACTTACCTCGATACTTACCTACCTCGATACTTACTTACCTCGATACTTACTTACCGCGATACTTACTTATCTCGATACTTACTTACCTTGATACTTACTTACCTTAATACTTACCTTATGCTTAAATTACCAATGGTAAACTGCTAATTATCAATGGTAAACTGCTAATTACCAATGGTAAACTGCTAATTATCACTGGTAAACTG
Source organism: Odontocerum albicorne (assembly GCA_949825065.1). Taxonomy (NCBI): domain Eukaryota; kingdom Metazoa; phylum Arthropoda; class Insecta; order Trichoptera; family Odontoceridae; genus Odontocerum; species Odontocerum albicorne. The sequence continues at coordinate 4,990,534 of OX463856.1, forward strand.
CTAATTGCCAATGGTAAACTGCTAATTACCAATGGTAAACTGCTAATTATCAATGGTAAACTGCTAATTATCAATGGTAAACTGCTAATTGCCAATGGTAAACTGCTAATTACCAATGGTAAACTGCTAATGACCACTGGTAAACTGCTAATTATCAATGGTAAACTGCTAATTACCAATGGTAAACTGCTAATTATCACTGGTAAACTGCTAATGACCACTGGTAAACTGCTAATTATCAATGGTAAACTGCTAATTACCAATGGTAAACTGCTAATTATCACTGGTAAACTGCTAATTATCAATGGTAATTTGCTAATTACCAATGGTAATCTGCTAATTATCAATGGTAAACTGCTAATTATCAATAGTAAACTGCTAATTACCAATGGTAAACTGCTAATTATCACTGGTAAACTGCTAATTACCACTGTTAAACTGCTAATTATCAATGGTAAGCTGCTAATTACCAATGGTAAACTGCTCATTACCAATGGTAAACTGCTAATTACCAATGGTAAACTGCTAATTAGGGTCCTTGCTTCTGATGATTAGTTTATCATTGATTTTTGGTAACTTAATTCAATTTAAACATTGATGAATTAATATCTATTATTATTTATATCTCACACTTTGAAAACCACAATTAAGTAGGAATTTAATCCTGTCGAAATTGGAGCGCTGCTCCCAGGAAACATTATATCACGCTTGCTTCATTTCTGACACATTTAACTGATAAATTTACGGTTAACAATGTCCAATACAAATATGTGTATAATAATACATTACTGTATATTTGAATCTGGATTATCTCAATTCATTATTAAGAACATAATCATATTGTATCATAATGTGAGTAAATCATTTTGAAATGTTTTGCAGGAAACATTCATTGTATCTATAAATACGACGACATAATAACTTTTTTTTTTACCTGGCTAGTTTATTATCATGTGGCAATCTCTTCCAACCAACCAGAAAGATGTTTTTTTATAGGTCCTAAGTGTTAACCAGACTGGAATCCTATTTAAAAAAAATCTGGGTTCCAGCGGGGATCGAGCCCGCAACCTCCGGATGGGCAGACAAGTGTCTTACCACCAGGCCACGGAGGTCGTCTATTCACTGAAACTAACTTATGCACTGAAATAGAATATTTGTTTATATAAAAATAAAATCACACCAAGATAATCAAAATTAAGTCAGTTTATAAAAGGGTCTTTCAAATTGACCGGTTTTTTTTATCTAATTTTTTTTTTAAATTCTTGAATAAAACACACAATTTGCATTGATTTCAAAAAACTTTTTATTGGTCATTGAAATATAACATACTGTATGACATTTAAATACAAAAAAAAAACAATATCCGCCAAATGTCCACCACTTGCAGCTCCACAGATGTCCACTCTTTTGTCAAATTTTTCGATGACATTTTGGTATAATTGCTGTTCTAACTCACCAATAACGCGAATAATTTAGTTCTTCAGCTCAGGAATTGATTGGGGGTCATTGTTATAGACCTGGCTTTTCACGTAACCCCAGAAAAAAAATAGTCCAACAGTGTCACATCACATGATCTTGGTGGCCAATTAACGTCACCGTTTCCGGAGATTACGATACAAAAAATAATTCAACAATTTGAACGCGTTGTTGTATTATATACGACTCAATTTTTACAAATTTCGTACATTACACTTCTCAAATGTCACAAGACCCTGGCAAGTTTAAGACGCCATCTGTGTTTTATCCAAGAAAAAAGGAGATTGTATGCATCTAGAATCGGGCTATTTTCTCAGAGAAATTTACATGATCGACGTGGAAGAGCAACTCAAGATTGACGTTGTGAGGGGATTCTTGACTACGAGGCCCAGCAACGAAGACGACTTGATTATATTTAAAAAAAAAAGACCGGTGATGCCATGTACTACGGAATGTTCACTGCACACTAGAGCACAGAAAGGGATGTACCATGCATGTGAGCTGAGGATAATGAGGTGGATGGTAGGTGTCACTCGAAGAGACAAAGTACTAAACGAATATAGTAGAGGTTGGTAGAGGTAGTCTCAAGGTGGCACCCATAAACAGCAAACTGAGGGAGACCAGTAGCGTTGGAATGATCATATTAGGTTTAAAACTCGAAGAGTATATAGGAGAAGACCGGTGATGCTATATACTAAGGAATGTTCACTGCACACTATGGCACAGAAAGGGATGTACCATGCAGGTGAGCTGAGGATAATGAGGTGGATGGTAGGTGTCACTCGAAGAGACAAAGTACTAAACGAATATAGTAGAGGTTGGTAGAGGTAGTCTCAAGGTGGCACCCATAAACAGCAAACTGAGGGAGACCAGTAGCGGTGGAATGAGCATATTAGGTTAAAAAAACTCGAAGAGTATATTGGTCGATCTTTATATGGGTTGGAGATTGATGGATGAAAACGAATGGGTCGTCCAAGGAAAACATGATAGATGGTGTGAAGGAAAATATTCGAGATCTGGAAGTAGTGAGAGATCTTATCCACAACAGGCAACTGTTATGTGATGGACACATATCTTACTTTTCAGTCCATAAAGTGAACTTAAGGGTCACCTGTCTTATCACCAGACATTTCTTTATACCGAATATTGTATCACTGTCTTCATTTATTACTGGACTCGCTTCTAATCCCTTACCCTGCAGATAAGTGAAGCGCTAGAAAAGTACTTTCCGTTTATTTATCTAAAACTAAATATATATTATCTGACTACATTTACCGTTTGCTCCTGCTCCTGCTCCTACACTCTCAATTGGAAAGAGATGCAGACATCTCTTTCACCAAAATGAGTATATTAAGGGTCCATAAGGCCCAAATTAGTTAGATACATTCTTATGGGCGAGGAACGAGGTCACTATAGCACTTTTCTGGACAAGGAACGAGGTCACTATAGCACTTTACCCATTGAAATTATCTCCGTGATATACTAACATGTAATCATTGTAATCGTCATCTAATAAAATGCTGAAGAAAGTGCGCATTTTCCATCATCACCATCAAACTCCCGAATTCCGACATAACACAACTCTGGAGAGAGAAGAAATGAAAAGCCAACAAAATATGTATCTAGGAAGAAGAATCTTTCTCTCAAATGCCTTGTATGTACTTATGTTTATTTGTTTTCAGTTAATTTCATCATCCTTTCATTTTACGAGTCGAATCCACCCAAATTTATTAAAAATTGAAAGTAGGATTCAGGACTAATACGAGTATACCAAATTGATTTTTCCTTTAATATAAAGTTGGTCTAATAACATAAATATTGATTTGAACTTATTTATTCAAAATACGAGTTTAACCCTTAATATGGCTAGCGATTATTTAATATGGTAAAAAATAATAAAATATTGGGTGTTAACATAAATTGTGTCCGTTTTTTTCCAATTAAAAAATGAGCACCAAAAGTAAAACAATAAGAAAATTTTCTGCTGTACAAGATATTGTGTTTTCTTTTACGTTAAATATATTATTTATTTGATTACAAGCCTTCAAAATGGAATGTCAAGTAGACGAAAGTGAGCATTTTCGACACCTCCTTCTGGACCGCTTAAACCATATTATTCATGAACATCCCATTCAAACCACCGTAGAATTGGCTGAGCAGATGAATTGTAGTCACATGACTGTATACCGCCATCTTAAATCAATGGAAAAAGTCCAGAAGTTTGGCGCTTGGGTTCCACATGTTTTGAGTGAAAACAACAAAAATCAACGTTCTGTTACACCACTGGAAATACCAATTATTTAGAATCTATTTCTAGACCAATGCGTCACTATTTTAAAACGTATCTCCCCCTAAAAAACATCATCCTGATAAGATATAAAACCACATGTCCGTGTGAACATCCTGTTACGACATTGCTTTCGGGTATATATACGGGTGCCTCCCTCAGTTCCCCGTCTTATAACTTTGTCTTCACTACTGTTAATACTGTACTATACTGTGTGTTCGTTTTTGAAATCAATAAAACATCTTTACATTGAAACTTCAATCTTTCACTTTGAATCAAGTATCATCGCTACCTTTGGTCATCACTGCATCCCTAAAACGAATAACTACCTGACGAGTTATTCACAACAGAGTTCTATCTACCGATAGCCCTCTACGAGGATCATTCTTCGAAAGGAACTTCGTATAGGAGACGTCCATATACTTAATAACTTCGTACTGATTGATCTTCAACCGTTCTCTTTATTCTTCTGAATAATTGGGAACGTAACATTGGTGTCAGAAGTGGGATTGCTTCGAGATCACATCGAGATAACATCGTGATAAACACACTTCAACTTCGCAGACGTTTTCTTCAAACTCTCTGGTAACAACTCTGGATTCCAGCCACCGAGAAATCAAGAATCGAGTCTTCTAAGACGAATCTGCTGAACCTGTGTTTGCCGTTGCTGCTTGCTGTTCAAAACCGTTGCTGGTTGCTTCTACTGCTGCTGCTATCTGCTGCTGCTGCTGCTCCTGCTACAAGATTTTGACTAGAGAAGGTACACCTCTACTCAAGAAAATCTACATTGGAAGATTTACGACACTATGAGCCTCTCTGTGTTCCTGTAAGTACAGATTTTAATTCGACATTGTTGTTAGATCAAATTTCATCTTTTTTTTATACCTTTGTAAATTTTGTATTTGATATTTTTTTTATATATTTATTCACACTAAAACTCAAAAATGAGTATTGAAAAGAAGGAAAACCAAACATTCATATGTTCAATTTCTGATCTCATGAAATTTATTAAACCCTTCGATGGAAATAGGGAAGACCTTATACCATTTTTGCAAAATTGCGAACGAGCATTAGAATATGCCACGGAAATTCAACAACCGACATTGCTCTCGTATATTCTGTCTCAACTAACTGGCAAAGCTCAAGTTGCATGTTCTATGAAAAGAATTAATACTTATGAACAATTAAAAATATACCTCAAGCAAAACTTCTCAGATTCAAGAACTCCAACTCATTTGTACATTGAAATGCAACAATGCAAACAAAAGCACAACGAAAATGTAGCATCTTACATGCTTAGACTAGAGATGTGTGCAAAAGAATTGAAAACTACTATAAGTCATTGTACAGAAGATGAATCTGAACTAAAGGGAAAGTTCGCTTATGCAGACCATAGCGCACTAACACAATTTATCATTGGAGTAAATTCAAGGATATCAACCCTTTTACGAGCTCGTTGTCCTAAAAATTTAACAGAAGCTTTGAAGATAGCTCTGGAAGAGGAGGAGATAACAAATCTTCTCGAAGAGACAAGACATTTATCATTTCGCAGTAAACCAAACTGCAATACTTGCGGAAAAACGGGACATACATCGCATAATTGTTATCGTAATAAAAATAGGCATAATGATACAAGAAGAATTAACAATTTTATACCAAAACCTAACTTCCAGAATAAAAATAAAAAGCTCTGCAATTATTGTAAGAAATCAGGTCACCTAATAGAAAATTGTTTCAAAAAGGATCCATCCAAACGCGAGAAATATCTAAGAGACAAAAAAAATGAGTGTGAATCTAATATCAAAAAACGTCGAGTCCCCGTTGTGGTGCATTTCAACGGAGGATTAGGTATAAAAAATGATAATGTACAATTTTTTTTGATTCATGTGAGGAAGCAAATAAAAATATTTTAGCTTTTTCCACCCCGCATGAACATAAGACATTTAACGAAAATGACATGTACTCTGACCAATCTATTATTTTAAATAATAATTATACTTCAATAAATGAAGTGGAAATTAATAAAAATCGTTTTGGGAATTTACCATATATAAGTTTGAAAATATGCTTCAAGAACATTGCTAAGACCTGCAAATTCTTAATTGATACAGGCGCTGCCATATCCCTTATAAAAAATGACGTCATAACATATTTTAAAAATAATAATATTAAATTAAAGTTGGGAATAGGCAAATTGCAAATAAAAGGCATTGAAAAATCTGAAACTATATCAGAAACGGAAGGTACTCTTATTTTAAAATTTAAAATTAAAGAAAATTATATTGAACAATTGTTTCACGTTATAACAGACATTAATCTCGACTTTGATGGAATTATTGGTAACGATTTCTTCATAAATAAACGCTGTAAAATAAATTACGAGTCAAATATGCTGAAAATAAGTGACAAAATTGAATTGCCACTAATGAAGAATACGTTCTTATATCAAATAAAGCCTAGGTCTGAAACATTCTTAAAAGTAGACGTAATAAACCCTGAAATTAAGGAAGGTTTAATTCTGGACCTTAATATAGGAGAGAACTTGAAAGTATCTAATGTATTAACAGAAGTCGATCAAGACAATAAGTGTTTAATATCATTAATAAATACGAGTGATAAAATAATTACTATACACAAATTAAAAGTGAAATTAATACCGTTTGAGTACAAGACTAGCGAAATTAATAAAATTAAAGTGTTAAATAAAAATTCAAAAATAACGGAACGCGTTAACAAAATCAAGAGTTTAATTCCTAATAATCACCTAAACTCTGAAGAAAATAAATATTTAAACGAAATATGTAAGGATTACGACGATTTATTCTTCATAGAGGGAGATGATTTGAGTTTTACTAATGCAGTGCAACATCAAATCATTACTTCCCATAATAATCCGATTCATACGAAAACGTATCGATATCCGGAAATACATAAAGAAGAAGTCAATAAGCAAATAAGCAGAATGCTTAATCAAAGGATAATAAAACCTTCTAACAGTCCTTATTCATCACCTATATGGATAGTTCCAAAGAAATTGGACTCATCTGGACAAAAGAAATGGAGAATAGTGATAGACTACAGAAAGCTAAACGAGATAACGATCGGAGATGCTTATCCTCTACCGAATATATGGGATATTCTCGATCAACTCGGAAAAAGCAAATATTTTACAACACTAGATTTAGCATCTGGGTTTCACCAAATTAAAATGAAAGAAGAAGACAGTCAAAAGACAGCCTTCTCAGTTCCTTCAGGACATTACGAATATGATCGTATGCCATTTGGATTAAAAAACGCACCTGCCACTTTCCAAAGATTAATGGACAATGTATTAAGTGGATTACAAGGAGTAAACTGCTTTGTTTACTTAGATGATATTGTAATATATGCCAGTTCCTTGGAAGATCACCAAGAAAAATTGAATAAGATATTTCTTAAACTACGTGAATATAATCTAAAACTACAACCGGAAAAATGTGAATTCTTAAGAAAGGAAGTCGCATATCTAGGACATATAATAACGGATAAAGGCGTTAGTCCTAATCCAGATAAAATTAAAGCCGTAAAGAACTTTATAGAACCAAGAAATCCTAAAGAAATTAAACAATTCCTTGGATTGGTTGGATATTATCGTAGATTTATAGAAAATTTTGCAAAGCTATCTCAACCATTAACATCACTTTTAAAGAAAGACATCACGTATAATTGGACTGAGCATCAACATAATGCATTTGATGATCTTAAAAATAAATTGATCACAGCACCCTTATTACAGTATCCAGACTTTAACAAACATTTTATTATAACAACTGATGCATCAAATTATGCAATTGGATCAATCTTATCACAAGGAGAGATAGGAAGCGATTTACCAATATGCTATGCTTCGAGAACGCTAAACGCATCCGAAGGTAATTATAACACAACTGAAAAAGAACTACTTGCTATCGTGTGGTCAGTAAAACAATTTAGACCATACATATATGGTAGAGAATTTACCATAATCACAGATCATAGACCCCTAGTTTGGTTATTTAATGCTAAAGATCCAGGATCAAAATTAGTTCGATGGAGACTTAAATTAGAAGAATACACATATAAAATTCATTATAAACCAGGAAAAATCAATTTAAATGCGGATTGTTTATCAAGACTACCTGTAAAAATATTAACTACGGGAGAAACATATAAAGACTTCTTAGACAAATTCCATAACGGAGAAACATTTAACGTTACATGTAATGAATTCGAAGAATACTTGTTGAAAACTAAGGATAAAGACATTGCTTATCCTACTGCAATAGATTTGGATGATGGAATTCCCTATTGTACAGATATTCTTTGTAAATCAGAGAATGCTGAAATATTCAAGTTGAACAGTCATGAACTGTATCAAACAGAAACTACTAGCGGAAATGCAAAAATCTATTATCATATATTTACCAAAATAAATCATTTTGACAAACCTTCATATCCCGACATATTTACTGCATTAAAAAATTTTAGAGATAATCTTATAATAAAAAATATTAAGACAATTTCTATATATGATTTCGTAGATCCATTCAATATAATGGACTATCACAAAATAAAAGAATTAATAATGTTCGTATTTCACGACACAAATATAATCATTAACATATACAAAAATACAATTATAAGTGTTGAGGAAAATGATATACCTCAAATATTAATTGATAACCATGATGTACCTACTGCTGGACATTTGGGATTTTATAGGATGTACAACAGAATAAAACACCAGTACACCTGGCCTAGAATGAAACAATCAATTGAACTATATGTAAAAAATTGTAAAGAATGCCAACTGAATAAAGTTAACCGTCAAAATAACACTGCACCTATGGAAATTACTTCCACATCTAAGGAAGCTTTCGAAAGAGTAGCCCTCGATTTAGTAGGACCTCTTCCAGAAACAGCTAGACAAAATAAATTCATCTTAACACTTCAAGATGATTTAACTAAATTTAGTCAAGCTTACCCTTTAAAAAATGCTACTGCAGAAGAAATTGCAAGCAAATTTATAGACTTTTCATCATGCTTTGGTATACCTAAATCAATTTTAACCGACCAAGCACAAAACTTTATGTCGCAATTATTCGCAAAAGTCACAAAATTACTCAACGTAAAACATAAAAATTCTACCCCCTATATGCCTCAATGTAATGGAGCTTTGGAAAGAATCCATAGCACATTGAAGGATTATCTAAAACATTATGTAAATAATGATCAAACAAATTGGGACGAATTTCTATCAATTGCCATGCTTAGTTATAATACTAACATACACTCGACTACAAAATTTACACCTTATGAATTAATATTCGGAAAGAAAGCCATAATACCGAATAGTTTATATCGTAATGATACTCCAACATATAATGACTACTTCACTCAATTAAAATACAAGTTCTCACAATCTCATAAAATCGCTAGAGAAAACATAATTAGATCTAAAGAAAGATCAAAACAAAGATATGACGCTACTGCTAAAAATAAAATTAATTATAAAATCGGAGACCTAGTACTTATAAAAAAATCATGTACGATTACGAAAGGCTTTATCAGCTAATTATAAAGGACCGTATGAAATCACAGAAGTGAATTCACCTATAAACGTTACCTTAAAAATAAGAAACAAATTCGTAAAATATCATATAAATGAGATAAAACTATACCATCAAGAGATTACTAATGTCGAATAAAGAAGTACCAATGCCAAATAAGAATAAAAATTGAATAAAAATTGAATGAAAATTGAATAAAAATTGAATATTGGATCGAATAAAATTAATAAATGAACGTAAAATAATAATAAATAATCCTATAAAGAAATTAATAATAAAAATTTCATTTCAGACTGTTGACGCTACTATACTTGAGAACGAATTCTTGTTCACACATTGAAAAGATTAATAGCGGTAATGGGTTATTTTATGACGAGATAGGTAAAGTAAAAACCTACAATGATTATTGGAATGTGGTTACATATCAAGAAACGGAAAACATTATTCCACAACATGATATAATTTTAGATATCTACGGAAGAACCAATTTAATATGTTTAAAAGTTATCGAAAAAGATATGGGAAATACCTGTCGCTTAACATTAGCCGACATTAAAAGTGACATACAGAACATGAATACAAAGTTTGAATCAGTGATTCACCTGATAGGAAAAGAACACCTCAAGAGAACTAAAAGAGGATGGTTTGATGGAATCGGGACTATGTTTAAAACCATTATCGGTACTTTAGATAAAGACGACGCAACATATTATGATAATGCAATCAATAAAGTAACAGAAGGTGAGAAACATCTTAATGAACTCTTAAGAGATCAAACACAGGTCGTGACTTCAACAATACAGACATTCAACGAAACTATAGTCAGATTCAGAATAAATGAGATTGTCATGAATAGCAATCTACAGAAACTAGAACATTATGCAAATGACCTTAAAAAGGAGAACGTTTTATTAGATGCTAGAATAACTATAATAGCACAAATAACGTTATTGCAAGAAGTTGTAAAAAAGCTGGACCGACAGATCGATAACATGATCGAATCTGTTCTATTCAGTAAAAACAACATAATTCACCCAACATTATTATCCCCAACTAAATTTTACCAAGAATTATCTAAAAACATAGGTAAACTAACGCAAGGTCGCGAACTACCTATTCCTCCTACAATGGATAATATTCATTTGATAATGGATATTTCAACATTAACTTCATATTTTTATAAAACTAAAATTATCTATATAATTTCAATTCCATTAACAAAAATTCAGGAATTCCAATTATATAAGATCACCCCTTTACCAATACCACATAATGCAGATGAACCAAAATACTTCTCCCTAATTCAGAATGAATTTAAGTATGTTGGATTCACTCGCACAAAAATGCAATACATAAGGTTTAATGATCTAGATAGATGTAAAACGCTGACTGAAAATCATTTCTTATGCAAATTAGATGATGTATTTTCATCAACAGAAAATGGAGTCTGTGAGTCAAAATTAATTACCGAAAATCCTAATAAAATTCCACAAGATTGTATTACAAAAACTCTGTACGGAAATCTAAATATCTGGCACAAAATACTGCACAACAGATGGATATATGTATTGACCAATAAGGCAAAAATAACTATAGACTGTCCGCCTAAACCAATCGAAGAAACTGATGTAATAGGTACTGGACTATTGAAATTGGAGAAGAATTGCAAAGCATATACAAAAACATTGCAATTCATAGCTGAAAACGATATACAAACAAATATATCTGTAGTAACGAATAAATTTAATATAATAACGGAAGATTGTTGTATCAAAGAATCAAAGTTCAACGAAACTTTACCACATTTAACACCCTTAACCATAACTAATATAAATTTAGACGAATTGCGCGTTGCAACACATAAATTAAACGCAGTTCAAGATGAATTAAATAAAATTAATGAAAAACCCGCTATAGTAAAATATTCGCATTATTATGTAGCAATTATCTACACAATATTATCACTACTAGGATTACTAATGGGAATAAAACTATATAAAAGATTCTTTAAAAAACAGAATCATGATAGCGGATGTATCCAAATATTTAATCAATGTTATAATCCAAGAAGAAACTCTCGGAATAGAGAAAGAGAAAGAGAAAGAGATAGAAATAACTATCCAGCAATCTCATTAACAAATATCAATACAGGATACGATGACGAAGATAATAAACAAGAAGGTTTAGAAAGAAATAAGACTAGCCCTAGGATGGTTAGCAATCGATCTGCCTTACTTCGTGAAAACACGTTCAGTTAAATCGATCAAAAATAAATAAATAAATAATATTCAATAAAATAAAATAAATATATAAATAAATAATATTCAATAAAATAAAATAAATATATAAATGAATAATATTCAATTAAATAAAAATATAAAATGTTCAATTAAATAAATAAAAAGGCATATATAATATAAAAACACATATTTAAATGAATATGAATAAATAATATATATATATATATATTGAAATGGTAAACAAATAAATGAAATTATAAAAATATATCCCAAACGTTATAATTTTTTGTCATGTTAAATTGTCATGGTCAAGAGTAGATACATAAATAAATATGTTTGTTTTAACGTTACTGTGTTAACGTATTCTTTACGATAATAAATAAAAATTTATCGATTTTTGACAAATAAAGTCATGTTTTAACGTTACTGTGTTAACGAAATCTTTACGATAATAAATAAAAATTTATCGATTTTTGACAAATAAAGTCATGTTTTAACGTTACTGTGTTAACGTATTCTTTACGATAATAAATAAAAATTTATCGATTTTTGACAAATAAAGTCATGTTTTAACGTTACTGTGTTAACGAAATCTTTACGATAATAAATAAAAATTTATCGATTTTGACAAATGATCATATTTTTAAACGTTACTGTGATAACGTATAATGCATTATTAAGTACGAAAAATGTACGAATTCTAGGTATGATCATACAAAAAAATTGACGAAATTGTTATCTGTGGAAAGATACTTTTCTAAGAAATATATAAAAAGTTAATTAACAAGAAAAATCACGAAATATTTCATGTATAAGAGACATATTCATTGACGGTTTATCGCAGACTTTCATTGAATTGTTTCACTTATTGGAAACAAAATTATCTAAGTTGTTTCAATACTATAATAGAAGCAAGAAATTTAATTAGTTTCACCGACAAAAATCATGATTTGTCAGGGTTTTCTGATGAATTCTTTGATTTATTTTATTAATGAATCTTAGATTTTATTAGAGATTAATTATAAGATTTAATTAAGACTTAACTTAAGAATTTTATATAAAATAAATTATGTTAAAATATTGGAATTATATAGAATCCTTATTTTATTTATATAGAATCTTTAATAATAAAAGTATGAATGAAAAATGTAATCATGTAATAAGAAAAATATAATCATGTAAACTAAGAAAATGTAAATGATGTAATAAAAAAAAGGAAAATGTATCAAAGAACAAAATAGTATATATACTAGACTATCTTCCAAATATGTTTGTAAAAAGGGAAAATGTACCCCTAAAAAACTTTTGAAGAATCATTTGTAAAAAAAGGAAAATGTACCCCTAAAAACTCTTGAAGAATTATCAGAATTCAATACTAATAAAATAATTAATTATCACAAGGATGATACAAGATGTGAAATAAACTATGACATTTACAATCATAAAATTCAATTAAAATCTTGTAGACTTCAATTAAATAGATTGCAAAAAAATGAATAAAAGGCTAGAAAACAATATTTTTGCAATTAAATTCAACTAGTACATATTTTTTTGAAAAAAAATGTATAGTTTCAATTTTATGGTGGAGGAATGTTACACCACTGGAAATACCAATTATTTAGAATCTATTTCTAGACCAATGCGTCACTATTTTAAAACGTATCTCCCCCTAAAAAACATCATCCTGATAAGATATAAAACCACATGTCCGTGTGAACATCCTGTTACGACATTGCTTTCGGGTATATATACGGGTGCCTCCCTCAGTTCCCCGTCTTATAACTTTGTCTTCACTACTGTTAATACTGTACTATACTGTGTGTTCGTTTTTGAAATCAATAAAACATCTTTACATTGAAACTTCAATCTTTCACTTTGAATCAAGTATCATCGCTACCTTTGGTCATCACTGCATCCCTAAAACGAATAACTACCTGACGAGTTATTCACAACAGAGTTCTATCTACCGATAGCCCTCTACGAGGATCATTCTTCGAAAGGAACTTCGTATAGGAGACGTCCATATACTTAATAACTTCGTACTGATTGATCTTCAACCGTTCTCTTTATTCTTCTGAATAATTGGGAACGTAACAGTTCGACAATTTCTGCTGGTTTGCTCACGCATCATCGAGCTACGCATGGCCACAAGCAAAGGTTCCTTTACCGCATCATTACTGGTGATGAAAAATAGTTTGAAAATGGTGATGAAAAAAAAATAGTGAGGAAAAATGTTTGAAGGGGATCTTCATGAATAACATGGTTTAAGCGGTCCTCATCGAAGTCTACTGGTCGTCCGGAACGGTCCATGTCTTTCAGGTCGAAATTACCGTCTTTGAAATGCAAATACCATCGACTAGCTGTCCTTTCATTCATAACATATTTACCGTATACTTCGCAAATATCGCAAGCAGCTTTGGCAGCTTTATTCCCTCGATTGAACGCGAACAGAAGGAGGTGTCGAAAATGCTCACTTTTGTCTACTTGCCATTCCATTTTGAAGGCTTGTAATCAAATAAAATAATATATGTAACGTAAAAGCAAACCCAATATCTTGTAGAGCAGAAAGTTTTCTTTCGAATGACGTATAACCTTTACCATTTTGTTTTACTTTTGGTGCTCATTTTTAAATTGGGAAAAAAGGGCACAACTTATGTTAACACCTAATACGTCATTTGCCTGTTTATTTATTTTTAACGACCGCATCCTTTACAAAACATCAAATTTTAATTTAAAAATATTGTACACGAAAAAAAACAAAACGCTTATGAAAACAGTAATCAAATAAAGTTTAAAATATATCACATAAAACAAATGAATATCAACAATGAAATTGAAAAATACCATAACTTAAACATAATGAAAGTATGTTAGATAAACATTTATGTTGTAATTTGTTTTATCAAACACTGTTTATTCCACTTTTTGTAACGGTATAACCCAACCGGTTGCCGGCCATCCCGACTGAGTTTGCTGTGATTCCTCAGCCGTAAGGCAAATGCCGGGATGGGTATATAAGCCGTGCACAGACGCATCCCTTCACATCCCAGACACAAGCATTACCAACATATACACACATGAGACACATAGCAGCGAAAACAGGGAACACAAAAAATGCAAAAATCCTTGGCGACACAGATAAAACACCACCACGATCCTTCAACCTTGTACGCAATAAGCAAGGTAGCTCCCTTCCCAACTCAAGTCCTAAAAAACCCCATCGGTTTCAAGGTTTTCCCCTCATCTTCAGGGGAGCACAAACATGATGGATGGGGTGAAGGAAAGTCTTGTTTGTGCTCCCCTGAAGATGAGGTGAAAGCCTTGAAACCGGTAAGGATATACCGTGAAACCGGTAGGGTTATACCGTGAAACCGGTAGGGTTATACCGTGAAACCGGTAGGGTTATACCGTGACACCGGTAGGGTTATACCGTGAAACCGGTAGGGTTATACCGTGAAACCGGCAGGGTTATACCGTGAAACCGGTAGGGTTATTTAAAAAAGTGGAATAAACAGTGTTTGATAAAACAAATGTCTTTAAAGGTAGCACAAGAAGGGAAAGGTTACGGAAACGCTGATCTCTAAACGTCGTTATGAAAATGATCATTTTATTATTATTATTTCTTACTTTACGAAATATTGCAAAAATGGATTAACTATTGATGTCACTAAATGGCAAAAAGTCGTATTATTTGACAGAGAAAAAAATGTAATTTTACTCAATGTAACCAGAGTGTTGTACAATAAAAAAGAAAATCTTACGATTAATTATTTAATTTCAAAAGCCTTGTATTTTATAGGATACTTGTGACATGAAGGGTTGAATAAATATAATTAATTAGAATATTTACTCTTGGCATTATTCTGTGCCATGTCCGTTGCTTGATTTGTTTATTAAGTCTACCGATTCAACGATTCAATAAACATCAAATTAAAATCGTTGGGTAAATTCGGTGTCCATTAAATTTAAGGTATTAATAAACAAGGCGAATAGCAAATAAAATAAGAATTTTACTTAGTATTTCTATTTCAGTATAGGGGTGAACCTTTTACACTTTTTTTTTTAATTTGTTTTTTTTCACCTTGCACGGATTTCTCCTGTTACGCAAATAGGGTCTGCTTCTAGCTTATTTGTAAGGAAGAATATCAGTCAGGATCCTTCTTATAATGCTAGGCAGTGCCGAGGATGTATCCATAGTGTCATTCAATTTCAATTAAATTCACCCTTGTTTTAAAGCTCCACAAGGGAGCATAGGGAGGCCACCAGTCTTCTCCATTCAGAGCGGTTTTGGTCGGTGCTGGTAATCTCCCTCCACGACATTCCCAAGCTCTGACTTCCTTGTCATAGGAACGGTACACCATGAGAGAGGGTCTTACAAGCTGTCGGGGCCTCAATGGACAGAAAAACAGCGCTGTCCTCGGCCAACTATCATCGGGCATTCTCAAAACATGTACCAGCCAGGACCATCGCCTCTCCCAAATTACAGAGACGACAGACCCCTGCCGGGTGGTCATGTGATCATACCACCTGATCCCCAATATCCTCCTGAGACACCTGTTTTCAAAACTAAGTATCTTGCGCTCCTGAGCCTTGGTGTGATGCCAAGATTCACAGACGTACAGGAGGATCGGGATGACACATGCGTTAAACAGGCGGCATTTTGTTGTGACGCTGAATCCAGTCGCCTTCCAAATCCTATCCATGTTGTTGAACGCCCCGCTGGCAGCTCCGAAGCGGATGGGGAGCTCCGTCTGAAGATCACCAGTGTCATTCAGTTGGTTCAATATCTCTATACCACGCGTGACTGTTCAGACATGATGTTCCTTCTGTAAGTTGATATGTAGAGCAGAGGATGATTCCTAGCACAGCTATATTTATTAGGGACATGGAAACTTAGTGCTTCTAGAATCGCGGGACAGTTAAAGCAACCTTGAAAAAACTTTAGTAGAAATATCGCGATGGTTTTTTGCCTTCTTGTTTCGAGGCTTCTACTCGTATAGTTAACATACACACCGTGAGAAGTTCGACGTGGTGAGCATTCTTTGGGTAATCGCCCTTTATGCTGTACCATAGATATATAGGAGGACTTTTATACAGCAATTTAATAAAGTAATTATAGTACAAACCTATGTACGAGTATATACAATTTTTTATTTTAAGAATTAATGTAATTTATATATTATAACTATAAACTCATTTAATTTAAATTTTCCACGTGTCATTTCATTTTAAATAATCGTAATACTCTTATATTATTTCTTAGAAATATTTAACACCTACATGTTTATAACTAGATAACAATTCTGACAACTAATTATTTAGCACGTACATGTCCACTCGTTCAGGCTATTTGTATTCCATCACATTCACTCTGACCTTGGTCGTTCCAGCTAATACTATATGTGAACTAGGCATGCAACAGATAATGCTTCGGGAGCCTGTGCTTATAACGGAAGGGTAGATCGGACTTACTCTCGTAAGCCCCCAGAACAGCGGTTAGAGGATTTCTGTGATTCTGTTGGCTTTTATAGAACTTCACGGTCCAAGCGAGGATGTGGTGTTATTTAAATATCTGAAGTGTTATACTTTTAGCGAGAACTTGAGGTTTTTCAATTATATTGAGAATAAATAAATATATAAGGTATCACATAAACACTATTTTTCAAGCGTTAAGACGCACATTTTACTTCATATAGCGCCACGCACGTTTCGCCTCTTCTACATTCATACGCCTTCTCACACGTACAGTTTCTACGATTTCTCTAACTTTCAAATTTTCTGCTTTCAAATATCATACTTTGATCCAATTATACTTCGTCTTCCTCTACCACGTCGTCTACTCACATTTATTTATATATTTGCTATATTAGTCTTTCTTTTTTCATTCGTTCCACATGCTCAGACCATATCAGAGTGCTCTTCTTCATCTTACTCAATACATCAACCTACAGTTCAAACTCATCCTTTATAGCTTCATACCGTATTCTGTCATATATTGTCAACCCATGTGTTCTAAGTACGCATATTTCTACACGTTTCACGTAAAACACGTTTCCGTGAAACGCTTTTCAGCATGCCTCGTAACTCTTCTATCGTCTGAGAAAATATAGGATGGCCACTGAAAGACTGAAGGGTTTGAAAAAGTCATAACATTTTCATTTTTAATCTTATTTTTTACACGTTATAGAACTTTTCTAACCCAAGATATTCGGCAGCGCCTGCAGTACGTTATTTGATTTCAACACCTTGCCAGAGATAACAACAACTTTTTGAACAACTTGATAATGAGTGATAAGGCCCATTTTCATTTAAACGAGTACATCAACAAACAAAACTGCAGATTTTGGGATACTGAAAATCCCAGGGAATTACATCAGCATCGATTGCATTCCCAAAAATGCACTTTTTGGTGCGGCGTTATGGCTGAAAGAGTTATCGGCCCCTATTTCTTTGAAACTGAGGAAGGTCAGCCAGAAAGAATCAATGGGGCCCTGTAAAGGACAATGCTTGAAAAAAATGTACGCCCAGCGATCGAAGATAATCAGGAAGTATAGTCCCAAGAGGATGGAACTACAGTACAGTTTCATGGGCCACCCGATACATCCTAAATATCAGAAATCTTCAAGTAGTTCTAATCTTTCATTACCGACCAATATATCGCATATTTTTCCATAGTTTGTCAAGCTATGTCATTGGGCTGATTGCAGAGTTAATGTAGTATTGAATTTGTAATCTACTATTCTTTTCGCAAGTATTTCAAATTTATATGGTGAGGTGTGGGCAGCTGACTAGGGACGGCCCAATGTTTATTTATTTATTTAATTAACGACACAACACTGTATTTATATACAAATGAACATGTGACAGGTTATAAAGTACTTTAAATTAATGACAAATAATACAACTTTATCTTAAACTAACATGAAGATACAAAAAGCAGTAGTAATAATAAATTACAGTCATTGTTTTAAAATTTTGTGGGAATTTTATGGATAGATATTGAGATATAGAAAACACATGGCCTCATTAGTAGAACGAGATGCAAGTTGCTTTGCAGAATCGAAACCTTCATACATGTTGATGCAGGGTTACTCAACTCCAGAGGCAAAGTATTGTCATTAATGTTTTGTTTATATTACGTTATTTATATTAATAAAGGAGAGCACAAAGTTAGTAGCTATTTCTAAATATTGCATAACATATATTGTTAATCTTTGGTTATCAGTTTGACTTGTGTACTTACTTATGTGTTATTTTAAATATTTTGTTAATATATCCTTTCATTTGGTTTTGTCGAATTTTTATTTAAAATTTGTTTTCAAATATTGTAAATGATTTGCAAACAACTTTTAACTCTTTCCCCGCGGGGAGCACAAACGCCTGTGATCTGACGACAATCCAAGTTTCAAATCACAAATACTTAAAAAAAATGACACAAAACCGGAATAAAAATTGAACTAAAATTTAAAATAATCTTTATTCTAGCGACATCTCTGAAAACCTTGTCAAATAATATATTAGTTTATGAGATATTGTTGAATAAACAGAGCGCCGATTTTTTTTGGTTTCTCAATATTTCCAGCATTAACGACCTGTCGCGCGGATCGAGTCCTGCGATGAGTCTCTCTTACGTAAATAAACATTACTAAGTCTCTCTTACGTAAATAAACATTACTAGTGCTATATGCATTTGATTGGGTGAGTGTCATGAAGCATTGATTTGATCGTAGCATTCCTTTGTTTATTTTACGTAATGTTAAGTTTATCTCCTTTATTTAATGAGTCTCCTTAAGAGTAATGACTATTATTTATTATCAGAAAATTACTTAAGTGTCATGTTTACTTGGTGTTGTAATCAAATATTAGTGGTTCTAAACAAAATATGTGTTTAAACTTAGAAATTAAAAAACGCTGAAATTGTGCCGCGCACAGGATTCGTGGAATTTGATTTTTAACAGGTTAAAAACGAATTTAGTAAGGTACATTATACGCTCGAGGTACATTATACAAATTTAATTTATATACCTACATATGTATTATATTTCTTAATCACTACTTTTCTATTCTATTCTATTATATTTCTTAATCACTTTCTTTTCTATACTGTATGTACTCCAATACTTCATATTTATTGACAATTAATTTGTGGCGCAAAATAAATACAGACGTCCGACGTCACCGATAAATTAAATCGAAAAGAAAAGCTACCAAAAGATCTGGGCTAACCTCATAACATCACCCCGGTCGAGATATATCCTATCATATAGGGCGAGCCCGGTCGCGAGGACATTAGTTATTTTTCAGCCTATCCCCTTATACATATAAATTTAAAAAAAAAACAGAAAATTAATAATTGTTTGAAAAAATAAAATGCAAACCACCTCAAATTAACTGTGAGCGCAAAAAGAAAAAAGCTGACAGGAGTTCAAATTTCATCAAATTAAGTCACAAATGGAAAATGATGTTCAAATATGTAAAACACAAGACGAAAAAATATAATAAATAGGTATTAAACAGTATTCAGTCATTAACTATAATTAGAAAAATAAAAGGACAATTTATATAGCGCCGTTTAAAGATCATACTCTCCTCAAGGGCGCTTATACAAGGGATTCGAACGCACTATTATCAGATTAAAAATATTACAAAATAAATATATATAAGTCGAGCGTTAAAATAGAAAGACAGTGGCTATGGCCATTAGATTAAGTACTTCTCGCATCTGCGTATGTTTGGTAAGAAAACCGCAAAAAACGTAACAAGGGAAGACAAACTACAAATAAACGTTTGTAGATCCTGGGATATGTGACACATATGCAGATTTAGGTGTAGTGTAGTGGTCATATAACATCAAAAGTTTTGACAAGACCTCCCAAAAAGGTTTGCCTTACATCAAAAGCTGGCTGCAGATAGTATTGCAGTATTCATGTTTTATGAGAGCAGGTCGTTTCCAACATAGAAGGATTGTCGGCTCCTATTAAGATCATATATTAGTTTTAGTCCACAGAATGTAAAATATTTTATCACATAATCTTGGTAAGCAATTAGAGAGCAAACTCTCCTTAAAGGGCGCTCTAACTAAAGCTTCGAACTCACTTGACAAGACGTCCCAAAAAGGATTATCTTAAAGTGCTTCCTAAAGCTAGTCACGCTACGCACATATCTTATGTATACCTTTTCACGCAAGACGACCAGAAAAGGAACAATAACTATCATTATCATCATCATTGTCAACCAGGGTCAATTCACTGCTGGATGTAGGTCTCCTCGAGTTGACTCCAAATAGTTCGTTTTTTTTTGCTCGTTGATGCCATGTGATGTTGCCATGCTTCCTAATTTCATTTATCCAGTGTACCTTCGGTCTTCTTCTGGGCCTCGTTATGTCCTCTTGGGTCCTGCCCATTGCCAGTTCATTTTCTTGCACACCTTCTACCTTTGTTATGTTGCAAATCCAGGTATTTCGTTGATGGTCTCTTTTAGCATATCCCAACACACATCTTTCTATGCTCCTTTGTGTGGTCTGGAGCTTTTGTGTGTTCTTTGCTGTGAGCTTCCATGTTTCACATTCATACTTAAGTAGTGGGTGAGAGTACACTGGTTGTAGACCTTTCGCTTCAAAGATATTTTGAGATTATTTTTGAAGATGTTCAAACGTCCAAATGAGCTCCACGCCAGTTTTGTCCTTCGTGCTATTTCCTCCGATATGCCACCTACAAAGGAAATAAGTTGGCCCAAATACACATATTCCTGGACAAGTTCTAGCGGCTTTCCATCTACGTTTATTGGTTTTGGGGTAGCTAAGCTGTTCATCATATATGGTATTTGGTTTTTTATATATTCATTTTTAAACCAACTTCTTTACTGACCTCTGCCAATTATTATTAAAGTTGGTGCTGAAGATCATTCTACACCGCTTTATTGGGTAGATTTGGAACAACCAATTTATTAGACAAAGAAGTCGACTGTAAAGTTCTACTTCTTTCAGAAAGAACATCTCTCGGATACAAAAGGGACATCCCATTAAGGCACGGAATACAAGGAGACAAAATATGAACCCTTTTAATTGCAATGTACTCGTAAACTTTCATTTCTTTATTATTCATGTAATAGAAAACTTTTCAACAAAGTGTGTGTCTGTTGCAAGAGTAAAAAAATAACCGTTTTATCTTTTTTATTCAATAACTTGTAATTTTTCAGGGATTCACAACCATTTTAACTTTAAAATATTTAAAAAAAATCGAGTAAACATTTAAATCTAACTCTTCGTTAGCTCTTCCAACAAATTTCAAAAATTTTATATAGGATTTACGGAAAAATCAGAAAGGCAAAACATTTTGAAAGAAATCAGGTACCAATATGAATAATCCCGCTTTATTGACAAAAAAACCTTTTCAATTCTCGTTGGAGCCCAAATTAAAAAAATATGATGGATTCCTGGCTGATTTTCACTTAAGGACTTTTGAATATATTTCTGGTTATACTCAAGAAAATATAACATGGTCCCTGGGACGTTTGAAATGTCATGTCTCAAAGGGACGGGGAAAAATCGTTTTTTTTTTTACAAATCCAATCGTTTTTTTTATAAATCGAAAAATTGTTATCTCTAAACTTACGTTTTAATTCCTAATTTTCATAATACTGACTTTGTAATGTATTGTATCTATCTTTAAATGGGCCAAGATCCATGATGAATTAATACTAATTACAAACATTTAATTTTATGTATAAAAAAATCGAAAATCCAATTATCGTATACCCCATCCCTAGCCAATGCAGACTAACGTAGTGACTTTTGACAAACGTCGCCAAATATTATTTGATTTTAACAAACTGTCATATTTTTGCTAATTTGTAACAAGATGTATTAATTTGTCATTATTGTTAGTTTTATGTAATGTATTTACCTAAATAACTTGCTGTTTATTAGAATCGAGGCTTATATTAAAGTTGATAAAATAATAAAAATTACTGAACGTCGTTACCAGGTTGTATTGGGGGAAATTTGTGAACTGTCACAGGAACCGTGGTACAATTTCTCAAATATAGTCAATGTCTTCTGCGGTTTTTCTAAACTGACGTTTTAATTCCTAATTTTCATTATACTGACTTTCTAATGTATTGTATGATTTGTATCTATCTTTAAATAGGCCAAGATCCACTATGAATCAATACTAATTACAAACATTTAATTTTATGTATAAAAAAATCGAAAATCCAATTATCGTATACCCCATCCCTAGCCAATGCAGACTAACGTAGTGACTTTCGACGAACGTCGCCAAATATTATTTGATTTTAACAAACTGCCATATTTTTGCTAATTTGTAACAAGATGTATTAATTTGTCATTATTGTTAGTTTGATGTAATGTATTTACTTAAATAACTTGCTATTTATTAGAATCAAGACTTATATTAAAGTTGATAAAATAATTAAAATTACCGAACGTCGTTACAAGGTTGTATTGGGGCACATTTGTGAAACGCCACAGGGACCATGCTACATTTTCTTTAGTATAGTTGGTTTCTGACTTTACTAAAATTACATGTATCTTTCGCTTCTTCTACATTCATGAACTTACAACATCTATAATATATCTGACTGTTTATATTTCCTTTTTTAACTCTTACAGTCTTAGTGGTCCACGTTATGTGCCACCTTTTTTTGACGCAGTACTGCGCAATGATACACGCAATGTACCACTTATTAAACCTCTCTCTATTGCAGCACGAACGCTTATATTATGTACCACTTCGTATAATATTATATAATACTTATGACTCATGTCTGCACAGCTGCAGGTCTGGTCCTGTTCAAATTTATTTAGCTTCTAATATTATTGACAGTTAGTTGTTCTTGGTATGCCAATTTGTGCGTATAAAAGATAAACGTTTATATATTTGTATTAAATTTTAATAAAAAATAGTTGTGTTGTGATAAAATTGATTTCAGTAATTGTGGTAAATTTATATTAGGTTAAAAAAATAATTTTATAACACATGGTTCTCGTAATAACAAAAAAATATAAAATACAACGCTCTAATCTCTACCAAAGATATATATATTTGCTATTGTGGATCTATGTTTATCCATTCGTAGATTTTAATTACGTATTTAATTTCTCCACAATAACAGGGGTATAAGACATGGAAAAAGGAGTGTCAAGTGTTGACCACCCCTGTCTCGCATGTGTAGCGAATAGGAGAAAGAGCGCCTCATAAAAAACCAATAACGGAAATAGCAAAAGGATCGTCTAGATTTCTCTTGCTCTTTTTTTTCCTCTTCTAGGAATTGTAAAAGAATCGGCCAGACTCAAACAGATTTCTCCACAATGTTCTGTCACTCCCAATAATTAAACTGCAGTCTTTATATAGCCCTTAAGGTTAAATCAGTGTATTTCAAAATGTCAAATATTATATAGAATTACACTATATGCTGTATACAATACAATCTTGCGGATTTTTTTAACTATTTAATTTATGATTCATTTATATTATATTTCAAATTTATTTAAAATAAAAAAAAAACACATCAACAAAGCGTTTAAAATATGTAATAATTTTTAATTAAATTTTTTTAATAATTTTTTTTAACCTGGCCAGTTTATTTCCATGAGGCAATCTCTTACAACCAACCAGAAAGATATTTTTATAGGCCCTAAGTGCTAACCAGACTGATACATAAGTAAGTAAGTACACGAATCAGAACGATTACAATAATACAAAAAAAAAACAATAATATAAAAATACACACAGTTGATTACACGCACTGGGAAGTCCCAAGTTAGCAGCCCACATCTCACCATCATACATTCCCAAGATCTCATAGCTGCTGCCTGAAGTTATCTGTTGTCTCTCTCCACCCATAATCCACAATCCGAGTTTTT
>OX463856.1:5015210-5154446 GCA_949825065.1 Odontocerum albicorne
ATATATATATATATATATATATATATATATATATATATATATATATATATATATATATATATATATATATATATATATATATATATATATATATATATATATATATATATATATATATATATATATATATATATATATATATATATATATATATATATATATATATATATATATATATATATATATATATATATATATATATCATCATCATTGTCAACCTGGGTCGATCCACTACTGGATGAAGGTCTCCCTAAGTTCTTCTTCTTCCTGGCACTGTCCTAACTCATTGCCTAGGTAGGCTGTTGGGGTCGGCTCTTTTCGTTCTCAGGCTGTAAATTCTTCGGTTCTGGGTGTTGCTTTCATCTAGACCGTTTCTCTGCAGGATTTTGGAGCATTGAGTAATCCAGGAGTTCTTTGATCTTCCTCTGGACGGCTGTCGAGGAAGATCTACAGACATCGCCTGATTTACAGTATGGTCTGGTGGTCTCCGTCTTATGTGCCCGTACCATCTCAGCTGTTGCTCTTCCCGCTTACTATTTATGACAGTGACTCCTAGGCTACCACGAATGCGTGAGCACTTAATTTTTTTTCTCCCCAAGTTGACTCCAAATAATTCGGTTTCTTGCTTGTTGGTGCCATGCGATGCTGCCATGTTTCCTGATTTCATCTATTCAGCGTACATTCGGTTTTTTTCTGGGCTTCTTTATGTCTCATGGTTACCATTGGATTATTTCTGATGTCCATCGGGAATCTGACATTCTGGCTACGTGCCTACCCTGCCCATTGCCACTTCATTTTCTTGCACACATTTATTACAGCTTCTATCTTTATGTTGAATATAAATTCTCACATTATTTATATATAAATTTCCAATCGTATATATAAATAAAGTTCAATAAGTATTCAAATAGGCATAAACCCGCATATGCCGCAGTCCAGCCAACAGAAATACCGTCCGGGAATCAATAATATGGACCGCCGAAACATCGCATCGCATCTCGCCGGGTCGATATGGTCGTTAGTCCGTTTGGGCGCAGATTAACGGGCCAGTACCGAGGAAATAGAAATAAAACGACCTTCCTGGACGACTCGGTCTACTGTTTTATTCTGTATCTACATCGTGCTTGGCATTCTACTATATATATAAAAGATAAAAAAATAAGAAAAAAGAAAATGTATATTATTTTACATACTTTAAAAATCCAGATTCTCGAATGTTTGGGCTTGTGGAACGACCGAAAGAAGAAATATCAATAAAAGAAATATATGGGGCAAATGTGAGTGGAAGGCATATGCAAGGAAGACCTAGGTATGGATGGATCGATTGAATAATATTTTGAAAGAAACGTTAAAATTGTATGAGAAGGTGTGTGGATGAAGAAGAGGTTAATCCTTCCTTCCCTGTGATGTATGACTAGTACACATTGCTTCTAAAAACTTTAATATCTCTATAAATATAATAAATACTGGGTTCAGATTTTGGGTATTCCTCCGTAATACATTTACACATTGAATGAAAAAAATAATATTAATAATAATTGGCACTTATCGGCCACATCAGAGATATTTTGTGAAAATCGGGAATAAATTCACCAATACAATCAAACTTGTGCCAGTGTGTGAAGTAGGTATATTCATTCTAAAAAAACCGCTATGGTTGAGGAAGCGACGCTATTCACGTCTCACTCTCACTCTACTTCTCATTCGACTCTCACGCCACATACATATTCCCTTCTCCCCATCCATATACTTTCTCATACAGCTCCTAAAATTTCTCTTTCTTCTTATCATTCCTTCTTTCAAAATATCATTTAATTGATCTCACCATACTTTTCTTAGTCTTCCTCTTCCACGCCTTCCACTCATATTTTCATCGTTCTATATCTCTCGTTATTTTTCAATCGTTTGAGAAAATACTATCAAAATAGCTCTCTTAACAGAACTCTTCAGAAGTCTCAAAACAGAACTCTTCAACTCTTTCATTACTCACCTATATACCACATTTACTTTTTTTTACAAACACACCTCATTTTACATATCTTAATTTGCGGTTCAACCACCGCTGCTCTGGATCAAATATTTAATAGTTATCAGATGTGGACCATCCTTATTTACGTTAAAAGAAAAAGAATAAAAAATGAAAACTGACATTATCATTTAAATTAATTTATCTTTCATTTCCTTGAACAAATTCATTCCTCTAGTTCTACCAATACTGTTTAAAGATTAATCATACGTTTGTTTTTAAACTTTATATGTTTTTTAGTAAAATCTGTCATGGATTAAGTCAGTATATTTGACGAGATTTTTGCTAAAAGCCCGCCGGAGATTAAAATTCATACCTGAGGGAGAGTGGGGTTGAGCCATCAAATTTAAGAATATACTACCTTGATCAAAAAGTTTTAGGACTTTATTCATAAAATCGAAATTACAAGTTTATTCATCAAAATCGATATGGCATTCAATGTACTCTCCATCGACTGCAACGCACTTACACCAGCGCTTGATCCAATCCTCGAAACATCGCTGGTACTCAATTTTCGGTATGTCCATCAGAGCCGTCTTCGATTTTTTCAAAACATCCTCTCGGGTGCTGTAACGCGTTCTGCGAAGCGGTTTTTTAAGTCGGTTGAACAGGAAAAAGTCGCAGGGAGCCAGATCAGGTGAATTCGAAGGCTGCTGGATAGTAGTCGTGTTGTTTTTGGTAAAAAAATCATGGAAATCATGTCTTTCGCGATTTCAACGCGTTCCTTTTTTGCATGAAATTGAGGTCTTTCGGCACCAGTTTTGCAGCGACACGTCTAAGGCCCAAATCACTAACCAAAATATCTTGAGCGGATCCATAAGCAATGTTCAAGTCCTCTGCCGGCTCTCTGATGGCCAATTTGCGGTTTTCAGCCAACATTTCTTTGATTTTATCGATGTTTTCATCGGTTTTCGATTGCCACTGCGTTCGTCATCCTTGACCGACTCACGACCACTTCTGAAACGTTCGTGCCACCAAAAAAAACACTTCTTCAAGATTTCCAAGGTCTGCGGACCGTTAAATCCGTTTTTCCCACAAAATTTAAAACAAACTCGTTGATGCACAGTTGATGCCATTTTCAAACTTGTAAAAAATCGAAAACACGCACAAAGGTAGATGTACTCAGTACAGCGTAATTTTTACAAATGTCAAGCTATGACGCTGAAATTTGAAGGGAACTGTTAATGATTGATGTTGTAACCTAACAAAAAAAAAAAGAATTCCAATCGGGTGACTGACAGCGCCACACGGTGGCCCGTCCTAAAACTTTTTGATCAAGGTAGTATGTCAACTAATTTTAATTTAAAGCTCGAGGGGAAAAAATTACATTAATTTACAAACGGAATTGCTTAGTTTTTTAAAATTAGAATTTCTTTATTGCATATTCGCAATTAGGCTATTTTTTATTGTAAACAATGCACCTTTAATTACTAACAAAATTCCACTGTATAAAGAATCGTCGTCTTCGAGGATTCCTTCACCATTCCAACGTCAATTTAGTTGGAAAGTGTTGTTTGATACTCCTTTCTTCCTTTTTACTCTTTAAGCGAGTGAGCCATTGCACACCAGCAAATTCACTGACTACGCCGCTGCACTGAATCCGATGTAACACCGAAGTGAGACGACCGGATCACACCGGCATGTTTTTTTCTCTTTTTAAAAGATAATACGAGTATATGAACGCAGTATCATATATTCTTATACCATACACACGAATACTTGGCGGAAAAAATGTCGTTCATTCGAGAGGAGTAACACAGCGAGTGGTTTGAACCGGCGACCTTCCGAACAAGAGTCCAGTGGGTTACCGCGCAGCTATGCGTTTCGATATAGAATGCATCTTTATATTAGAAATCAATTTTCTGAGACTGCCGATATTTTTAGCATAGTCTGTGGAGCAATCGAATAAGACTGATTACATAATTTATAAAATGTTGATAGAGTACTGTACTATACTTTCTGTATGTCTATCGAGAGTGACGCTCGGTGTAGTGAGGTGCGAGCAGCCTGACTCGAGATGCTCACGTATCGTATAATCAATTGTGAATAATGCTATTTTTTTTAAATAATGTTGATTTGTGTAATTGTTTATATTTGCGTTTTCTTAATTGTTTTATTGTGTTGGTGTGTCTTTTTTCAAATTTTATTGTAAAATAAAAAATAAAAAATGTATATCGATTAGAAATATAATAAATATAATAAAATTATTTTGAATTTAATATTTCAGTCTTTTTTCGTTATCAATGGTCGTTATCAATTTTCGCTATCAATTTCGTTACCGAAGTTGTGCCGGGTTTCTTTGGTAATGTTTTTATTAGGCATTTGGTAAAATCCTTAAGTATTTCTCCCATGTCATATATTCTGCAGACAAGTCTGTATAGTGTGTCAAGTGTACCGCTGCCTGCACATTTAAGCAATTACGATGGGATATTGTCTATTCCAGGTGGTTTGTTGTCCTTCAATCTTGAGATAGCATTGTCAAATTCACATCTCAGCATGGTATGTACGAGTATGTACGAGTAAGATTGCAACCGGACAAAGTCGGATACAAAAGCTAACATGTTATATTTATCTATAATATATATCGTAATGTGATACGCTCGTTAGCCAAAAGCATTTTCTTCTGTGAAATTACCTGGTAATTCCTACATTTACCCTTTTCAGGACTAATCTATTTTTATTAGGAAGATGGAAAACTCCTGTCGAAGTTTCAGGTCGGAGATCGTGCAGGGAGCTTAATTAGTAAGGGATCGATTTGATGTTCCAGGAAATCTGGGTTTAATATTAAATGCGAT
The DNA here is from genome assembly GCA_949825065.1 of Odontocerum albicorne. Lineage (NCBI taxonomy): Eukaryota > Metazoa > Arthropoda > Insecta > Trichoptera > Odontoceridae > Odontocerum > Odontocerum albicorne. The sequence goes on from OX463856.1 coordinate 5,020,032, forward strand.
TGAAAGCTTTCAATTGTACGAGTAGATGATGTATTCCTTATTTGTATAGAATTTTCAATACAACTAGATATCGTCTAGTAGGTAAGACAGTTGACTTCAACCTGGTTCAATTTACGATTGTACCCAAAAAAAAAGTACAAAAGGTACCAGTCTGGTAACAATACCAGCACTAACCGACTACGTGTGAGTGTGTTAAATAATTTTATTTAAATAAAATTATTCAAAGTATGACGTTAATATTAAATAATAACTATTAAACCATAGCTATGGCAACACTTAATGTTACACACGGACGTAACCACAACCAATTTTATATTGTTTGGAGATAGTATTAGGTGACGTTGCGAAGTCATGCAATCAGATTTCTTCCTATTTGACGATAGGTAGATATCTCTTCATGTCCGAGTGTGATTGTCAGCCATCTAGTTCAGGGGTCTCCAAACTTTTTAGTCTAAGGGCCACACTGACTCCTCCACTAAGTCCCAAGGGCCAAGACCTAGCTAGCTCATCATATCAACATACTGTAGTTTTGAATTACGCGCAAATTTTCGTATTGGGACTAGCCGGCGAGTGAGATATCTTCTATTGTCGGCCATAATCGGCTAACTTCGACGTTTTACAAAGCCGAAGTTAGCCGATTATGGCCGACAGTCTCTTTCTTAAGCCCGATGTGTATTACTTACCGCCGGGTACTGTAATATAGATGACGCAAGTTAAATATTTAAGAGCGATCTTAATAAGTCATCTTCAGATTCAGACGACCTTCGTGGCCTAGTTGGTAAGACGCTTGTCTCCCAGCCCAGAGGTTGCGGGTTCGATTACTGTTGAAACACGGATTTCTTTAAAAAAAAAAAAGGTTTTCACTTAAGGCCTCTTAAATGTCTTTGTGCTTGGTTGGAAGATATTGCCACATAGCAATAAACTTGTCAGGTTATACTGTATACAATAAAAGTGTTATAGAATACAATTGTGCTAAAATTATTAATTTTTAAATAAAAATCATAAAATTTAAAAAAATAGTAATAATGACAAGGTGTTAATTAAACAAATAACCATACGGTAAATCAGGCAATGTCTGTGGATCTTCCTCGACAGCCGTCCAGAGGAAGACCAAAGAACTTCTGGATGACTTAATGCTCCAAAATTCTGCAGAGAAATGGCCTAGATGAAAGCGACACCCAGAACCGAATCATATACAGCCCTTGAACGAGAAGAGCCGACTCCAACAGCCTACCTAGACAATGAGTTGGGACAGTGTCAGGAAGAAGAAGAAGATAAGAAGGACCTTGAAACAGCTGAGATGGTACGGGCACATACGACGGAGACCACCAGACCATACGGTAAATCAGGTAATGTATGTGGATCTTCCTCGACAGCCGTCCAGAGGAAGACCAAAGAACTTCTGGATGACTTAATGCTCCAAAATTCTGCAGAGAAATGGCCTAGATGAAAGCGACACCCAGAACCGAAGAATATACAGCCTGTGAACGAGAAGAGCCGACCCCAACAGCCTACCTAGGCAATGAGTTGGGACAGTGCAAGGAAGAAGAGGAGAAGAAGTTTATTATTCAAATAATGATAAAAAACAAAAAATAATGACGTAGGATAATAACTCCGATTAGGCTGGTTTTGAAAAACCCAGATGCAATTTTTAAAGACCACTATCTCTGGTTAGAGGTCACTAGTATGTACCTCTGTATCTTGGCAACATAATAGTTTACCTTATTTACCCATAAATATACAGTGGATTGTGAGTGTATAACATACAATATTATATGATACGTGCCATGATGGCGGGTATCACAACCCCCTCGTGCGGGTGTATCCACACATAGCGTATTTTGATGGGGTAGTGGGGCAGTACCCACATACCTATATCATTACCTACACAAGTCTTGGAGGATGTATGAATGCCAGCTTCTACACACAACTGTATCTTGTAAGGGTATCTCATCTGTTATATACGAGGTGTAATAAAATTCCGTTTTAAAATCAAGATTCAAAGCATTTTAAATTGGATCAGCTATCTTATTACTACACTACACCTAAAGTCAAATGTGGTGCTATCACATATTGGAAGAACTACAAAGATTTCTTTGTAGTTCGTCTTCTGGTTATGGTTCTGGACATATTCATTTTATTTATTATTTATCACTTTATTGCAAATGTCATCTGGCGGGCTGATTGCCTGGCGGTAATCTCTTCCAACCAACCAAACTGAAGTAAAAGAAGCAAGTTACGTGCTCGTAAAAACATTCGAATGACTTTCCATCCCAATTAAATCCGTAAGATCTAGATAACATACGTCAGCGTAGTTAAGTATTGGCAATTAACCCAATATAGCTTTCATGCATTCATAATCAAGTCTTTAATAAGACCCATAGTTGGTAAGACGCTTGTCTTCCTTGTTTAGTTTTTATTAAGGCTTATTTCACTAATTTCTGGTTGGTTGGAATATATTGTCACACAACAATAAGTCCGCAAGGTTATACGGTATATGGCGAAAGTGTTTAATACATCTATTAAAAAAATACACAAACGAGAGTTTGTATTATATTTTATTAAATTTTGATAGTATTCAGTACAACCTAACGAGCTAATTGTCATCTGGCAATCTTTTTCAACCATTCAGATTTTTGTTAAGAAGATTTTGATACAAAAACCAAGTTGAAATCCTTTTCAAATAAATTGGGTGCCATTGGACGACCTCCGTGGCCTAGTTGGCAAGACGCTTGTCTCCCTATCCAGAAGTTACGGATTCGATTTCCGTTAGAAACTAGATATTTAAAAAATGAACCGATCTCTGGTTTTCTCTTAAGGCTTCTTTTACACCTTTCTTGTTGGCTGGAAGATATTGCTACATGACAATAAGACCGTCGGGTTGTACTGTATACAACAAAAGTGTAATACAATACAATACCAACGAGAATCGAACCCGCAACTCCCAGAGTTGGAAGACAAGCATCTTACTAAGTTCACTGAGGTCAAGAAGCAAAGTTTAAAGGTTATTTTTATTTGGTTGTTTAAATATACCGATAATAGCGAAAAAAAAAACGGTTTTTTAATTAATTGAATTTGAATGGATATATTGATTGTGGAAAATAAATTAGCAATAATTAATCACTGGATTGCTTTTCTGAAGCCGGGATGATTTATAATTAAATTACCTTTAAGTCTAAATGTATATTTTCTTTCAGTCGTCTAAATTTATTACAGCTTATTGTGTTATATTTAAAATTATGAAACGCGTTTGAATGAAAATGGTTTTTAAATTTATTGATTGTATCGTGTAGTACTCGTATATATGATAAAGAAGTATCGAATAATACGGAAGGTATAGAGTTGTACCATATAGAAGGTATCGATTATTATAAAAGAGGTATCGAGTAGTTTAGAAGGTATCACGTAGTATAAAAGGTTAAGAGTCATGTATATCGTATCGAGTATTAAGAAAAAAATGTATCAACTTGTACGGAAGGTATCAGGTAGTATAGAATGTATAAAGTAATATAGAAGGTATCGATTAATCTAGAAGAGGTATCGAGTAGTTTAGAAGGTATCGAGTAGTCTAGAAGATGTATCGAGTAGTATAGAAGGTATCGAGTATCATAGAAAGTATCGAATAGTATAGAAGATGTATCGAGTAGTTTAAAAGGTATCGAGTAGTCTAGAAGAGGTATCGAGTAGTATAGAAGGTATCGAGTGTCATAGAAAGTATCGAATAGTATAGAAGATGTATCAAGTAGTTTAAAAGGTATCGAGTAGTCTAGAAGAGGTATCGAGTAGTTTAGAAGGTATCGAGTAGTCTAGAAGATGTATCGAGTAGTATAGAAGGTATCGAGTATCATAGAAAGTATCGAATAGTATAGAAGATGTATCGAGTAGTTTAAAAGGTATCGAGTAGTCTAGAAGAGGTATCGAGTAGTATAGAAGGTATCGAGTATCATAGAAAGTATCGAATAGTATAGAAGATATATCGAGTAGTTTAGAAGGTATCGAATAGTCTAGAAGAGGTATCGAGTATCATAGAAAGTATCGAATGGTATAGAAGATGTATTGAGTAGTTTAGAAGGTATGGAGTAATCTAGAGGATGTATCGAGAAGTATAGAAGGTATCGATTATCATAGAAAGAATCGAATAGTATATAAGATGTTTCGAGTAGTTTAGAAGGTATCGAGTAGTATAGAAAACGTATCGGATAGTTTAGGATGTATTAAATAGAATAGAAAGTATCGAGTAGTATGGAAGACACATCGAGTAGTTTAGAAGATGTCGAGTAGTATAGAAGACATTTGTAACTGTGACAGCATTTAAGACGTTGAATAAGTCCTTTGTTCGCAGAATATTAGAACACTACAGTTGTGTGATCTATGATATGTACGTGCGAGTTGTGGAGAAAGTCTAGAACAAAAATTTGAGATTCATTGCTTTTAAAATGGTCATTGAAATACAAAACACGATTATAGACTCATTCACAAATCACAGATCAGGTCCCTCTTCAGGAGAACCGGGTAATGTTTAATTCGATATTTCTATGGAGACTCCTGAAATTTAAAAAAATGTGGCAAGAACTCCACCAAGTTGTTTGCAAAGAAAATATACCACAAAGTTGGAAATACACCACAAATTTGTTTACAAAGGGCATATGAACTGTGACCATTATAATGGACGCCAAGTATGAATAGGTTAAGATCACCTTTTTTAATTTTATTTACGAGTAAGTATTTAAATTAACTTGTCTTAAGAAACACACTGTCGTGAATGAATTAAATTAATAAGTAAATATAAATATATGCATGTGTATTAAGCAAAAAAGCAATATTTTAAAAATAATGTAAAACTATAAAATTTATAATTATAACCATTAAAAAATCTATTTAAATTTTCCCTTTTTCACGTACACGAAATTTGCACGTACATTTAAATATTTCATATCGCAAAAGAGGACACTATTACAGTAGGCCTCCGTTTATCCGTACCGCATTCATAACAACCGCAGAAAATGTTTTGCCAGCTGACCCACTCGGCCGGCCTTTTTGCACTAATTTCCGACCCGTGCCCGTTTACCCGGCTGGTAATCGCTCAGGAAATTGGACTGTGTATGAAGAATTTATCATTTTAGATGTGCCGGAATAGCTCCAAGGTTGAATTTTTGACTTTTAACTGAATAACAATCATACCAAACTAACACTTTCAAATTTGCATTTTTTTTTCATTTACGCCTGTTATGGTAACGCGGCTAAAAATTAAAATAGTTCGTGGACAGGATTTAATGCATGTGAAATAAAAAAGATTTTTATTGTAAGAAAAAATATTTTTAATAAACTTTAATAAATTCAAGTACCTTTGTACGTTCCTTCACTGTACCCTTCAATAATCAAAATTTAATGAAATTGTTTTTTTATTAATCGGCAATCCACCCAAACTATGATGACTTGTGCCATCAATTTTTTTATTAATCGGCAATCCACCCATGTATGATGACTTGTGTCATCAATTTTTTTATTAATCGGCAATCCACCCAAACTATGATGACTTGTGCCATAAATTTTTTTATTAATCGGCAATCCACCCAAACTATGATGACTTGTGTCATCATTTTTTTTATTAATCGGCAATTCATCCAAACTACAATACGATGACTTGTGTCATCAAATTTTTTTATTGATCGGCAATCCACCCAAACTATGATGACTTGTGTCATCAATTTTTTTATTAATCGGCAATCCCCCCAAACTATGATGACTTGTGCCATCATTTTTTTTATTAATCGGCAATCCACCCAAACTATGATGACTTGTGCCATCAAATTTTTTATTAATCGGCAATCCACCCAAACTATGATGACTTGTGCCATCATTTTTTTTATTAATCGGCAACCCACCCAAACTATGATGACTTGTGCCATCAAATTTTTTATTAATCGGCAATCCACCCAAACTATGATGACTTGTGCCATCAATATTTTTATTAATCGGCAATCCACCCAAACTATGATGACTTGTGCCATCAAATTCGTAATTATGCAATTATGAGTCAATATAATAAAACTATTTAAAAAAAATTATTCTAGATAATTTAAAGTTTCAGCTGATTAAGCTTTAAAAATTAACAATCGGTTTATAAGTGGAAAAGTTCCACGAATAAAGAAGAATCGCAACGTTCATTGGACGTGGTAAAGATATGGCTTTAAGTAAATCAAATCTGTCTCGCAAAGGACAACCGAAAAATACATAGTCTATAGTTTCATCATCCAGACCACACTCGCAGCCGGGATTCTCCACAAACCCTTTCTGTAAAGATGACTAGCCACCACGCAGTGGCCCGTCTGCAAATGACACATGACAGACACTTCTATCTTGATCATTCTTATTATATAATATTAAGCCTTGGTTTCAAAGGGATATTTTGTTGAATTGAATTTATATCTAAAGCCCTTATTACCTCAGTCACATTCCAATCCAACGCCCATCGGTGGCCAGTATCTTGTTTAATTTTATTTGAAAGGTCAGTTACTGGCTGTGAAAAATCAGATAGGGGACAACCGGCAGAACATGCTTCCTTTGCCAAGGAATCAACACATTAATTACCAGCGATACCAATATCTGAACGAATCCAAGCCAGATAATCATCTATATTTTTTGAGATCAATTAGGATAATTCGTTTTTGATTGAGTAAATAATTTTCTTATCTGAGTTACTCAAACAATTACCTCAAATTAAATGAAGAGCTCTTAGGCCGAGGCCATACAAAAGTGCTTCGTTAGGTGCTAAGCTAGGTTTTACGTGACTCGTATAGGTGACTTCATGCCTGGCCACACCAAAGTGCTACGCACAAATTCATTTAACAGTTGGGAACGGTTGAGCCAACACACGATGTCTCTCTCAAAACTAACCAATTTCATTACAACTTACCATCTTTATTTACTTTCTGTGCAACTTCATTCCAAAGTGATTTTATTACAGGTACATTTTTGTATAATTTGCTCGATGGGTTCCACAGTGGCTCCCTTTTATACACAGCTATCATTAAAACTTCCACCATCTTGTAAATTAACCAACACGTCTGTTCGCTAGGAGATTCACTCGGTGACTAATCGTCATGCAACATAGCGCGAAGCGTGCAGTTTGGCCACTGTTAGTTTGCTAGGATATGTCGCCTAACTCGCAGCATAGCTCTAAACATCAATCGAGGCTCCTACCTGTGTGGCCTAGGCCTTAACAGGATTTCCACATTGTATGTTTCCAATCTGTGTCTTAGATATTTTTCTTCGGAGAGATGTAGAACTTTAAGATCGATTGCTTCCTCATCTAAAAAAATGGTAATTCCTAATCGATTCGATAGGGCAGGATATTATTAGAATAGATTTTTTTACCGTTACTGGTCCTGTGGCGTGGAATGGTTTGTCTTTTAGTATTAGAGATATGAGTGGAGTGTACAGCTTAAGCATCAAGCGAGGCTCCTACCTGTGTGGCCGACGCCTTAGGGAATCGGAGAAGGTAACATATTTCGTAAAATTTGAGTTTTAATATTTTTTAATATACTTCTTCACATTTGTTACGTTTACAGTAAGATATCAAACGAGACAAGTTGAAATTATATAATAAAGTTTAATTAAAAACAGAATGCCACGTCAGAATTTAATTACCTGCCTAAATTAATTCAGAATTACAATTTTATCAAGTACTGAATTCTTTGGTTGTTTAATCGCCATCTTCAAATTGTAGGAGATTACCAAAAATATCTTTCCAACTTAAATGACAAAGAAAACGATTCGAAACATCTCGAAGAATTACAAAATTTCCAACTGTATTAAGGGATTATAGAAATACTTGGCAGTGTCTCCTACTTGAAACCTTTGAGAGCATTGGCGCACCAATCCCGTCTGATGGATTTGGTTTGTAAAGAAGATAAAATGTTTCATTTACGATTTATCTTCAAATTGCACGGGAGATGTGATCCGAGAATAAATTTTACGAAATCTAAGGTCATGGTTATTGAAAAAGGTTAAAGTTAAAGCAAATACGATGAACTTTTGGTAATTAATTCAGTATTAGAACAAGCCGAGGTATTCATTAATTTGGTACTGGTATTTTAGTAATTAATTCAGTATTAGAACATGCCGAGGTATTCATTAACTTGGTACTGGTATTTTGGTAATTAATTCAGTATTAGAACAAACCGAGGTATTCATTAACTTGGTACTGGTATTTTGGTAATTAATTCAGTATAAGAACAAGCCGAGGTATTCATTAACTTGGTACTGGTATTTTGGTAATTAATTCAGTATAAGAACAAGCCGAGGTATTCATTAACTTGGTACTGGCATTTTGGTAATTAATTCAGTATAAGAACAAGCCGAGGTATTCATTAACTTGGTACTAGTATTTTGGTAATTAATTCAGTATTAGAACAAGCTGAGGTATTCATTAACTTTGTACTGGTATTTTGGTAATTAATTCAGTATAAGAACAAGCCGAGGTATTCATTAACTTGGTACTGGTATTTTGGTAATTAATTCAGTATTAGAACAAACCGAGGTATTCATTAACTTGGTACTGGTATTTTGGTAATTAATTCAGTATTAGAACAAGCTGAGGTATTCATTAACTTTGTACTGGTATTTTGGTAATAAATTCAATATTAGAACAAGCCTAAGTATTCATTAATTTGGTACTGGCATTTTGGTAATTAATTCAGTATTAGAACAAGCCGAGGTATTCATTAACTTGGTACTAGTATTTTGGTAATTAATTCAGTATTAGAACAAGCCGAGGTATTCATTAACTTGGTACTAGTATTTTGGTAATTAATTCAGTATTAGAACAAGCTGAGGTATTCATTAACTTTGTACTGGTATTTTGGTAATTAATTCAGTATAAGAACAAGCCGAGGTATTCATTAACTTGGTACTGGTATTTTGGTAATTAATTCAGTATTAGAACAAGCCGAGGTATTCATTAACTTGGTACTGGTATTTTGGTAATTAATTCAGTATTAGAACAAGCTGAGGTATTCATTAACTTTGTACTGGTATTTTGGTAATTAATTCAATATTAGAACAAGCCTAAGTATTCATTAATTTGGTACTGGCATTTTGGTAATTAATTCAGTATTAGAACAAGCCGAGGTATTCATTAACTTGGTACTAGTATTTTGGTAATTAATTCAGTATTAGAACAAGCCGAGGTATTCATTAACTTGGTACTGGTATTTTGGTAATTAATTCAGTATTAGAACAAGCCGCGGTATTCATTCACTTGGTACTGGTATTTTGGTAATTAATTCAGTATAAGAACAAGCCGAGGTATTCATTAACTTGGTACTAGTATTTTGGTAATTAATTCAATATAAGAACAAGCTGAGGTATTCATTAACTTTGTACTGGTATTTTGGTAATTAATTCAGTATAAGAACAAGCCGAGGTATTCATTAACTTGGTACTGGTATTTTGGTAATTAATTCAGTATTAGAACAAGCCGAGGTATTCATTAACTTGGTACTGGTATTTTGGTAATTAATTCAGTATTAGAACAAGCTGAGGTATTCATTAACTTTGTACTGGTATTTTGGTAATTAATTCAATATTAGAACAAGCCTAAGTATTCATTAATTTGGTACTGGCATTTTGGTAATTAATTCAGTATTAGAACAAGCCGAGGTATTCATTAACTTGGTACTAGTATTTTGGTAATTAATTCAGTATTAGAACAAGCCGAGGTATTCATTAACTTGGTACTAGTATTTTGGTAATTAATTCAGTATTAGAACAAGCTGAGGTATTCATTAACTTTGTACTGGTATTTTGGTAATTAATTCAGTATAAGAACAAGCCGAGGTATTCATTAACTTGGTACTGGTATTTTGGTAATTAATTCAGTATTAGAACAAGCCGAGGTATTCATTAACTTGGTACTGGTATTTTGGTAATTAATTCAGTATTAGAACAAGCTGAGGTATTCATTAACTTTGTACTGGTATTTTGGTAAATAATTCAATATTAGAACAAGCCTAAGTATTCATTAATTTGGTACTGGCATTTTGGTAATTAATTCAGTATTAGAACAAGCCGAGGTATTCATTAACTTGGTACTAGTATTTTGGTAATTAATTCAGTATTAGAACAAGCCGAGGTATTCATTAACTTGGTACTGGTATTTTGGTAATTAATTCAGTATTAGAACAAGCCGCGGTATTCATTCACTTGGTACTGGTATTTTGGTAATTTATTCAGTATTAGAACAAACCGAGGTATTCATTAACTTGGTACTGGTATTTTGGTAATTAATTCAGTATTAGAACAAGCCGAGGTATTCATTAACGTGGTACTAGTATTTTGGTAATTAATTCAGTATTAGAACAAGCCGAGGTATTCATTAACTTGGTACTGGTATTTTGGTAATTAATTCAGTATTAGAACAAACCGAGGTATTCATTAACTTGGTACTATAATTTTGGTAATTAATTCAGTATTAGAACAAGCCGAGGTATTTATTAACTTGGTACTGGTATTTTGGTAATTAATTCAGTATTAGAACAAGCCGAGGTATTTAATAACTTGGTACTGGTATTTTGGTAATTAATTCAGTATTAGAACAAACCGAGGTATTCATTAACTTGGTACTATAATTTTGGTAATTAATTCAGTATTAGAACAAGCCGAGGTATTTATTAACTTGGTACTGGTATTTTGGTAATTAATTCAGTATTAGAACAAGCCGAGGTATTCAATAACTTGGTACTGGTATTTTGGTAATTAATTCAATATTAGAACAAGCCGAGGTTTTCATTAATTTGGTACTGGTATTTTGGTAATTAATTCAGTATTAGAACAAACCGAGGTATTCATTAACTTGGTACTATAATTTTGGTAATTAATTCAGTATTAGAACAAGCCAAGGTATTCATTTACTTGGTACTGGTATTTTGGTAATTAATTCAGTATTAGAACAAACCGAGGTATTCATTAACTTGGTACTGGTATTTTGGTAATTAATTCAGTATTAGAACAAGCCGAGGTATTCATTAACGTGGTACTAGTATTTTGGTAATTAATTCAGTATTAGAACAAGCCGAGGTATTCATTAACTTGGTACTGGTATTTTGGTAATTAATTCAGTATTAGAACAAACCGAGGTATTCATTAACTTGGTACTATAATTTTGGTAATTAATTCAGTATTAGAACAAGCCGAGGTATTTATTAACTTGGTACTGGTATTTTGGTAATTAATTCAGTATTAGAACAAGCCGAGGTATTCAATAACTTGGTACTGGTATTTTGGTAATTAATTCAATATTAGAACAAGCCGAGGTTTTCATTAATTTGGTACTGGTATTTTGGTAATTAATTCAGTATTAGAACAAGCCGAGGTATTCATTAACTTGGTTCTGGTATTTTTTTTCAAATTATAGGAGAATGCCATCGCTGAGGTGTTGAAAAAAAAAACGAATTGAAAAACATTTTGTCCACCTTTGATCGATATTGGAAGGCTATTTGTCACAATCGAGTTGTACTTTTTTTTATTATTATTTATAGTATTGAAAAGGTGTTTTATTTTTCATTTAGTATATGACAGAGATTGTTTAAAGGCTAGTCTTCTTTTTTTACGTCGTCCTTTTAATGTCAATGCAGTGAGACTTTGGAATCAGTTACAAATTAATGTTAGACCTTGGCATACTTTATTTATTTTTATTTATTTATTTAACACTTTCATTGCAATACAATCTGGCGGGCTTATTGCCAGGCGGCAATCTCTCCCAACCAACCAACAAAAGTAAATGAAGCAAGTTACATGGTCGCATAAATCATTCAAATGACTATCCATCCCCACGAAATCCATCAACACATACGTGAGCATATACCCACGAACCCCACAAAGTCGGACAATCACCCGAACATTATATTTCATATAAAGTGAGATATCATCAATCAAAAGGAAAGGAAGGGATGGTGGAGAGGAAAGGAAAAGAAAAATCAGGAATGAAACACGTTATTTTACTGACTAGAAATTAAGAGTTTTTTCAGTCGCTTCTTAAAGCATGCCAAGGACGGAGCGAGTCTTATATTGATTTGTAACTGATTCCAGAGTCTCACTGCATGGACAGTAAAGGACGACGTAAAGAAAGAGGAGCGGTGAACTGGAAAGGCCAATAAACAATCTCTGTTTGAGCGTAGCGCTAATCCAGGATTGGAAAGACGGTGAAAATTTTCGGCGAGATAAGAGGGGGCGACGGGACAGTTAAGGATATTATACAATAGAGACATTATGGGAATTTGGCGTCTATTTCTAACATTCAACCAGTTCAATGCCTTCTGGTATTAAGTTATATGATCGTACTTTCGTAGGTTGAAAATGAATACTTTCAGTTCAGAAAAGAACTCTTAATTTCTAGTCAGTAATAAAACGTGTTTTATTCCTGATTTTCTTATTTCTTCTCTACCATCCCTTCCTTTTCCTCTCCACCATTCCATCCTTTTCGTTTGATTGATGATATCTCAATTAATATGAAAAGGAATGTTTGGGGGATTGTCCGTCTTTGTGGGGTTCGTGGGCATATGTTCACGTATGTGCTCATGTATTTCGTGGAGATGGATAGTCATTTGAATGTTTTTTTTGCGACCATGTAACTTGTTTCATTTATTTTTGTCTGGTTGGTCAAAAGAGATTGTCGCTTGACAATAAGCCTGCCAGATTGTATTTTCTATAAAAGTGTTTAATAAATAAACAGATAAGTTACAAACAGGTAAAAAATATTAATTGAGATAACTATTTTATGATTGTCAGACATCCTGTGGATGGAAGACGCCTGTACGTGTATATTTGTTTATTATGTGCAAACTATTGCACTTCAGTATGCATATGTTAAACATAGTAACGATGGCAAGGAGATAAAAATTGCAAGACGATCGGTAGGTTTAATCTGCTAAAACACAATATGTTGTAGAGCAGAAAATTTTCTTTCAAATTATGTATAACCTTTACCATTTTGTTTTACTTTTGGTGTTCATTTTTAAATTGAAAAAAAAACGGACACAATTTATGTTAACACCGAATAAAAAATAAGAAGCCTTTTTTCAAGTTGAATTTACTCATTGCTAAGATTCAAGTCTTTGATAGAAGTTTAAGAAGATTCTTCATTATCCACGTGTACTTTTCGTATTTGGTTTAGTATACATTGAAAAATACAAAAATTGTTAACTTAAAAAAAAAACTATTTTAGAAGTTCAGTACATATGTTCCTTTTAATCTTAAACAACTTAAATGAATAACATTGGTTCCTTAACACTTTTGTGTTTTAAGTAACAATAATGTTAACTGAGTAAGTTTTGAGTGTTAAATAACATAATAAAAGTACTAAATTGAATATAAAATTAAAACACAGTTACTTGAGCAAATCACAATGTATTTTAACATTCGTTGTGTTATCATCAGGTGAGTTGTCAAGTATAATATTTAAACCTGAAGTATAATATTAATTACTCTATGACGTGTGTTTTCACTATAAAATAGAATAAAAGTATCTATACTATTTGTTGTTTATGGTACCATAAACAACAAATATATCTATACTATTTATTGTTTATGGTACCATAATAAATAGATCTATACTATTTGTTGTTTATGGTACCATAAACAACAAATAGTATAGACACTTTTACTCTATTTTATCGTGAACAATACACATCATGGTGTAATTAATATGTACTTCAGTTCTCGACAACTCACGTAATAATGAAACGGCAAGTTTTGAAATTGGATTGTGATTTGCAAGAAATATTGTGGAATAAAACAAAGTAACAATGTTTTAATTTTATATTAATTATGGAGTTCCACAAAGTAATGTCACAGTTATTTATTTATTTATTTTACACATGCTAAGAAATATACATAATTTGCGAAAAAACAACAGGTAATTAAATTTGGACATACAATTTTAATGGATCTGGGTTTGTTGCCTTTCGTTTGTCGTGTCCTCAGTAAACTAGGCTTTTGCCTGTATCTCACTGAGCACATAACTAAACAACTATCTTGTACTAAATTTTATTTATATTTCTTGAGTAGTATATTAAATTACATTTTAAAGTAGTTGTAAATGGTAGTTTGAAATAAGGGAAAAGTAGGAACTAATCATAGGAGTTATATGAGAGGGATGTTGAAGAGGCTAAGGATATGTAACGAGGTAGGAAAGTAGGAAAGTCTAGCTCTCTTTCTTTCTACCTAACCTGGCGGGGAAGCAGCGTGATGATTTGTACGAGTACTTATTGAGAAGATATGCATGTATGTTACATATATGGAAGAAGCATACGCCAAGAATATTCAGACAGGGATATTCGTATTACATGTGCATTTTCTCTACCTACTTCTTATCCAATCGATGGACATTGCGGTAACACACATAATGTTTATATTTAGGGGTATTTTAGTTTTAATATTTAGAAATTTTAAAAGGTCTATTAATGGATGTATACATATAATATTTAGAAATTTTAAAATGTCTATTAATTGATGTATACAGAGTTTTATTCTTTCAATAAAATATAACATATTTTTATTTTTATTTATTATTACACATGACAAGAAACATACACAATTTGCGAAAAAACAACAGGTAATTGAATTTGGACATACAATTTTAATGGATCTGGGATTGTTGCCTTTCATTTGTCGTATGCCCAGTAAACTAGGCTTTTGCCTGTATCTCACCGAGGATATTAAACATGAAAAAATAAATCGATACTTCTTTCCGATTTTTGATTACACAAAAACAAAACCCTGTTGCACGTTCTCATCAACCTGACAAACAGTGACACTCAATTACAACTGGAAACATCATGCGAAATTAAACTCCTCACACATCATCACTCCAGAAATACCAAAAATATTCATCCCACAATATACCGTACACATAAGAATAAAAATAAAAATATACAGATACACAAATACAAAAACAACCAAAATTAAAACAACAAGAAGAAACCCACACTCACGAGCCCAAACAAATATTTTCCACTCGTCATTCATCCTGAAAGCCCAAGTACTCAAAATCCTGTCACAATAACAACCACGCTCCGATTGACTGTCTAAATGGTTTTCCTACCTTTACCTTTATGGAATTCGGCACGCCATTGTATGTCATGGGAGCCAAATAAACATATTGCCTTTGGGCAAAAGAGGTTTTAACTCTAGGGATGGTGAACATTTCATTAGTTGCCATGCGTGTCATGTGTCTCTGCTGAGTCTGCATCTTCCCTTCCTCTCGATGATAGTGCCAGAGAATGGATTTGAGATGCAAATTGGCTATGTTCAGGACCTGATACTCTCTGAAAAGCTCCGCGGTGGGATACCGGGCAGGAAGTTTATTAATTATTTTCACAACCAATTGTTGGAAAACCTGCAATATGTGTTTTTGGGTTAAGGTGCATCCCCCCAAATTGATATACCGTAAGAAAGTGCTGACTGACATAAGGCGAAGTATATATTATACTTTTAAGGATATTTTCACTGAACACATTTCAAATCATACGGAATATATACATACATACATATCATTGCGTCATTTCCCTGTTGGGGAAGGCAGAGATGACAGAGTGCCAAACTTTCCTATCTCGACACACATCGTTCGTTTTTTCCACATCCATAAACCTTCTGATACAGCCTTTAGAACTCTCTGAGTTCTACATTTCGTTCTTTCGAAAAATCATTCATTTGATCCAACTATATTTTCCTTGATTTTTCTGTACCATGTCTCACACTCCCATTGGCACTCTATATTTCTGTACCCTAGAGGATAAACCACGGAAGTCACTTTGCACTCGAGCGGATAAACGCCATACATGAATTGTATGATGCAACGTCGTTTATACTCTGGGGTAAAATGTGATTCCCGTGGTTTATCCTCTAGGGTACAGATTTGTTTTGTTAGTTTTTATTTATGCATTCGTTATGCATGCCCAAACTCTTTTAGAGTGTTCTTCTTTATCTTCCTCAACACAATCAGCCTTAAGTTTACATTCATCCCTAATCACTTCATTCCGTATTCTGTCATACATTGTCACCTCATGCATTATTTTCATTACACGTATTTACCATATACACCATTCATTCGGCACCGTTCATATCCTCCTCATAATATCTATATAGCCTTGTTGTTAAGACATCTGTCTTCCGACCCGAAGTTTACGGGATTCCCTCTGGAACTCAGATTTAAAAAAAACATCAGTCTGCTTTTCACTTAAGGCCTAATAAACACATTTCTGGTTGGTTTGAAAAGATTGCCACATGGCAATAATTTCACAAGATTGTACTGTGCACAAATAAAGTATTATACATGAGTAGCTCGGCGCTGCTATAGCTGCCAGATGTGATTTGTTTAGTAATAGTGGATTCAGCTCCCGAGTTAGAGCGCCATTGACGTCAGTTTGCTCTCTAAAATAGTTTGAAATTGTGGACGCCATTTTTTAATGAAAAATACTGTGAGTGTATTTCGAGGCATATTAATGGGTCAATTGAAATGCATTTTACAATTTAAGTGTTGTTTTTTCTTACATGCCATACAGCCCTGGATCTTCTGAACCCAGGCCTGTTGTGTGCTGTAGTACGTATATCCTTATTTTTGGTAGCAGATTGTATGAAGCATTTCAGTGTTTTATATATAATATTGTAGCATTTTGTATTTATTTTTTTTTTTAATCTGTGATTCACATATTTGCCAAAGGCTATACCCAAATACAAATTTATTACTTAACGAGTAACCTAATTTCTATATAATAACTATAAGCTAACTTAGTTTTAATTACATACAAGTAATTTTTAATTTTAATAATCTCAATATTTAATTTCTTATAAAAGTAAACACTTACATACTAACTTATAACTAGATAGCAATTGTTACAACTAATTATTTTAATACTAATTATTTAATACATGTCCACTCGTTCAAGCTACTTGCATTCCATCACATTCACTCAGACCTTGATCCTCCCTGCTAATACTGTAGGTGTACTAACATAATCAGGCAACAGATGATACAACGCGAACACCAATTACACCAATTACAAGCACCCACGTCCAAAATCTATTCTCCGCACCCGCCCACCCGCAAACGCCCCCCCAACTGCAAATGACCCCGTCACTCTGAATGCCCCCCCGTCTTCTACACCATTTTCTACACCATTTTCTACACCATTTTCTACACCCTCTACATCTATTTCTACACCGACACCGACACCTCAAGCGGCAGACGACAGCCTCCCACCATAGGCAATCGCGTATTTCCCATATTTATGTATTAATATATTTTTAAAAGTCACACACGTCTCCCCAAATACCCATATTTATATACAACATCCTATGATTTACTCACCATCATCTCACCACCATTTCTTTCTCACCACCCATCTAATATATATAAGCGTGTGTGACATCGCACATTCACAAATATATGTATATTCGTATGTAATATCATTTATATAACATCACATGTATACAAGTATTTAACGTCTTATTATTTCTCATAATCATTCATCAAAAATTACATAAAACTATCCCTCCCCGTCTCCTAAAACAGGAACCAAAATATCCAATTAAATATCATATCAGTCAGAACTTATCCGATGAAGGAGTAAGGCGTCCTACCATTGGACCGAGACTCCGAACGAGATATTCATCACTTGGCAACAGATGATGCTTCGGGACCATGTGCTTATAATGGAAAGGTAAGTTAGACTCACTCTCGTAAGCTTCCAAGGCATTGATTGTAAGATTGCTGCGGTCCTGTTGACTTTTATTAAGTAAATTATTGTACAAACATTTGTCAAGGCTATACCTATATACAAATTTATTACTTAACTAATCGTAATTATATGTTATAATTTATGCACTTACTTAATCTTATTTTAATACATATCATTTTATTTTATTTATTCAATCTTAATATATGAGATCTTAGAAATAATTAACACCTACATACTACTTATAACTAGATAACAATTCTTACAACTAATTATTTAGCAAAAACAAGTCCACTCGTTCAGGCTACTTGTATTCCATCACATTCACTCAGACCTTGGTCGTCCCAGCTAATACTGTAAATGGACTAGTCAGGCAACAGATAATGCTTCGGGAGCCTGTGCTTGTAACGGAAGGGTAGGTCGGATTAACTTGTATTTCTGTATTTACTCGCACTTTATTTATGTTTTGTAAAAATGGATAGTATAAAAAGAGTGTAAATGAATTAACAATAAACGAAAACTCGCATTGGTGGATTTAGAAAATTGTACCAAAATATTACTTACTGAGTACCGAATGTACACGCTCAATTTAATATGTTAAAAGTTTTGGGTATCTACGAAAGATAAATATATCGTTACTAATAGTTTTCTATTAGTTTCAACTTGTTTGTATTACTTGTCGAAATAGGACGTGAGGCCACTGATAAGAACCTTCTCAAAATAATGATATAATTCACCAAACTTTCCGACAATCCGTTTGATGCCTTTATGAAACTTTCCATTGGCAAAATGATTAAAACATTTTTCGCAGAAATTCCCCCTTAAACGAATTGCGAAAACTTCCTTTGTCATCTGCGAAAATGTTACCATCGTTGTTTAACCTTTGCAGTGTCTAACGTTGTTGGTCTTTATACCGCATTTGGCATAGTTCTGTAGGGAATACCGACCTCCCTAAATATTGTCAACATGCACGGTCAACGACCGATGAATCAACCTTTGAATATGTACAAAGATCACATACCAGAACGTCAATACTGTTTACACGCAAATAATATTTACATCGCATTCCACGGTAGAAAGAGAGCGCATCGCGTGTCTCACCGTTTCGACAGTAAATACTCTACCCACTATATCATTGGCAACGTCTGCGACCACCTCGGAACGCACAGGAGCGAGATCAAGATATACCGCGGACGCATTCACGCGCCCCGTTCTGAAATTGTATATATACCTACTTATCGACAAATAAAGGGCACTTATTATTATTCACTTGACCATTCATCGCTGTTTACTATTTATTGATTATTCACTCTCACTTTTTCGCATTCCTGAATCGACGTATTTTATTTTAAATACAAAACAAATCAAAATCATCACGACATATCAAATTAAGCATCCCGCTAAATTGATGACCCCGAACGAAAAGGAACACAGAATTCGACTAAAGCGAATACAGAGATGTCAACAACATCATCATCAGCACGTCCTACGAGGACACACGCTAAAGTTCCATTTGTGAAAATTCTATTACTTCTCTGATGCAATTTTTCTATACATCTCTCTCTCTCTCCACGAGCGCTTCATTGAGACGAATTTTAGAGGTAAATACATATACAAGGTGTATCTGTTTAGTCCTAGAACCGATTTCAAAATTGCTTAGGCAAGATTTTTTATTATTATCAGATATAAATATTATTTCCATACTTTCTTATTTCGAAATTATTGGATACTTTAAAATACTATTTTTTATAGGGCACTAAAATTTATATACTCGAACCGGACAATATCAAAATCTGCCAAGATGATAGTCCACAACAGTATTTTAGTAACAATTTTGATGTTTAGAAGTGATACGTGGACGTGGAATAATACTAAATTAAGACGAATAAACGTTGTAGAAATGCTTGCACTCAGAAGAATACACGGAGTGAAAATGTATGAAATAATACAGAATGAAAGGTTTAGGAATAAGTATTAACTTTAGGCTGATGTGTTGAGCAAGATGAAAAAGACTGCTCTGAGATGGTGTGGGCACGAGGAACGAATGTATGAAGAAAGGCTAAAAAAACAAATTTACTGCGTAAATGAGAGTGGAAGGCGTGAAAAGAACGACTAAGGAAAGTATGGTTGGATCGAGTGTATGATATTTTGAAACAGGGGAATGTGAGTCAAATAAATCGTAGGAGTTGCATGAGAAGGTGTATCACGATAGGAAAGTCTGACGGTCTCTTCTTTCTGTCTACCACGATAAGGAGACGGTGTGATGGTATGTATATTAAAAGAATATGGACTGGATAGTAAAATTATTCGATGATGGCTTCTCTGTATGATGTAAGTATTATAAAAGACATAGTCAAAATATGACTGAAAGATTTTGTAGAAATAAAGGTGTCAAGAAAGGATGTGCAATGTCCCCATAGCTTTTAAACCTTAATATTGTATCCTGGGAAACGAGATGAAGAGTGTAACGACAGACTTTGAGGATGTTGTACTCGTATTATACGAGTTTGTAGAGGATATGGTAATAGGGTCGTAAATTGAAAATGGTTTAGTAATTTTGATTGAAAAAATGTAAGGAAAGTTTTAAAAAATATATGAGAGAATGCATTTTAAAGATTTCAATGGTCGTGGTTGATGAAAAAAGTGATACATATAGTACGCTCATCCCATTTTTTTGCTGTGATAGGCAGAAAGGACATAGCGACATACTTTTCTATCTCGTCACACACAGTCGGGTGCTTTTAAATCTGCAAGACGTGATTTGTTTAATAATAGTCCCTTCGAGTCCCAAATAAGAGCGCCTTTGAGGTGACTTTGGTCTCTAAACGCTATTATCCAAACTTGTCATTTGAAAAACAAAAAGAATCTGTCTTTAATTAATGTGAACAATGTATCATTGTTGACTGGTTATGAACATCCAAAAATGGGTGAATAAACATTTAAACAATAGAAAAATGCTACTACTATATAACAGGATGAATGACGTGTGGAAAAGATTTATGTGGGCTCGTGAGTGTGGGTTTCTTCTTGTTGTTTTTGTATTTTTGTTTCGGCATATTTTTGTTTTCATTTTTATTCTTATGATTGCGTACGGTATATTGTGGGATGAATATTTTTGGTCTTTCTGGAGTGACGATGTGTGAGGAGTTTAATTTCGCATGATGTTTCCAGTTGTAATTGAGTGTCACTGTTTGTCAGGTTGATGAGAACGTGCAACGGGGTTTTGTTTTTGTGTAATAAAAAATCGGACAGAAGTATTGATTTATTTTTTCATACTAAATATCCTCAGTGAGATACAGGCAAAAACCTAGTTTACTGGGGATACGACAAATGAAAGGCAACAAACCCAGATCCATTAAAATTGTACGTCCAAATTAAATTACCTGTTGTTTTTTCGCAAATTATGTATATTTCTTGTCATGTGTAATAATAAATAAACAAATACATAATAAATAAATAAATAAAATAACTCTTTATTAAATGTTTAATAAAATAAATTTTGTTTATTCACTTCTGAAACAGTTATAAAACAAAAGAAAAAAAATTGTTTTATTTATTTTATTAAAAATTAATAAACATGACACCGCAAAGTGAAAAAAAGAAATTTTTAAGTTTCAAGATACACTTTAATAAATCGTTTGTAGTTATATGTTACATATTATTAAAATAAACAAAACCCACTTAGAGTTTGTTTATATCTGACATTAATTTGAGTGAAAATATGGTGTTGTACTGAAAAGGTTAATTAATTTGTCACGTTTAAAATTTGCTTTAAACTTTCAGAAACAAACAAAACGCTGACGCGTGTTTTAATACTTGGTCCAGTTAACGGTGTTTGGAATAAATTTGTTTTGCTTCAGCAACCAAAACATACCTTACTTAACCTTGAAATAAAAAATATTATTTAACTTGTTTGCTAGAAATTCAGGATATTTGGGACAGAGTTTATAAAAACTGTGTTTTTTTATATTATTCAATAAAGTAATATATAACGCGAACATTTGCTAAAGGATATATCTTTATACGAATTTATATCTTAACCCTTTTAATCCCAGCATGTTTTGGCAAAAAAATAGAAGTTTATATTTTATGTTTTATCTCAGTTAATATATAGTTTTCAATGCATTATTTTAAAAGTGATTGATTCTGAAAGTTATAAAAAATGTACATTCAACGTAAAAACTTGTATGAAAACTTTGAGGCCGATGATTGGCCCCGTGGGATTTTTCCAAAACACCAGTTGGGGTCGATGATTGGCCCCGTGGGATTAAAAGGGTTAAGAACTAATATAATTTATATATTATAACTATGAAAAACCTTAATCTTAATTTCCTACATACTAGTATATTTTTATTTATATTATACTTGATGTTTAATTTCATAGAAATAGTTAACACCTACATACTACTTAAAACTAGATAACAATTCTTACAACGAATTATTTAGAACGTACATCTCCAATCGTTCAGGTTGCTTACATTCCATCACATTCACTCAGACCTTGGTCGTCCTAGCTAATACTGTAGGTGGACTAGTCAGGCAACAGATAACGCTTCGGGAGTTTGTGCTTATAACGGAAGGGTAGATCGGATTTACTCTCTTAAACCCCCAGCGCAGCGACTAAGGGATTGTTGTGATTTTGTTGACTTTTATAGAACTTCACGGTCCAAGCGAGGATGTGGTGTTATAGGGTTTCTTCTCGCTGGTCGGTGTGAAGTCAGATAAGGTTTGTTCTGGGATGGGTGTTAAAATATATCTTGAAGCCTTCTTCTGCACGGTTGAAGTCTTGAGGTATATTTTACAGAATATGGTATGAACTGATTAGGGATGAATGTGAACTTAGGGCTGATGTGTTGAGTAAGATGAATATGAGTACGCTGAGATGATTGGGACATGTGTGACAAATGAATGAAGAAAGACGAACAAAATATATATGTAGTGCAAATGTGAGACGAAGACCAAGAAAAGTATGGTTGGATCAAATAAGTGATATTCTAAAAGAAACAAACGTAAAAAGTCAGAGTTATCGTAGAAGCTGTATGAACATGTGAATTGATGTGGAAAAGGCGAAGAATGTGTGTCGAGATAGGGTAGTCTGGCCCTCTGTTCTCCCTGCCTACCCCGATAGGGAGATGGCGTGATGGTTCGTATGTATTATATTTATATAATATCTTGCATAATTATTTTAAAATATTGTTATTGTCCGATACAAGCTACATCAAAGATCTTTTCTTAACATATAAATCATATTTTCTTCATAGTACGACAGATTATGGTTAGCGAATTGAGACCTAAGAAACGACACGATTAAATAAAATAACACATATACAAACAAGATTTCAACAAGTTAGTACCCAATGAGACCCTTGAAACCTAAATATCGAATTTAACCGAATGAGTAATTCTGAACCATTTTACGACACCCAAGTAATCCAAAAATTAGATTCAAGCTAAAGAGGGAATACGGTGACTTTTGCCGACTACTAAGAAAATAGGTCAGTTTGGGGAAAACACCCCTAATGAAAATCCGTAATATTTTAACCCTGCCGCGATAACTGTCTTTTTGATTTAAATATACATTCAAAACTGGGTCACCAAGAATACTGATTTCAAAACTGTGAGAACAGTCAAACCAAATTGAAGGGAACAAATTATTCCAGACTTTCTGAAAGTCATTCTTCTTAAAACCACTTTTGAATAAAAAATATGCAGGTAATAGTAATAAAAGGACAATCTATATAGCACACTCTAGAGAGGAAACTCTTCTCAAAGGCGCTCTAACTCAGAATTCGAATTTTCTCATAAATTTTTATACTACCTTGATCAAAAAGTTTAAAGACTTTATTCATAAAATCGAAAATACAAGTTTATTCATCAAAATCGATATGGTCCCCTTCAAAGTACTCCCCATCGACTGCAACGCACTTACGCCAGCGCTTGATCCAATCCTCGAAACACCGCTGGTACTCAATTTTCGGTATGTTCATCAGAGCCGTCTTCGATTTTTTCATGACATCCTCTCGGGTGCTGTAACGCGTTCCGCGAAGCGGTTTTTTAAGTCAGTTGAACAGGAAAAAGTCGCAGGGAGCCAGATCAGGTGAATTCAAAGGCTGCTGGATAGTATTCGTGTTGTTTTTGGTCAAAAACTCATGGAAATCATGTCTTTCGCGATTTCAACGCGGTCCTTTTTTGCATGAAACTGAGGTGCTTCGGCACCAGTTTTGCAGCGACACGTCTGAGGCCCAAATCATTAACCAAAATGTCTTGAGCGGATCCATAAGCGATGTTCAAGTCTTCTGCCAGCTCTCTGATGATCAATTTGCGGTTTTCGGCCAACATTTATTTGATTTTATCGATGTTTTCATCGGTTTTCGACTGCCACTGCGTTCGTCATCCTCGACCAACTCACGACCACTTCTGAAGCGTTCGTGCCACCGAAAAACACTTCTCCAACATTTCCAAGGTCTGCGGACCGTTAAATCCATTTTTCACACAAAATTTAATGCAAACTCGTTGATGCACAGTTGATGCTATTTTCAAACTTGTAAAAAATCGAAAACACGCACAAAGGTAGATGTACTCAGTACAGCGTAACTTTTACAAATGTCTAGCTATGACGCTGAAATTTGGAGGGATTGATGTGGTAACCTAACGGGATAGATGTGGTCAATGATAGATGTACTAACCTAACAAAAATAAAAGAATTCCAATCGGGTGACTGACAGCGCCACACGGTGGCCTGTCCTTAAACTTTTTGATCAAAGTAGTATGACCTCTCAAAAAAGACTGATTGTCTTCTAGTGTTTGCTAAAGCTACACACGCCTCACATATCTCTCTAACACTAGGATGCAGGCCAGACAGTAAAAACTCTTATCATAATACCTCAATTGATTTGGACGAATAAATTTATTTAACCTCAAAGTTTTCCTTCCCTCCTAATTCCTCGGACACATTTAGAAACGTTTTTACGACTCATTGCTTCGCTACTATAAACATATTGAATCATTTCAAAAGTTTCCGTGGCCCTTTTACCCAATTTAAAACAAAATTCAATGTTGGCACGCTGCTCCATTGTTCGTTTTTTGGCCGAGACTCAGAAGGTACTGTCAATTGTCACGTCATTACGAATGAATCAGCCATGCCAGCGCTTTGAAATTTTTATGGAAGATAGTCGAAATGTGTCGCTGATGAACTCATTTATTAATCAACAGATGATGCTTGTGGTAACGCGAAAATAAAATCAGTCCCCTTTCCCATTGGACAGACCGTTTACATACATACACGATCTGTCCAGTGGGAAAGGTAGGCAAAAAGGAAAGAATGACAGATTTTCCTATGTCGACACATATCCTTAGTCTCTTTTACATTCATACACTTTCTTATACAATTTATATGATTTCCCTGACTTTCTATGGTTCCTTCAGATCCTTCATATGTTCCTTGGTCTTCCTCTCACACACCTTTCACTTACATTCGCACAATATATCTCTTTTCTTTGTCTTTCTTCATTCATTCGTTCCCCTGCCCAAACATCTCAGCTTGCTATTCTAACACATCAATCTTAAGTTATATTGATGTGTTAGAATAGCAAGTTATCATTCATCCCTTATCACTTCATTCAATATTCTGTCATGCATTGTCACTCTATGTATTCTTCTCAATACACACATTTCTACATAATTTATTCGGCGGTTCCTCTCAGTCTTTTCCATGTCCACGTTTCACTCCCATACAACAACGTTGGTACCAAAATAGTTTTGTGACTATCATCTTGACAGATTTTGTCTTGTTCTGAGTTTCTTTTGTTCTGTCTGGTTTGAGAGTACATGTTTTAGTGCCCCTTTGTTTCCTATCGCTACATGCCGTTCGATATTCTTTCTAACTATTCCTTCATCTGAGAAAATACTACCCAAATAGTAGAATTCCTCAACTTGCTCCAATTTAATTTTATTTTTTTCAACCGTACATCGCATTTACTTTTCCTTCCACAGTTTTCTATCACCTTTACTTTGAATTTCATCACATTTATTCTCAGATCTTTGCATATCTCGTCATTATTGCATTATTTATTCTATCCACATGTCGAAACCATTTATTTTTAAGTTCCTTTCTTCATCTTACTTAAAACTTCCATTTTATCCATGTGTGGCGGTCGCACACGCGGTCAATGACCGATGAAATGACCTTTGCATTCCTTAGCAATGCAAAACAAACAAATACAAAGTCCGGTCATTCAACTCATAGCCGATGCGGAGCGCATTCCATACTAGAGCGAGAACGCACCACACCTGTCTCGCCAGTTCCGTAAATAAATTATCACCTACATACGACATTAATCGTTTTGCGGATGTAGAAACGAGACGGCGAGATATCTTGCTCGCATTCCCGCACACACTCGGGAATAGTATAAATACCTACGTTACCAATAAAATTTCTCTTTCTGCATTGTGATCGAAAACGTGTTTTATTTATCAACAAGTCATCATCATCTCTTCCCTCTAGGATACATATCTTAAACATGCATTCATTTCTGACGTCTTTATTCCGCCAATTATTCAAACATTGATCATCCAATTTCTTTAGTGCACCATAACCACTGCATTAATCTTACTCTTATCGTTATTCAACCAAGTTCAAGCTTCAAAAACATCAATACATCTAAGTTATTAGCAAACTTAGCTATATTAATGTTAATTAGAAGGGACAGACATAAAAAAGTTTGAGAGCTACGTATTTAAATCAAGTAAATGAAACGAAATTATGCAAAAAAGACCCAACGTATATTTTACCTGTTTTTAGATAATCAAGGAAATATCATTCCGCTTTATATGGGACAAAATAAAATGAAAACGTAATTTTACTTTAAAATGACAATTTAACTTAAGGATGATGTGTTGAGTAAGATTAAGAAGATCAATATGGTTTGGGCACGTGTAACGAATGAATGAAGAAAGACTTGCTGGTCCTGTGGCGTGGAACGGTTAACCTCTTAGTGTTAAGAGTATGGGTGACGTGTGAAGCTTTAGGAAGCAGTTTACCCCTTTTTGGGAGCTTAAACCAAAATTTATGATGTTATATGAGCACTATAAATTCACTACACCTAAAGCCAAATGTATTACTATCACATTTCGGAAAATATAAAAGATTTCTGGTCGTTATTATGCTGGTATTCTTTTGAACTTAGGGTCTATTTTATTCGACTACCGAAAATCTGGTTGGTTGGAAGAGATTGCCGCCTGGCAATAAGCCCGCCAGATTGTATTGCAATAAAAGTGTTAAATAAATAAATAAAATATAGCCTGAATTCCCCGTATGGAAGTCTAGTCCACGGAGATCGTCAAAAACAATTTTTATTTAAAAACAAATGTCAAAATAATACTTTCATCTAAAAATGACACAACAGTTCGTCTTTCCTTGGTACGTTTTTCGCGGTTTTCTTACCAAATATGTTTATCTGAACACATGCAGATGTTGGGAAGTACCTAATCTAATGGCCGTAGCCACTATCTATCTTCCTATACTTACACTCAGTGCTTTTTAAAAAACAAAAAAAAAAAGGTGCCGGACCTCACTTCTTATCAAGCTTTTTGTAAACTGTAAAAAATGTGGTGGAGCGCCACTCGACTGCGCACCACCGCAAAAAAGCACTGACAGTGCTTTTTTAAAAATAAAAAGGTGTCGGAGCTCACTTCTTGTCAAGTTTTTTTGTATACCGTAAAATAGGTGGTGGAGCGCCGCTCCACCCCAAAAAAAAACACTACTTACACTCAACTTATGTATTTTTATTTTGTAATATTTTTAATTCATCAATAATAGTGGGTTTAAATTTCGAGTTAGAGCTTTTTGCTCTTTAAATTTCTTTATATTTAGAGATAGAGAGTTTGCTCTTTAAATTTATTTATATAAATTGTTCTTTTATGTTCATTAAAACAAATATGTTATACAGTGCAAGTGTGGATAGAGTGGTTGTTGCATCAAGTGTGTGGATAGAATGGTTGTTGAATCAAGTGTGTGGATAGAGTGGTTGTTGCATCAAGTGTGTGGATAGAATGGTTGTTGCATCAAGTGTGTGGATAGAATGGTTGTTGAATCAAGTGTGTGGATAGAGTGGTTGTTGCATCAAGTGTGTGGATAGAGTGGTTGTTGCATCAAGTGTGTGGATAGAGTGGTTGTTGAATCAAGTGTGTGGATAGAGTGGTTGTTGCATCAAGTGTGTGGATAGAATGGTTGTTGCATCAAGTGTGTGGATAGAGTGGTTGTTGCATCAAGTGTGTGGATAGAGTGGTTGTTGCATCAAGTGTGTGGATAGAGTGGTTGTTGCAACAAGTGTGTGATATTTTAATAGAAGGAAACGTAAATAGTCAGCGAAATCGTAAGAACTGTATGAGAAGGTGTACGAAAGAGGGGAAAGATGTATACGATAAAAAAGCTTAGCTCTCTCTCTTCTCTGCCTTCATTCACAAAGAGATGGTGTAATGATTTTTTATTTATTTATTTATGTTTTTTTTCAAAATAGGCTTAGCCCAATTACTTTGAAAAATACAAGACATATTAAAAAAGAAGAAAAAAATTATATAAAATAAAAAATAATGTATATGCATACATACGAGTATATACACACAAACATATGATATATATACGAGTATATTCACAGTCACTTAAGTACGTTGATGAGTGCTTTCTAACGTGCTCAATCTAAGAAGAAAATTTACTTTTGCTTTTGGTAATGTGATATGAAATATGTCAATATCCGAAGCAGTCCCGTTCAGAAGAGTTAAGGCCCTTCCAACAGGCATAGCGGCTGGAAGACCCGTTCTTGCGTATGTTATTGAGAACAGTTCTTGCCGGCGCAGTCTAGTGTAATTGTTAGGAACATTTAAAGCTAATCTCTGTTGTAATGCTGGAACGCTCACAACTCCTCGAACGAGTTTAAGAACGTATACCAGGAGACGCAGATCTCTTCTTACGCTCAAGGAGTTATACCCGAGCATGCCCAGCAGAAATTGAGTAGGATAAAGCCATGGATAGACACCGAACTCTCTCATATAGAGATATCGTAGATATTTATACCATATATACTCGTATACTTTTCCACACAGAGATTTTTCGATATTTTGTGTCTCAATAAATCGGTTTTAGTGGGTTAAATCCGTTTTGCGAATATCCGTCCAACTGTTCCCTCCGCAGGTGGGTGTAGCGAGTCCCACCCTTTCAGCTTTATTTAGTATTATTACTTTTGGATTATTCTGCACCCCTTGCTTAATCATTACTTATTACTTTAACACTTCACTGGGATGCTGTTCTAAGATTCAATCTCTGATAATCGTCTAACTAGAAACAACTTGGTATATTTTTATCGTCCTGGAAAAACCGTTCCCTTTTTTCTAAATTTAAATTAATTTAATTGATAAAATGGATGTTCTAATTTGACGATTAAATGGACGTACTAATTTGATGGATAAAATGGATATTCTAATTTGACGATTAAATGGATGTACTAATTTGATGGATAAAATGGATGTTCTGATTTGACGATTAAATGGACGTACTAATTTGATGGATAAAATGGCTGTTCTAATTAGATGATTAAATACATGGACGTACTAATTTGATGGATAAAATTAATGTTCTAATTTGACGATTAAATGGACGTACTAATTTGATGGATAAAATGGAAGTTATAATTTGATGATTAAATGGTTGTACTAATTTGATGGATAAAATGGAAGTTATAATTTGATGATTAAATAGATGTAATAATTTGATGGATAAAATGGATGTTCTAATTTGATGACTAAATGTATATACTAATTTGATGGATAAAATGAATTTTATTATAATATATTATCTTTTCCTTTTTTTCTTTTATTTTATTTAAGATAAGCGTGCTTATAACTAAAATGTATTAATGTTATTCAAACTTGACAGAAGGATAACAGTAAGATTAATGCTGTGGATCTGCGTGCGCTCAGGAAAATATGTTGAGTGTCAATGTGTGAAAAATGGAGAAATAAGGACATCAGAAATGAATGCATAAAGGAGCTTTAAGATACATTGTTTTGATATGTGGAGAAAATGAATGATGAAAGAATGACTAAGTGAGTGTACAAGTCATGGTGCGCGTGGAAAACGTAGACCGAGGAAGACGTGGCTGGATCAAATGGACTAGATATTGAATGCTTTTAAAGTGAGATGCATGAATAATAGAAGATTATGCATGATGGGATAAATGAAGGTGAAGGAGGCGAGAGTTGTATGATTGGATAGAAAAATTGGAGATTTTTTCTTTCCGTCTACCCCCCGAGGGACACGGCAGGATGATATGTGTGTATGCATTTAAAGTTAAAATTAATTAATCGAATATAACGTTTCCAAATCTAGCTAAAACTTGTAAATGAATAATTAATTTTTATAAAGTAATTTAAATACAATAAATAAAATTGAAATTCGTATTCACGCATACTCTCCCTTATTTTAACATAATTCCAGATTATTAACGCATATTCCCCCTTATTTTAACATGATTCCAGATTATTAACGCATACTCCCCCTTATTTTAACATAATTCCAGATTATTGATGAATGTAAATTTATTTCCCCTTTGAAGTTTTAAATAATAAAATTATTGCTTTTGGTTGAACTATTAAACAACTCATCAACCATTCAAACTTTAATAATGTTGATTCAAGATTAATCCAAGTTAATCACAAATAAGGCACAATAAAAACATAACAAATACAATATTTCTTTTATAAAGACTATCATCATCATTGTCAACCAGGGTCGATCCACTGCTGGATGAAGGTCTCCCCAAGCTGACTCCAAATAGTTCGGTTTTTTGCTCGTTGATGCCATGTAATGCTGCCATGCTTCCTGATTTCATCTATCCAGCCTACCTTCGGTCTTCTTCTGGGCCTCTTTATGCCTCTTGGGTACCATTGGATTATTTCGGATGTGCATCGGGAGTCTGCCATTCTGGCTACGTGTCCGGCCCATTCAAACCCCCATGATAAAGACTATATAAATACATTAATAGAACATAATAAGATTATTGATGAACGATTGACACACAAATAATGCAATGCAAATGTGTTTTAAAGTCATAGAAGATTTTATTTAAAACTTTATTACACAGTCAACAATATTGTAGTTGCATTGCCAAACGGCAATTTCTTCCAGCCGTCTATTCAATTATGTTATAAAGGTTCAAACGAAAAGCGAGGGACTTAAATTATCGATTCAGAGAAAAAGAGGAGAGGTCATTAAAAGCTAAGAGAAGAAAAGGGAGATTGGAAAAAGGGATGAAAATCAGTAAAAAACAGACTTTGCCACCGCGAGGAAAAAATTGATTAAAAAAAAAGAATGTGAAAATTCGAGAAATCGATAGTCGTGTTCGCGAAGGCGCATGGACGTTAGGGAATTTAAAGGTATGTAAAGCGATCAAATATGTGTGAAGTTTTCTCTGCCTACCCCGACTGGGTTGTGACGTGATGGTGGGTATGTATTAATGATTTATACACAAAATCAAGGTTTTTTTCACATTTAATTACTATAAAATATCATCAAATTGTACGTGTGTACTCGAAATGCGAATGAAAATAAATTTATTTTATTTTTTTGTAAGAAAGCACAAAACAAATGTTAAGAAAGTACAAAACAAATGTTAAGAAAGTACAAAAAACAATAAACGACCTAATTTATTATAATATAGCAAGTACCTGCCTTTTAATTGCCGACTTCTTTTACTTTTAGAGCAGGTGTTTCAAAACGCAGTAACATCTGCATATATGTTTTTTTTTTTCACGGTCCACAGTATGTTTTGTTTCATTTTCATTCACATCATTTGATAAATTATATAATATAATAAGAATATGATTTATTTATTTAACACTTTTATTGCAAATACAATCTGGCGGGCTTATTGCCAGGCGGTAATCTCTTCCAACCAACCAGACAAAAGTAAATGAAGAAAGTTACGTGGTCGCATAAATCATTCAAATGACTATCCATCCCCATGAAATCCATAAACATATACGTGAGCATATGCCCACGAACCCCACAAACATGGACAATCACCCGAACATTATATTTCAGATAAAGTGAGATATCATCAATCAAAAGGAGAGGAAAGGAAAATAAATATCAGGAATGAAACACGTTATTTTACTGACTAGAAATTAAGAGGTTTTTCAGTCGCTTCTTAAAGCATGCCAAGGACGGAGCGAGTCTTATATCGGTTTGTAACTGATTCCAGAGTCTCACTGCATGGATAGTAAATCACGACGTAAAGAAAGAAGAGCGGTGAACTGGAAAGGCCAATAGACAATCTCTGTTTGAGCGTAGCGCTAATCCGTGGTTGGAAAGACGCTGAAAATTCTCGGCGAGATAAGAGGGGGCGGCGGGACTGTTAAGGATAGTAAACAATAGAGACAGTATGTCTATTTCTAACATTCAACCAGTTCAATGCCTTCTGGTATGAAGTTATATGATCGTACTTATGTAGGTTGAAAATGAATCTTAGGCACACATTTTGAAGACGCAAATAATATTATTGCTGAATTAGATATTTTATTTTGAATTCGTTCGTTTTTTTCATGGAATTCTCGTGAAAATGATTTAAAATGAGACAAAATCACAATCAATTGTCGGGGAAGTGAACATCTTATGTCAAAAACCTTTCAATATTTTTCTTCTATAAAAATTAATAATTCTGCGATTTAGTATTCATCACATGTAAAAAAATCTGTGAATACATATTGATGAATATCTGAGTTGGCGTTATCATGTACTTCGGACTAAGCACTAAGATATTTGTTTCTACGTTTTCTTAAGATGGCGTGTATTTTTTTTGCCTGTTTTAAGTCGAATATTACTACTTAACAATCTTTTTTCTTCTTCATCTCTTCCCGCCTTCTTTTAGAATACGAACGGGCAATTCACTCAGATGATGAGATACTTCTTAGCATACCAACACACCCCACCTCATTATACAGATTTGCGGTTAAATTTGCGAGACTGTGGAACCAACAATCAAAAGAGTTATCAGATGTGCACCATCTTTATTTATGTTTAAGATATGAGAAAGTAAAAACTATTTGATATCACTCAGAATATCCTTTAATCCTAATTTCCTTTGTTTCCTTCACTTTTACTTGAACGAATGCCTTTCTTCTTCTTGTAGTTTGTTTTTTTATAAGAATTACACGATCTTCACTAATTTGTGCGCGGTGTAAGAAGGGAGTACATGGAGTTTGTGTGGGAAAACATTTTTGCATATAATTTTTTTTATATTCTTCTTTGTTTTTTTTATTTTTAAATGATAAATAAATACAGTTATAGTTAAAATTATCTTTTATTTGAGTAGTTTGATATGTTCCCTACACACAACCGAAAGAATTACGAAAACCCCCCTATATTTGATGAAAATGTATACAATTTTGTGAACACTTTTTGAAAGATTATTTTTTCTCTAAAATTCTTCCGCAATTTTCGCATAATATGTGAAAAAAGGCTCAGCAGTAAAACGGTTAATTATTCTTTTTAAATAAAAAATAGTTAAAATTCTTGTTAATTAGATTTACAGTTAAAAGTTATTCTCGCCAATCATTGAAATTTGATTAATCGATTGTTATGTATATTTTGAAACTATGAAGAGATGCTGCCGATACGTGTCAGACAGATCGAGGGGAAATCCGAAAGATTACTACAATAGTCTCTGATTACGCTAGACATGTCTCAACTTAGGCTGGCTCAGATTGGGCACGTTCCCGTAGCTCCTGAAGGCCGGACACGTAAAATTTAATTTAAGACGAAGCTTGATGGGAAAAGCCGCCAAGAGAGTTGATATAGGTCATAAGTCTCCCAGGATCTTTGAAGATTCTCCTCTTTCTTTACGTCGTCCTTTACTGGCCATGCAGTGAGACTCTGGAATCAGTTACAAACCAATATAAGACTCGCTCCGTCCTTGGCACGCTTTAACAAGCGACTGAAAAAACTCTTAATTTCTAGTCAGTAAAATAACGTGTTTCATTCCTGATTTTTCTTTTCCTTTCCTCTCCACCATCACTTCCTTTCCTTTTGATTGATGATATCTCACTTTATATGTTATGAAAAATAATGTTCGGGTGATTGTCCGTCTTTGTGGGGTTCGTGGGCATGTGCTCACGTATATGCTTATGGATTTCGTGGGGAGGGATAGTCATTTGAATGATTTATGCGACCATGTAACTTGCTTCATTTACTTTTGTCTGGTTGGTTGGAAGAGATTGCCGCCTGGCAATAAGCCCGCCAGATTGTATTTGCAATAAAAGTGTTAAATAAATAAATACGATTAATTAAATATAAGAACTATTCGACAGAGCCTTGTTTTGTTAATTTTATGCAATATCCTAAAATGCCTCGTCACCCCTCAATATTTCGCCGAAAGTATTCAGAGCCTCTCCGATTATGGACTGTCGCCTACCGATCTGTTCTACGTATTTACAGTTCATCGCTCCTTCTTCTTCCCGTCGTTCTTTGCTGTCTATATCGTCAGACTTAAGAAGAAGTTACTGATTCCTGTAAGATCACCTAGTTGGCTTGCTTCAAACAGTGACTTAAAAAATATAACACCTTTTTTCAATTTTAGGGACTTGTGTTTCGCATAGAAGAATGAGGTTGTTTGAATAAAAGTCGTCGAGATCCAGATAAAAAAACACATGGTTATTGTAGCACGTTCTACATACACTTCATACTACGGTCTGCAGGAGAGGCAAGAGATATATCGGTGTCTCGCTCTCGCTGTTCGCTACTAGTGAGTTCAATGACCACGCGGGCGACCTTCGCCCGGTGCTGTCTCGCATTCCCTACAGTGCGAGTTCAATGACCGAGCGGCCAAGGGTCGCCTCAGTGGGTTCAGTGACCGCACGCACGGTCGCTACACAATGATGAAATATTTTCTCACCTTAATTTATTATTATTATTTTCAGGATAGCCTTCATTGCCTAATTGATAAGAAGCTTGTCTTCCATCCCGAGGGTTGCGGGTTCAATTCCCGTTGGAACTTAAAAAAAATAGATCAGTTTTGTTTTTCTCCACGCGCCTTTAACACCTTTCTGGTTGGTTGGAAAAGATTGCCAAATGGTAATGATCTCGCTAATTTGTATTTCACACAAAAAATGTGTAATACAATACAATATTAGTTTTTTAATGCTTATATGTATTATGTTTATACGCACCTTTTCGCAATAGAGGTCTGCTCGAAAATGGGCAATAACACTCATTAACGTCGAAAGCGTGTTAGTATTATTACTAGACGATATCTTTTATTAGACTGGGACCCTTTATTTATTTTTTGAGTATCATTGGAAATCGAACCCGAATCTCCCGGGTAGAAGCGTCTTACCAACTAGGCCACGAAGATCGCCGAAAATAATATTTATAAAAATAAATGCCAAAATAATACTCGAGCATAAAAATTACAAAACAGTTTGACCTCTTGGAGTGACGCGATCATTTGCGAGCACGGCGATAAACGCGACAGTGGCTGAAGTTTGTCTTCCCTTGGCACGTTTTTTTGCGGTTATCGTAACAAATAAGTTTTTCTAAACATAAGCAGATGCGAGGAAGTACCTAATGTAATCGCCGCAGCTACAACCTTCCTATACTCAAATTATGCATATTTATTCGTAGTATTTTTAATTTATCAATAATAATGGGTTAAAATTTCGAGTTAGAGCATACTTGAGGAGAGCTCACTCTCTAAATTTCACTAAATACATTGTCCTTTTGTGTTTCTTCTTCTTCTTCCTAGTGTCATGTCAGGTCCCCCCAACGTTGACTATCACCTGAGAGTGTTGATAAAACTACCGCGCGTTAAGATACAATATTCACTCGGTGCGTGCGAATTTGTTACCAGACGAACTCAGACCGAACCAGGGTTGGGACATTATTTTTTCTGAGTACCATCGAAAATCTTACCCGAAACTACCTCGTGAAAGTCAGACGTTTGACCAACTACGCTACGGAGGTTCTTATTATATAGTGTTTTGTATTTCATAAAATATAATACATCCTCTGTAATCGATAGTATTGATTTTATTTATATTTTTACATTGCAGCTTAACATAACCACCCTAACATCCCAGTATATATCTAATACTACCCCCAACTAGGGTTTGCTCTAATCAATGTGCTGGTTTCGTTCCTTCAAGGGCAAACCACCCCCTCATCAATTTCCACACCCGCTGAGATGACAAGCACGCTAAATTCCTAATTAGCGGGTCTGATCAACCCTTATTTTCGTATGAAAGGATGTTTAAGGAAATAATGGAATAAGATTACTCAGATTCCCATGCGATATATATTATATCATAGATCAAAGGAATAACGGAATTTTCTCAATTCTTTTTTCATGGGGAAAGTTTTTAAATAAAAAAAAGATTTTGAGTAACCCCCATTTAATATGGACGGATGATTTTATAAGTAACCTATTTTATCATCCGATTTTTTCCAAAATTCACTTCATTGTACAATAATTGGACGCATATATGCAAAGAGAACCCAACCTCGTAACCTGCCTTTCGACCCGGAAGTCAGGAGTTCGATTTTTGTTAATATCGTTTTTTTTAAATAGGGTTCAAATCTTCTTCCAGTGTTGGTTGTAAAAAATTGTTACCGTATATAACGAAAGCATAATATAATGTATAATATTATGACTCACATTTTACCTGTATTTAGATAATCGGGAAAATTTTGTATCGATTTTTATGTGCTTGTATGGGATGAAATATTTCGATGACTGAGTTGCGAAATACGTAAGCACAGCGCGGGATTCGAATCGACGACCTTCCGCACGGAAGTTCAATGCGTTACCGCGCGGTAATGCACCTGCTATATACAATATACGAGAAACAGAAAAGCATACATAATTAAATATGATGTGAATACAGTGAATGCTGTTAATGTGGATAAAAGGTATGGAGATCTGTATTTTTGCCTACCTAATAAGGGATAAGGTGTGATATACGAGTATACAAAGCGTATCAAATGTTGTGTAATATATACATAGACAACAACAACGAAGGAAGTTGATTATGGATTTATCAAAAGATGAATCTTGTCAACTGTTAATACATACTGGGCCTTAAGAAGTTTAAGTCTGGACATTACAGATTCCTTGAGGAGTAATGCCATTGATTTCGAGGACTGCTTGTAGTCTAAAGATAAATGGAAAGAGGTCACGATTCGCAGTAATGATGTAAAGACTTCTGAGAAGGGGAAAAAGTTTTCTAAGTGTTTGATCCAAAAAATATAAGAAATTTATCTGGCTACTGGAAACTGATATCTTTTTTATCCAGCTCAATGCTCGAACTTAAGAGATAAGTGAAAAAAATCCGTTTTCTTCGAGACCAAATCTCAACTTGTTTACTTTGGAAACTTTTATATAAACCAGTCGCTTGTATTTTTTTTTTGTTGACTATGTTGACCAAGTTGCATACATACATACTACGGAGGAACAACTGGACAAATTACAGTGTCTTCAAAATGTTTGTCTTAGATTTATTTTTAACCTGAGAAAGTACGATCACATTACTTCATACGAGAAGGAGCTGAACTGGTTGAACGTGAGAAATGGACGCCAAATTTACATACTATCTCTATTGTATAATATCATCAACTGTTCGCTACCTCCTATTAACTCGCTGAAAATTTTCATCACCTTTCCGATCATGGGAATGCGCTGATAACATGGAGATACACGGAGATACAAAAACATGGAGATACAAAAACATGGAGATACAAAACATGGAGATAAAAAAATGGAGATACAAAAAAGCACTAGTAATAATAAATTACAGTCATTGTTTACAATTATTTAATATTAATATGTATATTTAAATTCAATGTATGTATATCCTCAGTGAGATACGGACAAATACCTAGTTTACTGGGGATACGACAAATGAAAGGCAACGAATCCAGATCCATTAAACTTGTATGTCCAAATCAAATTACCTGTTGTTTTTTCGCAAATTGTGTATATTTCTTGTCATGTGTAATAATAAATAAAAAAGTATGTATACCACAAAATATTACCAAAATTCACCAAGCAGACTTACGCAATCGTCGAAGACTTATTTTATAGTGGTAAAGAACTTAGATTTGTTTTAGTGGAACAACGTTTACATAGAACAAGAATTGGATTTTTGGGAAATTTATGGATAGATCTTGAGATATAGAAAACACATGGGCTCACTTGTAGAACGAGATGCAAGCTGCTTTGCAGAATCAAAACCTTCCACATGTTGATGCAGGGTTACTCAACTCCAGAGGCAAAGTATTGTCCTTAATGGTTAGTTTATACTAGGTTATTTATATTAATAAAGGAGAGCACAAAGTTAGTAGCTATTTCTAAATATTGTTGTGATATTCTGACGAATACTATATACTCGTATACTTACCATCTATAAAAAATATCTAAATTGTTGCAAAACTCATTTCCAA
Source organism: Odontocerum albicorne (assembly GCA_949825065.1). NCBI lineage: Eukaryota > Metazoa > Arthropoda > Insecta > Trichoptera > Odontoceridae > Odontocerum > Odontocerum albicorne. The sequence goes on from OX463856.1 coordinate 5,058,252, forward strand.
GTCTTTGCATACCAATTATAGAGGAGTTAATTTTATAATTAATATAGCAATTTTCGGCATAAAAGGGATTGAGTTGTCTTGTGGATCTAGTGCGAATACGAAATAAAATGTTTGCAAGTAAGTGAGGTTTGTTTGCAACGATTCACTCATTTAAAACAAACTCTACGACACAGCTTTGCTTTTAAAACAGAATTAACGTTGGAAATTCGACTTTGAGGCCCAGCAAGGACGAATGTTTTATGAATCTGCATCCACTCCTCGTTTGAATTTTAATTGTATTTTCTCCTTCTTCTTGTTCCTTTTCTTATAGATCATGATCTGTTTGTTCCGCTTGTTCCCCTTCTTGTGACGTGGATTGCCAGCTGTCACGCCATCTCTTCGGAGGTCTTCCCGGTAATCTTCTTCCGGCTGGGTTCCCTTGAAGGGTGACACGTGGAAGTCTGTCGTCTTGCATTCTGTTTACATGTTTGTTCCAGTATCGCCTTCGTTGTCTTCCCCACCTGACGATGTCTTCCGTACCACACTTTCTCCTTATTTCGGTGTTTCTGATTCTATCTCTTAGTGTGTTTCCGGTTATACATCTTAGTGTTTTCATTTCCGAGGTTCTCAGGAGAGATTTTGTTCTAGATGTGTCTGCTCTGGTCTCTATTCCGTAAAATTCCGTATCGGTCTCACACATGTCTTGTATATATCGCATGTCTTGTATTTTGTAATAATTATTAATGTTCAAAGTCGACCGTAAATAAATAAAGAATTATTGTTGAGTAACAATGAAAAAATGGCCGGCACCAGTTCCCATTTGAAAAATGTGGGAAAAGCCGATTTATTATATATACGTCAGCAACTGAGCGGTCCAAGGCTATTGAGAGCTGAAAAAACTCCTGAAATATTTCATCACTGAAAGAGGAATAAGCGATACGTAATTCAATTAGCGAGCATACACTGAACCGTTAAATGTAAACGGAAAAACTAAATAATGATCAAAAAAACATCCTCTATGGCATGGTTGATAAGACGCTTGACTTTCACTCGGGGTTTCGGGTTTGATTGTTGATGGTAGCCGAAAGAGGTCAATCTGGAAAATAAGTTTGTATTGTGACAATATTTACAAAGGTTAGATATGGGCGAGTATTGTATGCTTTTCTTACGTGGAAGTAGTTCCCAAAACTGTCACGACGAAATGCGAGTTCCACCATTTCTCAAGTGGATCTAAATACGAACGCTTGATAAATTGTACTGTTTTATACTTTCGTTATATGCGTGTGTCTAAGATTCATTTTCAACTTACGTAATTACGATCATATAACTTCATACCAGAAGGCATTGAACTGGTTGAATGTTAAAAATCGACGCCAAATTCACATACTGTCACTATTGTATAATATCCTTAACTGTCTCGCCACCCCCTCTTATCTCGCCGAAAAATTTCAGCGTCTTTCCAATCATGGCTTAGCGCTACGCTCAAACAGATATTGTTTATTGGCCTTTCCAGTCCACCGCTCCTCTTTCTTTACGTCGTCCTTTACTGTCCATGCAGTGGAGACTTTGGAATCAGTTACAAACCAATATAAGACTCGCTCTGTCCTTAGCATGCTTTAAGAAGCGACTGAAAACACTCTTAATTTCTAGTCAGTAAAATAACGTGTTTCATTCCTGATTTTTATTTTCCTTTCCTCTCCACCATCACTTCCTTTCTTTTTGATTGTAGATATCTCACTTTATATGAAAAATAATATTCGGGTGATTGTCCGTCTTTGTGGGGTTCGTGGGCATGTGCTCACGTATATGTTTATGGATTTCGTGGGGATGGATAGTCATTTGAATGATTTATGCGAGCACGTAACTTGCTTCTTTTACTTTTGTCTGGTTGGTTGGAAGAAATTGCCGCCTGGCAATAATTCCACCAGATTGTATTTGAAATAAAAGTGTTAAATAAATAAATACAACCTGATAGGCTTATTCAATGTGGCAATATCTTTCAACCAACCAGACATGTTAAAAAAGCATCCAGTGTAAACTAAGCTAGAATCCTTTTAAAAAAATCAGGTTTGCAAGGGAATCGAACTCGCAACATCCGGGCAGGGAGATAAACGTATTATCAAATTGAACCACGGAGGTTGTCATAAATGAGGTCGAAAAATATGTTGTCTTCTGACCACGCACTTATGTATCGGTATTGCCAATTTGAGTCATACCAAACGAATTAATAAACATCGATAACCACTAAACGATCAATTGAACCTATATACGAGGTAAGTCCAGAAAGTAAGTGTACTGAGGCTCTCACGACCGGATGGATTTTATTTTCGACATGTAGGCTACACTTCCCTGTAGCCTGACCCTTCCCCTCCGCAACGAGACGGGTTCGAGGTCAGTACGTTGAGAAGTGTCGACGCGACAACACGTTTCGTGAAAAATGTAAATCCAATCTCCCGCCAAGTGCGAAATACGCGGCGTCATCCGTTATCTCGTTTGGAAGGAAAAAACTCCGGTTGAGGTTTATAATGAGGTGAAAACTGCATATGGTGATAAAGCTATGAATCGTACGAGTGTGTACAAGTTGTGTCGCGAGTTTAAAAACGGTCGTACGTCTGTGCATGATGATCAGAGGAGCGGAAGACCTTCAATTGTGACTGACGAAATTGACGAAATTGTTTTGGGACTGTCAAGTCATAATTTTAATTGAATATATGCCTCAAGGGGAGACTATCAACTCTGCAAGATACTGTGAGACCCTAAAAAAATTGCGGAGGGCGATTCAGAACAAGAGGAGAGGCATGCTGACAAAGGGAGTCTGCCTGCTGCACGACAATCCCAGAGCACACACGGCCAACGCCACGAAGGAACTGCTCGCCTCGTTTAAATGGGATGTCCTGAACCATCCCGCGCATTCCCCTGACCTAGCACCTTCAGATGACTATCTCTTTACCTCCCTGAAGCTGCACATGGGTGGAAAAAGGTTTTCAACCGACGAGGAGGTAAAGGAGGAGGTGGAGAAGTGGACGGAGGGGTTGGCGGGAAACTACTTCGAGGAAGGCATCAAAAATTTGATACCCCAACTTCACCACCTGCATTGAGAGGAATATGGCGACTATGTCGAAAAATAGCTTACATATGTACTACGGTAACCACGTAATTTTTTTTGTTTAAATAAAAAAAAATTGTAACCTACAAAAATTCAGTACACTTACTTTCTGGACTTACCTAGTACATGACTTTTTTTTGTACATTGGTAGTTTTTTCTTTCAAAACAACGAAAAACAAACTCCTCTCGTTGACACTAGAATAATTAAATTTAAACTTAAAAAATAAACGGAAATACAAAAAAGGGTTGTCCCAAAAACACTTTTAATGATTATATATTCAGTTTTATTAAGGCACATCTAAGAATAAAACTTCAAATCAAACAAGACTGACTTGAATTTTCTAAGTAATAGCAAGAGCTTAACTTGATGACCATTATGGTACATACACTGCTGAAAATGTCAAATCGCAAATATCACGATTCGTTAGTTTTGGCATTTGGGCGCATTCTCTTTTAATGGTTGACTTCAATTTGGCCGGTTTTGTAAAATAAACTTTATCTTTGACGAGTCCCCATAAATAAAGTCTATTGGCGTGAGGTATTGGGAGCGAGAGGGCATTTAATGCTATCTCAACGTCCGATGGTACGGGAGATACACTATCTTCACACTACGTACACACGTACAGCGAGAAATCACACTATTTACACATGTAGCGGATGTCTCTTCGCTTCTTGTGATAAGCACATACTTAAGACGACCTCCGTGGCCTGGTGGTAAGACACTTGTCTGCCGATCCGGAGGTTGCGGGTTCGATCCCCGCTGGAACCCAGATTTAAAAAAAAATAGGATTCCAGTCTGGTTAACACTTAGGGCCTATAAAAAAAACATCTTTCTGGTTGGTTGGAAGAGATTGCCAAATGGCAATAAATTCGCCAGGTTAAAAAAAAATACTTTACAATTTATGCAGAATTTTTCTTTTTTGTCTGTTGATGGAATACATATCAACATATGTTTTAACACACTCTTTGACAACTATTTTTAGGGGTTTGCAAATTCCTTATTCTATTTGGACCCGAAGACTGCAAATGCTCTCCAGGTTCACATGTCAAAATCTTCAAATCTGATACTTCATGGCACATTGACGTCGAGACGTCAGAATTCATGCATTTTTTAATGTATAGTGTATTTTCTATGCTAGAAATCAGGAGAAAATAGTTAAAAGGTTGAATTGTTTACAAAAATATTGGCTAGATGTCGGTTATATGTCCTTTTTGGAAGTTGTATCGTTCATGTAAAACACGGGATCGGGACTCAATGCAAATTTAGTGTACGGCACCGGTACAAAGAACTGTATCATAGGTGAATGACTGCTGCGCAATGCTCGGAGAATTCGGGTCATGTTCAGAGGCGTAGATAGATCGTTGAAAAGGTAGCGGGGTGAAGAGATTCCTCTTAGGCAGGTATTAGCAGGTCTCAAGTAAAACACAGCAGGTAGAGTGCCAAGTGATGAATATCTCGTTCGGAGTCTCGGTCCAATGGTAGGACGCCTTACTCTTTCATCGGATAAGTTCTGACTGGTATGATATTTTATTTGGATATTTTGGTTCCTATTTTAGGAGACGGGGAGGGATAGTTTTATGTAATTTTTTATGAATGATTATGAGAAATAATAAGACGTTAAATACTTGTATACATGTGATGTTATATAAATGATATTACATACGAATATACATATATTTGTGGATGTGCGATGTCACACACGCTTATATATATAAGATGGGTGGTGAGAAAGAAATGGAGGTGAGATGATGGTGAGTAAATCATAGGATGTTGTATATAAATATGGGTATTTGGGGAGACGTGTGTGACTTTTAAAAATATATTAATACATAAATATGGGAAATACGCGATTGCCTATGGTGGGAGGCTGTCGTCTGCCGCTTGAGGTGTCGGTACCGGTGTAGAAATAGGTGTAGAAAATGGTGTAGAAAATGGTTTAGAAAATAGTATAGAAAATGGTGTAGAAAATGGTGTAGAAGACGGGGGGGCATTCAGAGTGACGGGGTCATTTGCAGTTGGGGGGGCGTTTGCGGGTGGGCGGGTGCGGAGAATAGATTTTGGACGTGGGTGCTTGTAATTGGTGTTCGCGTTGTAGTTTCCGAGATTTTGTATGACGGGGTTGGGATGTCTTGATATTGAACTGTAAAACCTTTCGGCCAGAGCGCGCATGTGATCGGGGATAGTTTCAAGTGCGGTGTCCGCGTGGAGTCTAGAGTTACGAACTATGTAGGGCGCGTTTAATATCATGCGGAGGGCTTTGTTTTGGACGATTTGAATGTGATTTATCGTGGTTACCGGCGCGTAGCCCCATACCGAAAGGGCGTATGTCAATTGCGGTCTGATGATCGCTTTATAAAGATGGAGTTTAGTGCGCGGACTTAATTTACTGAATTTACCGACCAATGGGAATAATGATTTTAGAGTTCCGAGAGCTTTTGCTTTTACAATGAGGGCGTGTTTGCGCCACGTGAGTCTACTGTCTAAGGTGAGGCCTAAGTATTTCACGTGGTCGGTCCATGGGACGCTCTGGCCGAAGAGTTTAAGAGTTCTGACGGGTTCGATGTATTTGCGGGCGAAGCGGACTGCGGTGCTTTTGGAGGGATTTATTTTGATCTTCCATTCTGTGCACCATTGCTCCAGAATGGGAATGAAGTCTTGCAGTCGGTTGTGGGAGTCGGACTCGTATTTGGATGATGAGAGGAATGCTGTGTCGTCGGCGTATTGCGCGGTGATACAGTGTGCGTTAGAAAATTGGGGCATATCGCTCGTATATATATTGTACAGGATGGGGGACAGGAGTGCACCTTGGGGCACACCTGCCAGAATGGAGCGCGGGGAGGAGTTTATTCCGTCTATTTTGATGGAGAAGGAGCGATTTTCTAGAAAGGAGGCGATGATTTGCACTAGTCTAAGTGGAATACCCGTCTTGTGTAGCTTGTATACGAGTCCGTTGTGCCAGACGGTGTCGAAGGCTTTGGCCACGTCTAGCGAAAGGAGGGTCGTGAGCCCTTTGGCTCTGAAGGATTTGATGATTTGCTCTACAACGCGAAGAAGTTGATGGTTGGTCGAGTGCATCGGCGTAAATCCGTGTTGCGATTCTGGAATGACGTTGCGCGCGTATATTTCAGTCGAGAGACGGTTGAGGATTAATCTCTCGAGCACTTTACCTAGGGTGGAGAGCAGACTGATCGGTCTGTGATTTTCGGGGATGGCGTGGCTTTTGCCCGGTTTGGGGAACATAATGACATCGGCGTTTTTGAACGGGGTTGGGAAGAATTTGTGTCGAAAGCAGGCATTGAAGATGGCTGTAATGGTGCAGATGGCTTTTTTAGGGAGTTTTTTGAGAGTGAAATTGTTGATTTTATCGGGGCCGGGGGCTTTTTTATTGACTAGATTTTTTATGATTGTTTGAATTTCTCGCGGTGAGAAGAAGTCTGAGGTGGGGGGAGTTTGTTCGTTGAGTATGTTGACAACTGCATTGTCGACCATTGTTGTGTGAGTGGGGTCTGAGAGATCTGTATTTGGCGAGAAGATATTCGCTAGAGAGTCGGCGAAGGTCTCTGCGCGGTCGCGAGCAGAAAAGACGGTGCCGTTTGGCCCTTGGAGAGAGCTGGGGCGGGGGGGCGTATTTCGGAGGCAACGTGTGAGTTTCCATTTGAGTCCTTCGTTGTATTCGAGGGACTCGACGAAGTCAGACCATTTATCATTTCGGATCTGTTGTAAGTGGAATTTTATTTTTTTTAACTAATCTGTTATATTCTGCTTTATACGAAGGGACAGCTGTGCGTTGCCACAGCTTTCGGAATTTATTTTTCTCCACAATCAGCGTTTTGATGTGTGGAGGAAGGGGGAGTCGGGTTTGACGGCGGGTCTCACTTTTGAAGCGGACGTGAGAGCGGATTTTATGGTGGTTGTGAAGTCGTATATAGCAGTATCGATGGAATTCGTGTCTGGAAAATTTGTTGGAATTTTAATGCAGTTGTCTACGTAGGTGGTGAAGTCACCCCACGAGGTGTTGTGCCGTGGAGGGGGTGAGGGTGAGAAGGGTGGAAAGCCATCCGTTAGGTGAAGTAATACCGGGTAGTGATCGGATTGAAGCTGGTGAACAGTCGTGAGATCTGTTTGATAGGGGATGTCATTATGCACGATGATGTCGATGACGTCAGGGCGATGATTGGAGTTTAGTGGATAGAGTGTGGGCGACGTAGGTCCTTCCACGAAGTATCTCTTCCGAGAAGAGATTTCGTCGAGCATTTTGCCACGCGAGTTGGGAGTATGGCTGTGCCAGAAGGGGTGTTTGGCGTTGAGATCTCCCGTTATGATGGTGGGGATGTTATCGGTGAAGAATGAGTCCAGTTCGGTCTCGACAAGTGGGCAAGATGGGGAGAGATAGGTGGCGCACAGTTTGAGAGGGCCGTGGTTGATACAGGTAGAGTGAACTGAGAATATGATTTATTTTGAAAGAGACCACTGCCTGCGCTTATGCCTCGCGAAATATCACAATTTTCGGGAGTTTGCGCAATGCAGATGCCAGCCGGCCAGCGATATAGTGTCAAGACGACCGTCAATAAGTCTCATTTCCGCTGCAGTCCCGATGCAGCGCGGACCCAAACAAAAATAAATATTTACATACAAAAATATCAAATTATAACCAAATTTACATATTAATAATATATACACATTAAGAGTGACGCATACGTCCGATACATCTAGTTTATCACGTTAAAACACGAAATTAAGATACAACGTGTTAATTAGGGATTTTTTAAATTACAACATATATACTCGTACATCGAAAGTAGAAAGAGAAGATATTGATGATGATGATGATAATTAAGATAAATTCGCACAATGCCCTCTTATCAATGATAGAAATGAACCCAGAAGGGCAATATAACCTTTTATAGACAATAAAAGATTGTTTTATTATGGCAGTGCGTATCCTGTTAGAGGCTTCTCTGGTCTTTTTTATGTATTATTTCGCATTAGGGCGTTGGTTTGTTCCCTTTTTTATATCAACTAATCAATCAATCATGCTCTTATAAGCATGGGGGTTTTCTATGGGGAAATTTGAAAGGTTGGTGTATCGATTTATCTGTTTATTTTTATCCTTTTGTTGTTTTGCCTGTTAAATTGATTGTTTTCGTGTGGGTCCGAGCTTTCATACGATATTTTTTCGAGTTAATTCATTAACTAGAAAAAAATATACATAGATTGATGCGTTACTGGTCAGTCTCTGTGGAATGAGACGCCTTTTATTTATTTATTTCAACGGGCATAAATCATATTTGTTACAAAATATTGTTAACCTTTCCCTTCCTGTGCTAAACAAATCCGCCCGTTCCGGTGATGTGTATTCAATACACATGTAAAAATGAGCGATTTAAAATCGGAAAAATAAGAATATTCATAGCCAATCGTTTAAATTAATTAAATTTGAAGTCAAAAGTGATAATAATTGAAATTTAATTGCTAAAAACATGAAAAAAAAACATCGGATGACGTGACGTTCACAAAACGGGCGAAGCGACCACCTCGAACGAAAGCTTGCTGGCTACTAAGCGAGTGAACTGAGATTCTATTTTTTGCGTTCCCATATACCGAAATAGAGTGAGAGTATGACGTGAATAGCGTCGCTTCCTCACCCATAGCGGTTTTTAGAATGAATATACTTACGTCACACACTGGCACACGTTTGGTGGTATTGGTGAATTTATTCCCGATTTTAACAAAATATCTCTGATGTCGCGATTTGTCAGTCATTGTCTAGCGTTCTAAGGAGTGGTCGCGTTCACTTTAAAGTATATAGACGGCAGAGACGACGCTTTGCAAAGCCGAAGTTAGCCGATTATGGCCGACAGTCTCTTTCTTAAGTCCGATGTGAATTACTTACCGCTGGATACTGTATTCGCTCTTCAATGAAAGGCATTTTTTCCGCCTAGTATTCGGGGGTATTCTCTCAAAAAGAGAAGAAAAAAAGTGATTTTGCTGGTGTACAACGGCACATTAGCTCAAGAAAAAAAATGGCACAGCTTTGCTTCCAGTGATCCTCTACTACGAGGCCTAGCAACGATGACGATGCAAAAAAAGACGAACCTTACGAAATAGCAAACCAAAACAATTTATTTATTTTACACTTAATTGTAAAATAATCTTGTGGGCTGGTTGCATGGGGACAATCTTTTCGAGCCAATCATATAAAATAGATAGAACATATTAAAATCGATACTAACCCCGCTTATAACCAATTATTCAGATATTTATTGTGTTATTTATTAAAAAATCGGCCGATTTCCATCTGATTCACTGCATTTTTTTAGTCTAGCAGCTATTAGTGTATGCATATCTATTGTACATATGTATGTCAAAATTTAAAGTATATAATATATTAATATTTTAATTAACTGTTTTTATGTAATATACAGTATTTAAAACATAAAATCGGTGTATATTATGGATATGGATAAAACATAAAATCGGTGTATATTATTCTATATGTGTACTACCTTGATCAAAAAGTTTTAGGACTTTATTCATAAAATCGAAAACAAAAGTTTATTCATCAAAATCGATATGATCCCCTTCAAAGTACTCCCATCGACTGCAACTCACTTACACCAGCGCTTGATCCAATCCTCGAAACACCGCTGGTACTCAATTTTCGGTATGTCCATCAGAGCCGTCTTTAATTTTTTCATGACATCCTCTCGGGCGCTGTAACGCGTTCCGCAAAGCGGTTTTTTAAGTCGTTGGAACAGGAAAAAGTCGCAGGGAGCCAGATCAGGTGAATTCGAAGGCTGCTGGATAGTATTCGTGTTGTTTTTGGTAAAAAACTCATGGAAATCATGTCTTTCGCGATTTCAACGCGGTCCTTTTTGTGCATGAAATTGAGGTCTTTTGGCACCAGTTTTGCAGCGACTCATCTGAGGCCAAATCATTAACCAAAATGTCTTGAGCGGATCCATAAGCGAGGTTCAAGTCCTCTGCTGGCCTTCTGATGGTCAATTTGCGGTTTTTTGTCAACATTTTTTTGATTTTATCGATGTAATCATCGGTTTTTGACTGCCACTGCGTTCGTTATTCTCGACCGACTCAATACCACTTCTGAAGCGTTCGTGCCATCGAAAAACCCTTCTCCAACATTTCCAAGGTCTGCGGACCGTTAAATCCGTTTTTCACACAAAATTTAATGCAAACTCGTTGATGCACAGTTGATGCCATTTTCAAACTTGTAAAAAATCTAAAACACGCACAAAAGTAGATTGCTCAGTACAGCGTAACTTTTACAAATGTCAAGCTATGACGCTGAAATTTAGAGGGAAGTGTCAATGATAGATGTGGTAACATAACAAAAGAATTCCAATCGGGTGACTGACAGCGCCACATAGTGGCCGGTCCTAAAACGTTTTGATCAAGGTAGTATGTAGAAGGGACTAAGGATGTGCGTTGAGATAGCAAAATAATGTGCTCTGTCTCTCAGTCTATCCCGACAGAGAAATAGCGTAATGGTGTGTACTTTTGTATGTTAACGTCTTATGTATGCTGAAAATAATATTATAAAAACTCTCTAACGTGACGTTAAAAATGATTCTTAAAAATGCTTATAATTTATGCTCCATAAAATATATTATGTACGAGTAGATCCCCATAATTTATGATTTTAAAGATACAAGATTTTATCAACGATTTGGAAGGTTGATTTAGATAAGGTTGGATTATTAAGGTTTATAGAGATTCAAACCACTTCGAACGTAATTTTAAAATATAAGGGTTTTATAATTTACTGTAATACGGGATAGAAGGAGTCGATAGTGTCACCAACACGTGAAAAGGATTTTTCGGTATAATGATTGCGATATTTAATATTTAATTCATATAATATATTTATTTATGCGTGTGCGATCTAAAATATGACAAGGGAAGTGTAAGAATGAGTGAAGTAAATGTCTTCTCTCTTGAATGTATTTCTATTTATTTTCTGTGTTTTTTTATCTTCTTGTTCTACGTGTTCAAGGGTGTGGGCTGAAAAACATCTGGTGTACCCGTGGCTGGGCTCGCCCTATATTGGTGGGGTGTATCTTGGCCGGGGGGATGTTATTAGATGAGCCCAGACCCAGAGTTTAGAAACATAGGGAAGATTACATTTTATGTTACATAAAGGGTCTTTCAAATTTAGTGGTTTTTAATGATTTTTTAAATTCTTGAATAAAACACACAATTTGTTTTGATTTCAAAAAACTTGTTATTGGTCATTGAAGTATGTGTGACATTTAAATACAAAAAAAAACCAATATCCGCCAAATGTCCACCTCTTGCAGCTCCACAGATGTCCACTCTTTTGTCGAAATTTTCGATGACATTTTTGCATAATTGCGGTTCTAACTCACCAATAACGTGAATAATTGCGTCCTTCAGCTCAGGAATTGATTGGGGGTCATTCTTATAGACCTGGCTTTGCACGTAACCCCAGAGAAAATAGTCCAACGGTGTCAGCTCACATGATCTTGGTGGCCAATTAACATCACCGTTTCCGGAGATTACAATACATAAAATAATTCAACAATTTGAACGCGTTGTTGTATTGTATACGACTCCTTTTTTATAAATTTCATACATTACACTTCACAAATGTTACAAGACCCAGGTAAGCTCGCGACGCCATGTGTGATTCATCCAAGAAAAACTGTTCAATTTAAAAGACCCTTTATAAATGCTCTTTAATTATGCCTAAATGTCATCGATATTTTTGACAAAAGAGTGGAGGTGCAAGAGGTGAATATATGACGGATATCGTTTTTTGTGTTTAAATGTCATACATTATACTTCAATGACCAATAAAAAGTTTATTGAAATCAAAGCCAATTCTGTGTTTTATTCAAGAATTAGAAAAACCGCTCAATTTGAAAGACCCTATACAAGAAACTTCTTTGTCCGAAGGTCGTTCGCATGTGTGATATTTTTTTCTATCTAGAGTTTCTTCCTCTTGATTTATAAACATAGTCTCCTTGAAGATCTACACAATGGTCCTAGCGATTTCCCAATTTTTTCATCGCGTTTAAAAAATAGGCTTTGTCAAATTCTGCAAAATAATCATTTACCGCAGTGACCACATTCTGATTGGTCGAAAATTTCTTCTCACCGAGCAAATTTATTCTGTTTCAGGAACAGGACGAAGTCACTCGAGGCCTATTTCGGAGAATATGGTGGATACGGAACCAATTCAATGTTCGATTTATGCAATTTGCCTATTGTGACCGTCAATTTGTGGGACGGCGCATTAGCTTGACAGAAAGCACTTTTTTGTTTTGCTAATTTAGGCCGTTTTTCCTTCAATTTGTCTTTCAAATGGTTTAATAATGCCACACAATATGCTCCCGTTCTTATCCTGCCCTTTCCAAGTATTCAACCATGATGATTATTTGACTATCTCTACAAACAATAACCATTACCTTTTCAGCCGACAAATACTTTCATCAGCGCGGCTGTTGACGTCTTCAAATAAGAATGTTTTAATACGGCACAAAGCTCTTTTTTTCCATCGTTGCAGAAAATGTCAAATTGATTGATTCAGATGGCTGTCAGAAGTTAATTAAGTGTCGCATCTACCCGAAATTTTGACAGAGGTCGCTTGAGGCTCACCAGCAGTGATGCCACTTTATGAAGTGACATCACTGCTCGTTGTCTCTCATGTAAATTTACCAAACTTTCTCGTACTACCCTCGTATATGGTAAGAGGTCCAGGTAAACAAAGAAAATGTAGTATGTGACTTATATTATATTCAACACTTTTGTATGTGTGTAGTATAAATATTTGAGGAACATTTTTTAGTAACCCAATTTTATTTCAACTCCTATCGTAGATTGCGCTAGATAGACACGATGATATTTCACCCCCCTTAATGGCGTAGGGGGTGGCGATGGTATCAAAAATATTTACTTGAAAAATGAAGCAAATAAGAAAATAAAACTACACATCATTAAAAAAAACGTATGAAAGCTTTTGATGGGATTCGATTCGAAATATTCTTACAAATTTATTTTATTCGGCAAATGCTAATATTATATATTAACATTTGCCGGATGTTTATTTATTTTTTCCAAAACCTTTTACTGACCACACAGATTTTTATTTTAGCAAAACGTATTTTTCAAACAATATTTGATATTTTAATTTGTTTTATCAAATACTGTTTATTCTACAAAAAGTGGAATAAACAGTGTTTGATCTTTAAACCTCCACAATATTAATGCCTTAGCTATAAATAATATATAATATTTGAAATTATTACGATACAAACAAAACGACCAGGTCAACATTTTTTTGTAATTCTTATAGTGTATATAACATAACCAGGTTATCCTTTCCCTTCCTGTGCTAAAAAATCCGCCCGTTCCGGTGATGTGTATTCAATACACATCAATACATATGTCAAAATGAGTGATTTAAAATCGGAAAAATAAGAATATTTATTGGCAATCGCTTAGATTAATTAAATTTGAAGTCAAAAGTGATAATAATTGAAATTTAATTGCTGAAAACATTAAAAAAAACATCGGACGACGTTCACAAAACGGATAAAGCGACCACCTCGAACGAAATCCGGCAGGCTATTAAAAAGAGAGAAGCGAGCGAACTGAGAGTCTATTTTTTGCGTTCCCATATACTGAAGTAGAGTGAACGTGAGACGTGAATAGCGTCGCTTTCTCACTCAGAGCTGTTTTTTAGAATGAATATCTACGTCACACACTGGCACACGTTTGATTGTATTGGTGAATTTATTCCCGATTTTCACAAAATATCTCTGATGTGGCCGATGAGTGCTAATTATTATTAATATTATTTTTTCATTCAATGCGTAAATGTATTACGGAGAAATACCTAAAATCTGAAGCGAGTATTTATTATATTTATAGAGATATTAAAGTTTTTAGAAGCAATGTGTACTAGTTACACATCACCGGACAGGAAGGGTTAAACAATATTTGTTATTCTTATGGCACATATAACATGACCAAGTCAACCAATATTTAAGATTCTTATGTTACATACAATATAACCAGGTCAATCAATATAAGTGATTCAAATTGTATATACATGACGATGTCAATCAATGTTTGCGATCCTTATGTTACATAGATGACCAGGTCAATCTATATTTGTGATTTTTATGGAACCTATGTTTGACTTATGGAACCTATGGTACATAGAACATGACCAGGTAAACCAATATTTGTGATTCTAATGGTACATACATGACAAAGTCAACTGATATTTGTGAATCTTATGGTACACATATACATACTTACTATCACGCTATTTCCCTGACGTGGTAGGCAGAGATAACAGAACGCCGGACTTTCCTATTTTGACACACATTTTTCGCCTTTTCTACATCCTTTTTTAATTTTTTTTATCTACTTTGCACGGATTTCTCCGGTTACACAAAGAGGGTCTGATTCTAGCGTTAGCTTATTCGTTAGAAAGAATATCAGCTAGGATTCTTCTCATACTGCTAGGCGGTAATATATCAACAGTGTCATTCAGTTGGTTCAATATCTCTATACCACGCGTGACTGAGTGTCGTCCTGTAAGTTGGTATGTAGAACAGAGGGTGCACGGTTATATTTATTATGTACATATAAACTTAATGCTTCTAGAATCGCGGGATGGTTAAAGCAACCTTAAGTAGGAATATCGCAATGGATTATTGCCTTCTTGTTTCGAGGCTTCTATAGTTACACACCGTGAGAAGTTCGACATGGTGAGCATATTTTGGGTAATCGCCCTTTGTTCTGTACCATATATATCTGAGGATTTTTTTTGTATTTGTTCTATATTGTTTTTATATTTGAGCTGATGAGGAGCTCAAACTGTAGATGCATATTCTAATTTGGTTCTAATTAGATAATTATATAAGTTTCGAAGGATATCGGCACTGTTAAATTCTCTTGATATTCTCATTATAAAACCGAGTAGTTTGTATCAACGTGAGACATGGTTAACGAACGTGAGTCCATACACCTTCTCATACAACTCCTTAGATTTTACAGACTTTTTAAATTTTCTTCTTTCAAAATATCATTAATTTGATCCAACCTAGCTTATCTTGGTTTTCCTCTACCATGCATTTCACTCATATTCTTCTTCTTCTTCATGTGTCCTGCCGGGTCCCCCCGACGTTGACGATCACTTGGGAGAAACCTTGTCTGTCCTGGGCAGCACGGAACAGCTCCTCCACACCTCTCATCCCGGTCCATTCTCTAATGTTCCGAAGCCAGGAGTGCTGCCTTCTTCCAACTCCTCTACGACCCTCAATCTTCCCCTTTATGACAAGTTGTAGGATTGCATACTTTTCATCTCTCATTATGTGGCCAAAATATGAAGTCTTGCGGAGCTTGATTGTTGTGAACAATTCTCTCTGTGTATTTGCTCTACGCAATACTTCAACGTTGCTAATCATGTCAGTCCAGGATATTCTTAGCATCCTTCGGTGGATCCACATTTCAAAAGCCTCCAAGCGGTTAATGATATTAACTTTGAGGGTCCATGCCTCGACACCATAAAGCAAAACCGACCACACATAACACTTGATCATTCTTTGTCTGAGCTTCAAATTTACATTATCGTTGCAGAGAAGATTTTTCATTTTATTAAAAGCTGCACGAGCTGCTTCTATTCTACATTTAATTTCTATATCGGGGTCCAGATTCTCAGTGATGATGCTGCCCAAGTACTTAAACTGCTTTACCCTTTCAATATTGACACCACCCAGCCGAAGATTTGCATTTGGATGACTTTCTCGACTGAAAATCATCAGCTTAGTTTTGTTGACATTAATGTTCAAACCATAATGCTCACCGGTGGAACTGATCCTATCCAAAAGCTGTTGAAGGTCTTCTATACTATCTGCCAGTAGAACCGTGTCATCAGCATATCTAATGTTATTGATGACTACACCGTTGACCTTGACGCCGATATCTATATCAGTCAGCGCCTGCTTGAAGACAAAGTCAGAGTACATGTTGAACAAAGTAGGTGAGAGTACACATCCTTGTCTAACTCCACGCTGAATGGGAATACTTTGTGAAGTGGTCCCATTTTCAAGTCTGATAACAGCGTTTTGGTCCCGGTACAGATTTTTAATCACTCTCACATCTTTATCATCTACATTACATCTTTGAAGCAATTTTATCAACTCTGTGTGTTTGACTCTGTCAAATGCTTTTTCATAATCAATAAAGCAACTATAAACATTTTTTCTTTGATCATGGCATTTCTGGAGTAAAACATTTATTGTAGTCAACGCTTCGCGGGTACCGAAGCCATTTCTGAACCCAAACTGGGTATCATCCAGGTCTTGCTCGCATTTCAGTCTTATTCTTGCATGTATAATCTTCAGAAATAGTTTAAGTATATGACTCATAAGGCTTATAAGACGATAGTCATTACATTTTCTTGGGTTTGGTTTTTTGGGTATAGTAATAAATAATGATGTTAACCAATCTTGGGGGATAATCCCTGTGTCATATATATTGTTAAATAGTTTGAGTAAGCAGTCAACATTATTTTCATTAATCAGCTTGATAACCTCCATGGAGATTTCGTCAGGTCCACCTGCCTTTCTGGTCTTTGAATTTTTAATAGCATGTAATAATTCCGATTTTAATATAGTAGGACCTTGATCACACTGTGGCATTTCAATGTCAATGCGAGAGTCTTTAAAGAGATTCTGAATATAATCTTCCCACTTCTTTTGAATGATTGAATCATCCAAAATTAGATTGTTTGAGTCATCTGTAAGGCATGATGGTCTCGGTCACTCATATTAACACTATATATTTATTTGTTTTTAAGTCTTCCTTCATTCATTCGTATTACATGCCCGAACCATCTCAGAGTACTCTTCTTCATCTTATTCAACATATCAACCTTAAGAATACATTACCTAATCACTTATCGTGTAGCATAACAATAATTATTTTAAAGGTTTTATATCCCATAAGAGGCTAACCAGTAAGCAGATACTTACGAGATGAAGCAATAGCGGACAGTTTATATCCAAGGAACTTAATGCAGAAAAATAGCTTAAGAATCTACTGCAAGAAGAAGAAAGAAAGACACATAGTAAATAATTAAATAGAAAATCTTTAAACATACATAGTTCCTATTATTTGTACCCCTTTTGCAATAAATGGGATTGGTTTTGAGATCCATCTTTCTTTAGACTTGAATGAAAAACGCCTTGTCGTTTAGAGCAGTGCTCCGCAACCGGTGTGCCGTGAGCCGGATACAGGTGTGCCGCGGTCAAATTCATTTTCATTATGTATTTAATACACAATGACAAATTATTTTTCATAATATTGTCTATTTTTCAAAATGTAGTATAGAATAATTATTATAACTAAATAATTTTTCAATGGTCCCCCAGCGCCTGATGCCAACTGTTGGAAACTGCGTAGTGTGCTTTGTACACACCATGGCTGCACCAAATTAGTCATATACTAAGAAAAATGACCCTTATGCGCGTCGCTGAAGACTCATGCCTAATTAAATGCCTATATATTTTAGCTTTTGGTGTGCCGCGGAATTCTAGGAAGAATTTTGGTGTGTCGTAGGTGAGAAAAGGTTGCGGAGCACTGGTTTAGAGTACGCTGTTGTGAATATAATTGAATGATTTTGTTAGGTTAGTGGAAGTAAGGTATACATTCCTTAAGGTATTATCCTTAGACGGCATTTTGACTTGTTTCATTGATATGTTGGCGAACTCCCTCAAGGTTCACGTGAAAATTGGTTTAATTGTTGATGATATTTCAACTTAATTTTATACTTTTTTCATAAAAGCCCTCCGCTTAATATGTTTCCAATTTAAAATCCCCCCCTCTGGATATTCAGATTTGACCTGCCTTAAATATTCACTTTCATTTTTCCCCGCTCCATTCACTATTGTATCACATCTCTCCCCACTTCTCTTCCCCTACCTCATCCCTATTATATTATATTATTTACACTTGTAGAGGAAGTATATTTTTTAACAATTTAGTTTATTTTCGCCTGACGATGAAGACGGTGGTCTTCGAAACTGCTTGTAAACCAGTCGCTTCTCAAAGCAACCGTCCTTGGCATGCTTTACGAAGCGACTGAAAAACCTCTCAATTTCTAGTCAGTAAAATAACGTGTTTCATTCCTGATTTTTCTTTTCCTTTCCTCTACACCATTCCTTCCTTTCCTTTTGATTGATAATATCTCACTTTATATGAAAAATAATGTTCAGGTGATTGTCCGTCTTTGTGGGGTTCGTGGGCATGTGCTCACGTATATGTTTATGGATTTCGTAGGGATGGATAGTCATTTGAATGATCTATGCGACCACGTAACTTGCTTCATTTACTTTTGTCTGGTTTGTTGGAAGAGATTGCCGCCTGGCAATAAGCTCGCCAGATTGTATTTGCACTAAAAGTGTTAAATAAATAAACCAAAATAAACCTGTGGTGAACACAAAAATATAAAATAAGTTTTTCATTTACTTATTTTTCGTTATAAAAAAAACATGGCATCACAAAGTGAAACTATAGTCTTTTCGAAGATTCAAGAAATATCTGTGTAGTGTTCATATGCATAAATTATGATAATACTTTTTTTTTCAATAATTTTCTCAAGCCACACATGACATTCAAATTTCAAACAGGACCAGCAACGGCCAAAGCCCTGTCATAATACCCCATTCTAATGGATCGATTCGGAGCAATCAATTTATTTGACGAAGACAAAAACGACGAAATCAAGGCTTTGATCGAGAATAACTAGGGTTAGTACGACATGACAGATTACTTTAACCCTGAATATAACCAAAATCACTTTCCATTTGGTGTAATTCTGTGTTTGAATTTAATATATTGTAAAAGAATGAAATCACTTTCAGGAAAACTCAACAGTTAGGGCATCCCTGTCTTACAGTAACAGAAACACATTGTTAAAAAATGAAAATGAAATGAAAGTGATATCACGCAAGTTATTTGCAGATAGCTGTCATATTATTTAGCAACTTATGATATTTGCTAAAGGGCTCTTAAAAATTGTAATTTTCGAAATCCTTTCATTATTTCAATGGAAAAAAAATAAGTGGGCCTCTTCATTCGAGCAACGAAAAGCCTTGGGAAAATGAAAAACCATAAGAGAATATTTTAATCTCGCCGAGAGAGGAGGGAAAAGAGAGGAAAAAGACGCCAGCTTTGTATTGTTTCGTTCCATATTCAATTCTCTTCAAGTTATAAATATTTAAGATCTTTCGTACAACAAGCAAGAGGGCTAAGGGCAGTTAAATTTAAGGAAGGGTGACAAACGTTTTTCTTTATGAATCAAGTCAGATTAATCAAGGAAGGGCGAAACAATGTGTTAGTAATTTATGTTTTATCATTTTAAAAATGCGTGCTTTTTACACATGGGTTGACTATGTATGGAAGAATACTAAATGAAGTAATTAGGGATTAGAGTGAACTTAAGGCGGATGTGCGGAGTAAGATGAAAAAATTAAGAATTAATGAATAAAGACTATCAAATATACAGTGCAAATGTGAGTGGAAGGTGTGTTAGAGGAAGCCAAGGAAAGTGTAGTTGAATTAAGTATACGATATCTTGAAACAAGCAAATGTTAAAATCAAAGACTCGTAGGAGCTGTATGAATGTAAAAGAGGCTAAGGATGTGTGTCGAGATAGAAAATTCTGGTTCTCTGTCCTCTCTGCCTACTTCAACAGGGAAATGTCGTGATGGTATGTATAAATGAAGAAGATCAGTTTAAGAGGGAACGAATGAAGAAATACTAACAAAACAAATATACAATGCAAATGTGAGGGGAAGGTGTGGTAGAGGAAGATAAAGGAAAATATGGTTGGATTAAGTGTACGATATTTTGAAAAAAGGAAACGTTAAATCTCAGAGGAATTGTAGGAGTTATATGAGAAGGTGTGTGGATGTATTGTAGAATAGGCGAAAGATATGTGTTGCGATAGGAAAGTCTGAATAGGGAGACGGCGTGATTGTATCAATGCACGTATTATATTATTCATTATTTAATAGAACACGAGTTCAATGAAAAGTGAATGTTTTACGACTTACGTGGCCTAGTTGGTAAGACGTCTGTCTTTCGAACCTGAGGTTGCAGGTGCGATTCCCAAAGGAGCCCAAATTAATAAAAACACGTTTCAGTCTGGTTTTCACTTAAGTCGTCATAAACAACTTTCTGATTGATTGGTAGAGATTGTAATATGACAATAATCCAATGAGGTTGTAGTAAATACAAACAATTTTATACACAATTCGCTCGGGCGCTGCTATAGCTGACAAACGGGATTTATTAAATATTAGTGTGTTCGATTCCAGAGTTAGATCGCTCTTTAGGAGAGTTATCCCTCTAAATTGTCCTTTCAAAAAGATAAATTAGAGGGAGAAGCATCTCTCTAAATTGTCCTTTAAAAAAAATTGAACTGTACATTATTAATGTTTTTATTTTATTTCATAATGAGTCGCTCCATTGGTTTAACTTGGGCGTTGATTGGGATACAACTTGCGTAAATAAGGGATCAAGATACAAATTAATTACATAATCTGTCCCTTTGAAAAAATCTGGCTGATCATAATGAAATCTTGGTCTTAACATTATAAGAATTGTTACTGGGGATGCATAGTTACAGATCATTAGAGTGGAAGATCTCTTCGATTGGGGGTCCATTTTTTTGTTTCCTCAGGGGTAACTTAGTAAACCCATCCGTCCTGAACAGTCGTGGTTTTGTATGTTCCGGATAATTATTTGAGACAACGCACCACCCATAGATTGTTCTATCAACCTATAAGTCGAACCAACCTGCCTTTGGAGATGCCGGTAGGTAGAGCAATCACACTGTTAGATAGATAGATAGATACGAGTTTTTTTTCTTTTATTAAATTTTTTAAACCATCCTCTGCATTTTACTGCACCGTTTATCTTTTTGTCATTGATTTGAAGGAATACCTTTTCCACTGTTGTGTCGTATGTGTGTTTGTGTTATTTATCTATGTATACTTATATTAAGTATTTTGTGTACGAATTTATCCATAATTTTAACGCTCTCTGTATCTCTGTTCTTCAATCGCATCAACCATAGTTGGGCATGGTAACTATCTCCAAAGGCGTTCGACCGCTCATGTCAGCGGCCCTGGTGGCGCAGTTCAGGTAAGGCGTCCTCCCGCTCATCCCGGGGGCCTCAGTGTGGCGACGATGGTGAAGACGGTAAAGATGAGGTGACGATGCCGGAGAAGACGGCGAAGACGGTGCAAGGACGTATCGCGGCGAAGCTTTATGAGCTTTCTTTGCTCATTATCTTTTACTTCACAACCGTCTGAGGGACTGTAGGCTGATCACACTGTTTACCCGTGTGTGTCCTCATATAGACGTATTTCATGTGTCACTCAGCTCCTTGAGGAAAAAATCTCTTAAATTTAGTTTAGTACTTGAAATAATCATTTTTTTTAATGTTATACTCGTATTATCTAACATGCTATATTTTGTCATAGTGTAATATATACATTTTTACAATCGTTTTTATTACTCTTAAAATGTTGAACTTTTTTATACATGTTTTTTTTTTGTATTTGTTATGTTTGGTCTTTGTACGAATTAGGGAAACCTATAATGTGCAAAAGACCTAAAAATAAATTATTAAATGAAGTTTTATAAGTAAATAAAAAGAAGGCTAAAATTAATGAGAGTAAGATAAATATGATAGAAATGAGAGATTGAGTACGCCGGTAGGATACACCGTGCAATATCCCTCTTCATTCTTCCATTATCTATTTAAATAGCACAATTCTTAAACTTTTTCTAATAGTTCATTATTCATCTATATGTGTATATTGCATCGCTTTTCCTTTCACATTTTTCTATCACGAACTTTTTTCAAAAAATATAAATTATATGTTATGTGATGTCAAACAAGATACGAAGGATTATAGTGCAATGGAAGTTGAGCGTCGAAAATTTCTATATTAGAAAAAAGTTTTCGAAATTGGACTTAGTACAAAATAACATTAATTAGAAGTGTGAGTTTGTTCTTCTCAAGTTGGAGTATTTGTATAAATATCAGAATTGATAAATATTTATCAAGGGTTAAGCGAGAAGCCACGAATATTTTTATACATCCCTGCTTCTATAAATATATATTTTTTCTTAAGTAAATCTATACGAACTGAGTTACTGAATAATTCTGACTAAGTTATTAATTTCGTTATCCTATTTTGTTGACAGGACGTAATAAGTAAAGCTTAAGGAACAGTATATATCTTAAAATATATTTTTTTACAACTAATGAAGCATAAAATATGATCAAATAGTCTAGAATAGATATTCATATGATAACCCAACCCTGAGGTATTATTATAATGTAATTTTAAACTGTTTTAAAAATGTTGACCTTAGTTCCAAAAATACCGACTTTTTACAGCACATTTATCAAATAGGTATTATAATCGTTGTGAAGGAAATTCCTCCTTTCTCGTATCTTTTCACGCTTTTTCATTCTTTCATCTCCTACGAGACTTCTTATCCCTTATCTTTTCCATCTTGTCTTCAAGGTTCATATTACTCTTTGTCATGTATCCCTGACCTTATTGAGGTTTCTGACCTCTAAATATTTGCTCCCTGGATGTGTGAAATCAGAAACAAAAGAAGTATTCTTGGAAATAATGTAACTATATCATATTGATTGCTCCGTCCGTGGATAGAAAGACATGGAGATCTACCTTCTTTGTCTATCTCAAAAGAGATATGGCGTTATAGCATATTTGTATTTTTATAATAATAAAATGAGAATTTATATTATCGTTTCTAGGTCTCGTGGAGTTTAATTTCTATCTTCTTTAAGTGTTTGAGTCGTTGCACACCAGCAAATTCTCCAGCCGCACAGCCGTACTGGATCCAATTGCACACCGAAGTGAGACGATCGTAGCACACCAGATTTTTTTTTTCTTTATTTTTTTAAATAATAGATATGACCAAAGTAACAGGTATACTTATATCCCCAAATACTACGAGTAGGTGTAAAAAAATGTCGAGTAGCATAGTGTAAGGTTCGAACCGAGGACTTTCAGCACGGAAGTCCAGTACGTTACCGCAAGACCACGCACTTTAATAATACAATTTATGTAGCGCCATTTATTGAGCAGACTCTCCTCAATCTCTCGAGTAGTAAGATATTAATGGAAATTTTAAGACATCGTTTTTTTCAGTTGGTAAAACATGTAACTAGCCGATAAATGATTTAATTGTGTGGTATCATCAATGGATGTCATTGGTAGTCCAAATCCTGACATAATCTGGGAATATTCGAGAAATAATCATTGCGCCCCAACCGCGGGGCCATACGCTATCTGACTCAATATTTCATATCCCCACGGTTGGGGCGGTACTCACGGAAAGGTTAAAGACGCTCTAATTTGATATTAAAATAATAATATTAAAAAGTAAAATTATGTACCACCATTTAGAGAGTCTCCTCCAGGGCGCTCTTACTCAGAATTGTAACCCACTCATAAATTTTTATAAGAATTCTCAAAAATCATTGTCTTTAAGTGCTTCCTAAAGTTGCACACGCCAACCATATCTCTGATATTAGGAGGCAGACCATTTCACGTCATAGGTTATATATATTCTTTCGAAAAAAAGGAAAAACATGCCGGTGAGTTCCAATCGTCTAACTTCGGTGTGCCACCAGACACCATGCCACCCCTTCGGTGTACATCAGTGTGGCCAGTGAGTTTGCTAGTTTGCAACGGCTTACTCACTCAAAAAGAAGAGTAGGATAAAAGAAGGATAACAAAAACTCCACCTCGATTTGAGGGGATCCTCGATGAGGTCCAGCAACGACGACGGATAAACGAAGATTATTCGCAAAAGGGGTTACGTTTCGGACACTGTAGATTATTTTTTTTACCTAAAACATTACTTTGTTCGTATTTTCTCCCCGAAGTATTTTCAAATACCAGATAAAAAATGGGAATAAATTCTCCATTTGAGATATATAAGATACATTCAATTTGGGCCCACAGTGCCAAAATACACTCGCTACGTGATCTTAATACAAATCTTGGACTTTAGAAGTAACAACTGCTCCGTATTTTAATAGGAAATAATGAACAAAGTGTAAAAATTCCACATGTCTACATTTAGCAATATTAACGTATCTTTCTTATAATAATAATTTGTGTTTTTATCTTCTATAATTGTTATTTTCATCATAATGGGTGTTTTTACCTTCTAAAATTGTTATATTTAATCATAATAGGTGTTTTTACCTTCTAAAATTGCTATTTTTTTTATCATAGTAGGTTCAATTTTCTAAAGTTGTTATTTTTAATCATAATAGGTGTTTTTATCTTCTAAAATTGTTATTTTTCATCAAAATACGTGTTTTTATATTCTAAATTTATTATTTTTAATCATAAGTGTTTTTATCTTTTAAAATTGTTATTTTTAATCATAAGAGGTTTTTTTACCTTCTAAAATTGTTATTTTTAATCAAAATAGGTGTTTTTATCTTCTAAAATTGTTATTTTTCATCATAATAGGTGTTTTTATCTTCTAAGATTGTTATTTTTAATCATAAGTGTTTTTATCTTTCAAAATTGTTATTTTTAATCATAATAGGTGTTTTTATCTTCTAAAATTGTTATTTTTAATCATAGTAGGTGTTTTTATCTCCTGAAACTGTTATTTTAATACGTGATTTTTTTCAGAAAAATGACTTATTTCACACATGGATGTCCTCTATGCCCTAGTTGGTTAGATGCCTGTTATTCAAATCGTGGGTTACCGTGGATTTAAAAAAAAATCTAGTCCGGTTTACACTCAAGGCTTGTATAACACACGGCGTGACTGTGAAACAAATATCCAAGATTTATCAGATGTGCACCATCTTTTATTTACGTTTGACAGATAATTTAAAGAATATAAAAATAAACCAAAAAAATTCATCCTGATTTTCCATATTCTCTCTGCCTAATCAGCTGCTGACGCGCTCTTGAAGCTACTCTGCCTAATCAGCTGCTGACGCGCTCTTGAAGCTACTCTGCCTAATTAGCTGCTGACGCGCTCTTGAAGTTACTCTTTAATTCATCATTAAGATAAGAGTTTCTGAGTTTTCTTCACATTTATTTCTAGACCAAACATTTGATACACCTGTGTATAGGCACTTATGATCTCTCAGAAGTCATCCTCTGAATTCGCAGCAAGATCGCAATCAACCGATACTGAAGGAATAATAATAAAACAGTAGTATGAAAAGGTGTATAGACGTGGAAGAGACGAGTATGAAAAGGTGTATAGACGTGGAAGAGACGAGTATGAAAAGGTGTATAGACGTGGAAGAGACGAAATATGTGTGTGTTGAGATAGGAAAGTCTAGCGCTCGTCCTCTGCCTACCCCAGTAGTGAAACGTCGCGATGCTATGTATGTTTTATTTTTTGCATTTTTCAATTTATTTAAGTAAAACAAAATAAGATACTTTGATTGAGATTTTTATATATTTTTTATATATCATTGAAATTTTATATTGTGCAAAAAAAAATATTAAGATAACAGGAAGATAATTATATGTTAGATATCGGAAAATATTAAGATAACAGGAAGATAATTATAGATATCGGAAAATATTAAGATAACAGGAAGATAATTATAGATATCGGATAATATTAAGATAACAGGAAGATAATTATAGATATCGGAAAATATTAAGATAACAGGAAGATAATTATAGATATCGGAAAATATTAAGATAACAAGAAGATAATTATAGATATCGGAAAATATTAAGATAACAGGAAGATAATTATAGATATCGGAAAATATTAAGATAACAGGAAGATAATTATAGATATCGGAAAATATTAAGATAACAGGAAGATAATTATAGATATTGGAAAATATTAAGATAACAGGAAGATAATTATAGATATCGGAAAATATTAAGATAACAGGAAGATAATTATAGATATCGGATAATATTAAGATAACAGGAAGATAATTATAGATATCGGAAAATATTAAGATAACAGGAAGATAATTATAGATATCGGAAAATATTAAGATAACAGGAAGATAATTATAGATATCGGAAAATATTAAGATAACAGGAAGATAATTATAGATATCGGAAAACGATGCGAGGAAATCTGGATTGAAAAAAAAAAAAAAATCCTTATCATTATATTTTCCAAGGTAAATTTCACATAATGCAGCTCTCTGCAATGGTTGCATCCAACCGGAAAAATCAAATTGCACTTCTCGGGACGATATAACGAAGTTGCGCTGCACGATAAAAAGAACTATTCCACAATGCAATGTTTTACCAAATTTTTCTCTGATTTAAATTCTCGCAATTTTTTATAATTCTGTTGTATTGTGTTGCACTTTCTTTGTGTAAAGTAAAGGCTTGAAGTAAAAACCAGATTGGAACCTATTTGAAAACCAGATTGGAACCTATTTGAAAACCAGATTGAAACCTATTTGAAAAAAAAAACATTAAATCGCCAACGGTAATTCAACTCGCAACATCCGGATTGAAAACAGATAACTGTAGTAAAATGTAAATAAATTGATAAAATAATTATAATTTTATGTTTTTTTTCATTTTATTTTTATTCATTCTCACTAGACTAAATGGCCATCTCTGTTGCCTGTTGATAAGATGCTAGTGTATTTAACATATTTTTGGTTGGTTTCAAGAGATTTCCACATCACAATAAACTCATAAGATCATACTGTATACAACGAAAATTTAATACCGAACGGTTTCAAGTTCGATTCTCAATGGTAACACTCCTAAGGAAGGCTCTCATTTAGAAATCGAACCCAGTATTATTGATAACTAAAAAAAAATTACAAAATGAAATGGGAAGGTAATGGATTCGGTCAATATATTAGGTGATTTAAAAAAAAGGACTATAATTACCAAAAGAAGACAAACTACAAATACAATTTTATAAATCTTTCGGTACGTGATTTCGGCTTTTGGTGAAGTGTATGTGTGTAGTGTTCATACATTTTGACAAGACCTAAAAAGTTTTGTCTTTAGGTGCTTCTTAAAGCTGCACACGCGATCCATATTTTATAACATTTATGATATAGGCCGACCATTTCACGCCATACGACCACCAACGCCCAAATATTTCTAGGGGATGACAGCTAGCGGATATTTCACGTTTTCACATGGTTTCGCTAATGTCTTCTGCAGATTCTATTCTATCTCACAATATCCTTGACTGTATATCTTCTACACATATTTCTCAAATACGAAAGTATCTAACTATATCTTAAGTATTTTGACTGCAACCCCTCTGAAGGCTTTCATTTCATTAGTTTTGAGTATAATTTGTATATACTCTAGACTATATTCCATAAGCATATTGGCCTCAAATATTTTTTTTAAATTTTAAAATATAAATAAGTATAAATGTGAACCAATTTATATTGTCCAATAAATGGTATTGTGTCTATTTTAATCATGTTTTAAACATTAATTTCCAGTTTTAGTATTTCGCATACAATTCTCGTTATGGTGCTAGGCACTTAACCCTCCGTCGGGCGCAATACAAATCCTAACACGTTCGGGCGCAACATATCTGTGAGATTAAAAATGAAATTTCTGCTTAGGTTTAACGGAAAGCTTATAAAGCAAACTGAACGTTTCACTCAAACATGATTATATAACATTTGAACATTTCTTTGCACTTTTCAATAAAAAAAAAAAAAATTTTCTCAGTTTGTTTTTCTTAAAATAGAAGATAACTAGTTTACAACATTCTCAGTCTTTTGTTGGCAGCTTATCAACACCACTTAGGCAATTCAGTAACATCACATTTTTTTTAGTCATTTAATTCTCACAATAGGTTTGTACAAAAGATTTAGCACAATAAAAAGTATGTGGAATTAATTTTCACGTCTTCGTAAGGTTCAGGTGTCGAAAATAAAAGCAATAACTTAACATTAGAAAACACTATGCTAGCACTTTTTCAAACATAATTTAGAATGTAAAATTCAAATTCACTTGTGATCATAAAACGTCTTTACAAAAACAAAAGGGAGTAATCAAAATATGATAAGAAAGTTATTCCTGATTAGACTCACGCTGAACATTTTCGAAAACATTCTTATAACAATTTTCACATACCATGGGTGCATGTTTGTATTCATATAGTAAATAGCGATCAATATAATTGAATAAGGGACTAGAACATAGATATACGAACTATTGCAGGTATATAAAAAGAAATATTGATAAAAAAAATAAAATCGGAAATAAAAATACTAACGTAATCGGGCGCAACTCATCCAGCAGATTAAAACGTCCGTCACGGAGACCAATAATGTACTGAAGAAATAAAAAATATACCCTTGTGTGAGGGGTAGAGAGTAAGTAAGCTACTGTAAGCCTCACTTCTTTGTCGGTAAACCTCGCCCATTTGTACAAAAAAAAACTAGGTACCTCATCTCACAGATTAGATGCACCTGCCCAAGGGTTAATTGTGACAAAATTATCTGGTCCCCTATCAGTCCCACTATGAACCATTTTTTCCCCACCGATTTCAAGTCGAGCAGTTGAATACAATTATTAAGAAAGACGAGAGAGGACACTCGCCTAATGAAAATCAGATTATATACTATGCGAGTATCTTTAAGAGGATTAGTTCCCGTTGCAAAGCGCATCGTTAGCAACTCCCCCATACACAGGCTTGGAAACTTGTATATCTATAAACCTGTATAGCAAACAGTATACGCCCCATTAGTACGAGTATACAGCCGTGGTGCACCCTTAGCCTAGAGCTATACGAGTAGGTTCTCGGAGGATTGAAACTTGATACTACAATATTAAGGGCGCTTGTTTTCCCGGGATCGAGATCCAGGGAATATTTTACCATATTATAGAAATAAGAAAGTTGGGAATTTTTATATCACATTGTTCTACGAGTACATTCGTGGTTTCAACTTACATTATACTCGTACATAACGTTAAAAAACAATTTTGTTTTGGATGTAAACTGTTGTATGGACAATTCTCAAACGACCGCCGGGTACTTTCAAACATTTCTACTTTCAAACTACTTTTAAATATTATATTTGAGGATCTTCATGAATAATATGGTTTAAGCAATCCTCATCGAAGTCCACTGGTCGTCCCGATAGCTCCATGTCTTTCAGGTCGAAATTACCGTCTTTGAAACGCAAAAACCATCGACGAGCTGTCTTTTAATTCAAAGCGTCTTCACCGTACACTTCGCAAATATAACGAGCAGCTTTGGCAGCTTTATTCCCTCGATTGAACGCGAACAGAAGGAGGTGTCGAAAATGCTCACTTTTGTCTACTTGACATTCCATTTTGAAGGCTTGTAATCATTAAAATAATATATTTAACGTAAAAGCAAACACAATATCTTGTTGAACAGAAAATTTTCTTTCGAATGACGTATAACATTTACCATTTTGTTTTACTTTTGGTGCTCATTTTTTAATTGGAAAAAAACGGACACGGCTTATGTTTACACCCAATAGTTAACAAATATGTTCTTGCTAAATAATTAGTTGTAAGATTTGTTATCTAGTTATACGTAGTATGTAAGGTGTTAATTATTTCTACGAAATCATATATTAAGATTATAAAAAAATAAAAATAAAATTACATGTAGATAAATTAGATTAAGTAAGTTCATAAATTATAACATATAAATAAGATTAGTTAAGTAATAAATGTGTATACCATATAGGTATATAGTAGCCTTGACAAATATTTTTACAATATATTACTTTGTTTAATAAATAAAAAGTTAATAAATATAATTTGAAAAGTATAAATAACAGATAAAATGTAATCAATTTTGGTATCAGAGTTATCCGATGGGTTGCTAGATAACCAAGTCACCAGCCGCGTGCCTGCGCACCGCTCCGCCAGCGCGCGCGTATCTCAAGCGTACATCATACTTTGTAATGAATTTTGAAAGTATTGGTATTTAGAACAGTCCTGTTGTCATTATTTTATTATAAGTTAAACAATTAATTATGTGATTAAAAAATATTACATTAAACATGTCAAAATTCTCCTACTTCGTAACTGTTGACATTTTTTATAATATTTTAATGCTTCTCTTGTGATAATCTCACCTATAACTTTCTTTTTAGTAATTTCTTTCAACCAACCAGAACGATTTTAAAGAGGCCTTAAGTGAAAACCATATTTGAATCGTTTTAAAATAATCGGGTACCAGTAAGAATCGAATCCGCTCCCCCCAAGATGAAAGACAGGCGTTTTACTAACAAGGTCAGGGAGGCATTTGCCTTTAATGAACGTTTCTATTGCCTCCACCCATTTGTCATTAGACCCGCAACGCTGTATATAAAATATTTCTATATTGAATAGAAAAGCAAAGAAATCAATTTATTACTTAATTATCTAATTTTAGTTTCAAAGTGTCGATAAATTTTAATGGTATCACGAGATTTGGTCATTTAAAAGTGAAACTTTGATAAAAGTCTAGATATTACTTGTTAAAATCGAAATCGCTTTTCCGGAGTAGACAGAAATATAGCAGAAAATAGAGATGTGAAATAAAGCTCGCTATGCGCTATATTGAGCTGTACACAATATACGAGGTTTTGTGTGCTATGGGGAAACGCTGAGCGTTGCACAACTATCTGGAATATTGGCACTCGAAACGCTTTTTAAGTGAGATTTAAATAGGTCGACCTCTCTAAGTATGTGTAATGGTTTCTGATATTGCCTTATTGTTTTAGGTTTGTCGTTTTTTTTTCGTCATTTTCTTCAAAATTGAAGTCATGTATATGATATACTTTATTTATAAGACCAGACACATATATTCGTATTTTACTTTGAAAAAAACACTTAAAATTGGGTTACATCTTATGGTCCCAAGGTAGGTTATACGTGGCAAAAGTGTACGTGACACAAGGTGTAAAATGCCTGTGTCATTCGAGGGGAGTAGCACAGTGCAGGGTTCGAACCGGCGTCCTTCCACACGGAGGTCTAGTGTATTACCGCACGTCCATTGGAAAACAAAGTAATTTATTTTTAAATATTCGTTAGGTTATTTATTTATTTTATTTATTTAACATTTTTATTGCAATACAATCTGGCGGGCTTATTGCCAGGCGGCAATCTCTTCCAGCCAACCAGACAAAAGTAAATGAAGCAAGTTACGTGGTCGCATAAATCATTCAAATGACCATCCATCCCCACGAAATCCATAAACATATACGTAAGAACATGCCCACGAACCCCACAAAGACGGACAATCACCCGAACATTATTTTTCATATAAAGTGAGATATCATCAATCAAAAGGAAAAGAAGAGATGGTGGAGAGGAAAGGAAAAGAAAAATCAGGAGTGAAACACGTTATTCTGTTGGTTGGTCGAAAAAGATTGCCACCTGGAAATAAATTCGTTACGTCGTATTGCATTTAATAAAAGTGCAATACAATATAAACATATTTTAAAGCGTTTGTAATAATGAACACTAAAACAATTTTAACATTTTTGTTTTCTTTTGCGCTTAATTTGTTCAATACACATCAACATTCCTAGCTGATTATTTAAAGCAAATGTCACTTAAAAAATATTTAACGAAAAATGCCCACGATCCCCACAAAGACGGACAATCACCCGAACATTATTTTTCATATAAAGTGAGATATCATCAATCAAAAGGAAAGGAAGGGATGGTGGAGAGGAAAGGAAAAGAAAAATCAGGAATGAAACACGTTATTTTACTGATTTGAAATAAAGAGTTTTTTTAGTCGCTTCTTAAAGCATGCCAAGAACGGAGCGAGTCTTATATTGGCTTGTAACTGATTCCAGAGTCTCACTGCATGGACAGTAAAGGACGACGTAAAGAAAGAGGAGCGGTGAACTGGAAAGGCCAATAAAAAATCTCTGTTTGAGCGTAGCGCTAGTCCATGATTGGAAAGACACTGAAAATTTTCGGCGAGATAAGAGGGTGTGGCGGGACAGTTAAGGATATTATACAATACAATAGAGATTAAGGATATTATACAATTATTTATATAATATTTGAGAAAATAACAAAATAATTCCAATAAAAATAATTAGTATAAAGTATATATCTTTATTTAAGTATACGATAAATCTCAAGGAAAAATGATGGGTAATTGTATAGAAAAGTTAGAAGATATAAAGAAGCAAATAATGTTTTTTTAGATTTCTTTAAAAAAAATTAAGGGTGGATTTTACATGTTGTATTTTGAATACTTAAAGTATTAAAAAGATATTCAATTTGAGTATTAATAGAATAAAAAAAGTTTTATCGAATAAGGGTTGCTGAAAAATCCATCTTATTTTCTCGAGTTCTTTGACAGTGAGTTTTGACGGAACTCGATGATAAATGATTCGAAATATATACGGGTTTCGTTTAACCATTTATCATTGGAGTGAATCTTCCCACTTGCTCATACGATTTCCAAACGAAAAAAAATAATTTTCGGAACTAGGAACTCAAAAAAGATATCTGAAAAATTAACGCATTGACGATTTCCGCGGACCAGTTTTAAGAACTCGCTAATTTCAGCACGGAATTATCAGATTTAGTTTTGGAGGGAATAAAATAAAAAAATCTCAGTCTGGGTTTTACATATGGTCACCTTCGTGACTTAGTTAAAAGGAAAAGTATACTTGTAACAAACGATTGTCACTCCTCTATGGCTCCGAATGCTGGACGATGTTTAACTCTTACTCCAGGCAACTAGAAACTACTGAAATGCGCATGCTAAGATGGTCAGCTGGTGTGTCCCTAAGAGACAAAATAAAAATTTCACGCATTCGTGGAAGCCTAGGTGTTACAAACATCAACAGTAAGATGAAGGAGAGGCGATTGAGATGGTGTGGGCACGTTGGACGCAGATCTCCCTATCACATTGTGAACCAGGCCATCTCCATGGATCTTCCTCGAATAACAACCAGAAGAAGACCAAAGAATTCGTGGGTGGTGTAAAAAGATAACCTGATGCAGAGGCACGGCCTCGGGGACGTAGTCCGGGACAGAAGAGCATACAACCTGAGGACGAGAAGAGCTGACCCCAACAGTTTTCGCACAGTAAGTTGGGATGGAACCAGGGATAAGAAGACCTTCGTGACTTAGTGGGAAAGAATGTTGGAAGGCGCATGGAACGCGATCTTACAACCCATTTTAATAGCATATATTCCATTCTAGGTTAAAGTCCCCACACATGATTACACAATAAACCATTCTTTATGAATATTGCCAATTCATGACCTGATAATTGTGTTTGATGCTCAGTTGTTCTTTGTTGATCATATTAATGTTATATGTAATGAGGTGCATAACCGTGCGGTAACGCACTGAATTTCCGTACGGAAGGTCTTGGTTCGAACCCCGTGCTGTGCTACTCCTCTCAAATGACGCAGGCGTTTCTACTCCTGGTATTCGGGGGTATAAGGATACCTATGGTCATATCTATTCATTAAAAAAAAAAAGGAAACAATATGTTAATGTGCTCTGATCGTCTTATTTCGGTGTGCCATTAGATCCAGTACTTCTGTGCGGCTGGTGAGTTTGTTGGTGTGCAACGGCTCATTCAAAAAACAAACTCCACTGTAGAACTTCGCTGTCTAACTGAATTGACATTCGAATGGCGATGGGATCCTAAACTACGAGGCACAGTGACGAACGGATATGTCTTGAGACTATCAGGATGCTCGAATTTATTTTGAGGATATAATTTTTTTTTACTTAACCCTTACAGGCACAGATTAACATATTTCCACTTCCTCGGTAGATCAAGGAACTCCTGGTGAGGTGGTACAACTTATGTACCACTAGTCCATTATTCCACTGGTACTTCTAATGTACCACCAATTAATGCAGAAATACTCAAAGTAAAATTAATTTTTAACTTAAATATAAATTTATCACAATTACTGAAGTCAATTTTATCACAACATAACTAATTTTTATTAAAATTTAATACAAATATATAACGTTTTCTTTTATACGCACAAGTCGGCACACCAAGAACAACTAACTGTCAATAATATTAGAAGCTAAATGAATTTGAACAGGACCAGACCTGCAGCTGTGCGGATATGAGTCATAAGTATTATATTATACGAAGTGGTACATAATCTGAGCGCTCGTGCAGCAATAGAGAGAGGTTTAATAAGTGGTACATAAGTGGCGTGTACCATTTAATAAGTGGTACGTAAGTGGCGTGGTTTAAAAAGTGGCGTGTACCATTGTGCAGTACTGCGTCAAAAAAAGGTGGTGCATAACGTGGACCACTAAGCCTGTAAGAGTTAACAAAGATATTTACACTATTGTTCACTTCCCACCAAGTCAGCTTAAATATAATTTCACTGCTTGGTCACTGATTAATTACCTTTAAATTGGAAATTTCTACAATGGACATTAATTATAACTATCTCGAACGAACATTAAATTTATTACCTCTGAGCAAAACGTTACTGATGACCTCCATGGCCTAAGTCGTAAGACGTCTGTTTCCCAGTCCAGAGGTTGTGGGTTCAAATTCCGCTGGAACCAAGTTTTTTTTAAAGGTTTCCAGTCTGGTTTTCACTTAAGATCTCTTTAACATCTCTTTGGTTGGTTGGAAGAGATTGCCACATGGTAATACACCCGCTAGGTTGTACTATATATAACGAAAGTGTAATACAATACAATATAATACAAAATACGATTTATTTATTTATGCATAAATTCATCAACTATTATTTAAATTGTCTTGAATTGCTTAAATTTTTCTATATTCAAGTTCCTTAAGTCATCATCATTGCCGGGCCTCGCAGTCGAGGATCTCCTCACAACTCCAACGTCAGTCCTGAACCGTTCTCCCACGACGATCTTCTGTGAGAGAACAGCCCAATCCTGGATGCGCACTCCCTCCCGCAAATGCCACAGACATATGGACCCTGCTGAGCCGCCTGGCCATGTTGACGCATGTTCGCAGTTCCTGAAGTTCATACTCGCCATAAGACTATTTTCGATTGTTAACAAAGAACCTCTAATCACCAATAAAATTCCCCTGTACATAGAATACATCCTTTGGGAAATCGATTTGCTGAGATTGCCGATACATTTTACCATATTCTGTTGAGCTTTAAAAGAAAATAGATTGATGAATTTAAAAAGTGTTATATTATAGTATTATACTATTCTTTCCGTATAAATGTCAAGATTGACGCTCGGTGTGGTGAGATGCGTGCAGCCTGACTAGAGACGGTACTTCATCGCATAACCAATTGTGTATATTGTTACATTTTTTAAATTATTTTGACTTGTATACTTGTTTAGTTATTATTTTCAATATTTCATCGCGTTGATGTCAAGATTGACGCTCGGTGTGCTGAGGTGCGTGCAGCCTGACTGGATACGGTACTGTATCGTATAATCAATTGTGTATATTGTTACATTTTTAAAATTATTTTGACTTGTATACTTGTTTAGTTTTTATTTTCAATATTTTATCGCGTTGATATGTCTTTTAATTTGGTTATATAAACAGATTTTTTTCAATTTACGATAATTTTGTAAAAATCATAAATGAAGCTGTGACTACTTTTAAAAAAATTAATTTGTAAAGTACGGTTAATGAAAAATAAACATAAAATTGTAAGATTTATGCCTCCCTTATTTTCGACAATGTGATTTATTCTAAGGCCACATTCTCATGGTTTTCAACCCCTGAGCGAATGTTAACAAAAACATACATATTTAGCATATCGATTCGAAAATTAATGACAACACCCCCGCAATGTTTTTGCAAGGATCGATTCGGCTAAAGTCGTATTTTCCATCCAGGCCTGTCGTCCCCACATAAACCTCCTTTCCAAACACAGTAAGCCTCACAGTGAATCTCGGGGATTAAAAGTGTTGATTTTTAGTATTATTACCCTAAATTAAGTCCTGTTCGTTTGAATAAGGACCTCAAGCAGGATTAATCCTGAACCGAGGTTTGTACAGAACCAGGTTTGTTTATTTGAAAAATAATATATTTATATTATAACTTGTCGACTTTAGTTGTCTTGCGGTTAACATGATTTCTTAGCTTTATTGTGTCTTAAATTCGATTTCCCATGGATTCATTTCGAAACTCAACGATAAGGATTTAAGTGCATTAATTTTTATTTAAATATGACATTTTCAGTTAAATAATTTTTATATGATGTATTCTGTTGAATAATTTTTGTTATATCATTTTTACGTGACGTTTCCTGTTAAATAGCTTTCATGTGACGTTTTCAGTCAAATAACTTTTATTGTAATATGCTTGAATCAAACACCGTTTATTACATTTTTCATAACGGTAAAACCCTACTTGTTTCAAAGTTTGCACCTCATCATCAGGGAAGCAAAAACAGGTTTTGTTTGTTATTAAACCTTCATGGTGTTAATGCCTTAATTATAAATAATAAATAAATATTTTTTATGTGACATGTTCAGTTAAATATTTTTTACGTAACGTTTTAAGTTAAATGATTTTTTTTGTGATGTTTTTAGTAAAATATTTTTTATTAGACCTTTTAGTAAAATATTGTTTATGAGAACTTTTCGATTAAATAAGTATTATGTAATGTTTTTCGGGTTTATATTTTTTATGTGACCTTTTGGCTTTTTTGTGATGTTTTCTATTAAATAATTTTTATGTAACGTTTTCAGTGTAATAGTTTTATGTGACATTTTTGGTTAAATATTTTTTAAGGGACATTTGCTTTAAATAATCAGCTAGGAATGTTGATGTGTATTAAACAAATTAAGCGCAAAAGAAAACAAAAACGTGAAAATTGTTTTAGTGTTCATTATTACAAACGCTTTAAAATATGTTTATATTGTATTGCACTTTTATTAAATGCAATACGACGTAACGAGTTTATATCCAGGTGGCAATCTTTTTCGACCAGCCAACAGAATAACGTGTTTCACTCCTGATTTTTCTTTTCCTTTCCTCTCCACCATCTCTTCCTTTCCTTTTGATTGATGATATCTCACTTTATATGAAAAATAATGTTCGGGTGACTGTCCGTCTTTGTGGGGTTCGTGGGCATGTGCTCACGTATATGTTTATGGATTTCGTGGGGATGGATAGTCATTTGAATGATTTATACGACCACGTAACTTGCTTCATTTACTTTTGTCTGGTTGGTTGGAAGAGATTGCCGCATGGCAATAAGCCCGCCAGATTGTATTTGCAATAAAAAATAAATAAATAAATGTTAAAGGTTGCTTGCTGAAGTGCAATAGGAGGCAATCAAAAACATAAACACGCACAGGCATCTTACATCCATATGATGGTTAAAAATTATAATTGATCACAAACTACCGAGTATCATCATCATGTATAATAATACTAAAAGAACAATTTATATAGCGCAATTTTGAGAAAATACTCATCTCACGGGTTCTTTAATTGGGTAGTCGAACACGTTATTATTGATAGATTCAAAATATTATATAAAAAAACAAGCTGTGTTAAGAAAAGGAAGGTAGAACCTGCGGTCATTAGATAAGGTACTTCCCGCATCTGCATATGTTGTGAAAAAAACGTATTTGATAGGAAAATCGAAGAAAACTTTCTAAGGGAAGACGAACTACAAAGATACCGTAATAGCTTTTCCGATATGTGATTGATTTCCGACACATTCGGCTTTAGGTGGAGCATAGTATGTAGTGTTTATATATAATCATGAATGTCGGTACAGTCTCCCAAAAAATGTTGTTTTCAAGTACTTCTTAAATATGCACACGCCACCTATATCTCTAATACTAAAAAGCAGTCTGTCTGTCGATCTGGAGGTTGCGGGTTCGATCCCCGCTGGAACCCAGATTTTTTTAAATATGATTCCAGTCTGGTTAACACTTAGGGCCTATACAAACATCTTTCTGGTCGGTTGGAAGAGATTGCCACATGGCAATAAACTCGCCAGGTTAAAAAAACACAAAAACAAAAAAAAGCAGACAATTCCACGCCGCAGGTTCAGCAACAGTAAAAACGTTATTATAAAAACCTGTATTTATTTATTTAAATCGATCTCAAAAATCTATTCCTGCCTAAAGTTACATCTCTCAGACACAGATTCGAAATATACGATGAAGACACCCCTTTAAGAGACTTAAAGATATATAAACAAATTTTGAAGTCAATTCGTTCGCGACACTTGAGCCAATGTACTCGTAGAAACTTTTTGAAGCGAATTTTTAAATGATGTTGCGACCCCTAAAATGTAATAAAACCTGAAAAAAAAAACCACCTATAATCGTTTTAAAGGAAGGATATCGAAATATGCGTGTACCGCAGCAATATCCTGAATGTTGGATTTCAAGACTTCCCATTCTTTCCACGTGACCTCCCCGCGCCTTCTGGGATTTCATCCCTTTCATAAAATATTTTCCCCCACATATCAACAATTTTTCACAACAAATTTACACGTTTTTATTGCTAAGAAGCTTAATTTTGATTTATCCAAACTGAAAACTTACTGATTCGAGTATTTTATATGTTGACATTTTTGTTTTGGCAAATAATATGTAGTCTGGGAGGGTATTTAGTATTTTTAGGTTAAACTCAAACGAAAATAATTATAAAACGGACAATATACGAATGTATAGCGCCGTTTCGAGAGTAGACTCTTCTCAAGGGCGTACTAACATATTATTTTTAGGTTAAACTCAAACGAAAATAATTATAAAACGGACAATATACGTATGTATAGCGCCGTTTCGAGAGCAGACTTTCCTCAAGGGCGTACTAACATATTGTTCGAGCGCATTTTTTTGAATATATGAAAAATATTGCAAAAGAAAGGTGTGTAAGAATAGGAAGGTGCAGGATGTGGCCATTAAATAAGAAACTTTCCCATGTCTGAGTATGTTTAGAAACACATGTTTGGTAAGAAAACCGCAGAAAATTACCAAGGGACGACAACTTACAAAGAGATCTTTGTAGATCTTCCGATGTCCGATAGTGAACCATTCAACTTTAAGGTAAGTGTAGTGTATGTACTTATTTATTTATTTCACACTTTTATTGCAAATACAATCTGGCGGACTCATTGGCAGGCGGTAATCTCTTCCAACCAACCAGACAAAAGTAAATGAAGCAAGATACATGGTCACATAAATCATTCAAATGACTATCCATCCCCACGAAATTCATAAACACATACGTGAGCATATACCCACGAACCCCACAAAGTCGGACAATCACCCGAACATTCTTTTTCATATAAAGTGAGATATCATCAATCAAAAGAAAAGGAAGGGATGGGGGAGAGGAAAAGAAAAGCAAAATCAGGAATGAAACATGTTATTTTACCGACTAGAAATTAAGTTTTTTCAGTCGCTTATTAAAGCATGCCAAGGACTTGTAACTGATTCCAGAGTCTCGCTGCATAGACAGTAGAGGACGACCTTAAAAATACTATGTGTTCATACATCTTCTCCCTGGCTCCATCCCAACTCACTGTCTGCGAAAACTGTTGGAGTCAACTTAGTGTTCATACATGTGTAATAATACATTGAAAAATTGTACCGAATGCTCAAATAATTTAAGCATTTCAGCAATCTCTCATGTCCTACAGCTCTAGTTATTCTCGATCAAAGCCTTGATTTGGTCATCATCAGTGGTAAACAGCATTCCAGAGCAGATATCACCTTTGATTGCCGTAAACTATTACGGAGATTTATAAAGCACATTCGACACACGTGATCGCTTACTGTATCGTTACAATACAATCTACATGTTTTTTTACAAATTTGGGTCACATTATTTTTATTGCGGTCTTAAAAAACACCAAGCACCGAAAAAACCACTATTACGTTTCAACTTCAAAATGATGTCAATAAAATGTAATACGATTTTAGTAATAATCACCTAAAAATGCGTTTAACTGCACCTCACTTACTCGCAAGTATTTCATTTCGTATTCCCACTAGATCCACAAGACAGCTCAATCCCTTTTATACCGAAAATTGCTATACTAATTATAAAATCAACTCCTCTATAATTCACATGCAAAGACTTGGAAACGAGTTTTGCAACGATTTAGATATTTTTAATATAAGTATATACATTATTCGCCAGAATATCACAACAATATTTAGAAATAGCTACTAACTTTGTGCTCTTCTTTATTAATATAAATAACGTAATATAAACAACACATTAAGGACCATACTTTGCCTCTGGAGTTGAGTAACCCTGCATCAACATATAGGAAGGTTTTAATTCTGCAAAGCAGCTTGCATCTCGTTCTAATAATGAGGCCAAGTGTTTTCTATATCTCAATATATATCCATAAAATTTCCATAAAATTCTCAAAAAATCCAATATTTGTTCTATGTATGCGTTATTCCACTAAAAACAAATCTGAGTTCTTTACCTCTATAAAATAAGTCTTCGACAATTACGTAAGTCTGCTTGGTGAAGTTTGGTAATATTTTGCGGTATACATACATAACATATATTGAACTTAAATATACATATAATTATTCAATAATTTTAAAACAATAACTGCAATTTATTATTACTACTGCTTTTTGTACCTTCATGTTAGTTAAAGATATAGTTTTGTATTATTTGTCAATAATTTTAAATACTTGTATAACCTGTCACATGTTCATTTGTATATAAAGACACTGTTGTCTCGTTAATTAAATAAATAAATTCTTTCTTAATAACACGCATTTACCACATTTGGTATGCAGTTAGTAACAAATTTGTCCCTACGACACTTATCCGAGAAATATAACACTATTATACTCGTATTATACTTCCGAATGATCCAATATATGATTGCAAAATTCAATCCGCTTACTTTAGAATGGTGACTTCATTAACGAAATGTTTTGATTCCAGATATTGTGTTTATTTGCTGAAATTAAACCCTTTCGTGGAAACGGGATTATGACACAAAAGAAAATCAAAACAACTAATCCAAAATTCCAGTTTCTAAATATGTATATTAGTTGATTTTACAAGATGTTTCAGCATTTCTCTTTTCACTTTTGTGTTACTCATATTTGAATTTCAATTAGTGATAAAATAAACAACAAGCGATAATCGAAATATATAGACAGCAAAATAATTCTTAAATAAATAAATACTCAGTTGGTTGATAGTAATGTAGTTATCTAGGTATATATACTCGTATATAACCTATAAAAACACATACGTTAAGATTATAGAAAAATACATTAGAAAAAGATAAGCTATCTTAACCTTTCCCTTCCTGTGCTAAAAAAATCCGCGCGTTCCGGTGCTGTGTATTCAATACTCATGTAAAAATGAGCGATTTAAAATCGGAAAAATAAGAATATTCATAGCCAATCGCTTAAATTAATTAAATTTGAAGTCAAAAGTGATAATAATTGAAATTTTATTACTGAAAACATGTAAAAAACATCAGCCGACGTTCACAAAACGGGCGAAGCGACCACCTCAAACAAATGCCCGCGAGCTACTGAAGCGTGAGAATCGAGCGAACTAAGATTATATTTCTTGCGTTCCCATATACCGAAGTACAGTGAGAGTGAGGCGTGAATAGCGTCGCTTCTCACCCATAGCGATTTTTTAGAATGAATATACCTACGTCACGCACTGGCACACGTTTTATTCCCGATTTTCACAAAATATCTCTGATGTGGCCGATAAGTGCTAATTATTATTAATATTATTCTTTTCATTCAGTGCGTAAATGTATTACGGAGGAATACCTAAAATCTGAACCCAGTATTTATTATATTTATAGAGATATTAAAGTTTTTAGAAGCAATGTGTAGTAGTTACACATCACAGGGAAGGAAGGGTTAAAGTCTGGGCTCATGAGCTACTAACTGAGAATGGTATGGATCTGTTATTAGAGGCGACATCTGTTGGTTAGTCTCTGGACTTATTGATCGATGTGCTACGTATTTGAGTTGTGAATTGTTAATGATGTCTTTCTATATTTTTTATTTTTTATTTTGTACCTTAAACTATAAAAGTATTAATCTCATCTTTATCTAGATATTTTTTTTAATGTTATTTTCAGTGATGAGTGTTTGATTGACATATGTGATATGATAGTTGACTTCATAAAACAGGAATTCCTTAAGTCAGCCAGCAGATCTACGGTATCTGAGTATACTATTTAAGCACGATGGGGGAAGGGACTGTGTATATGATACTTTTATACGATTATTAAAATGTATGTCTTTATAACGTTGATTTGTTTTTATTGTGTCTTTCCTCGTCACATAAACAAAAAATATATAAAGAAAAATGATGCAGTATATTTTAGTCCTCTGGACCAAGACGATTTAAGCCTGGACTACAAGTAGGATCATACGAGTTATATGTGAAGTTGTATGAATGTAGATAAGGCGAAGGATATATGTTGAGACAGTTAAGTATAGTGCTCTCGTCTCTCTACCAACCCTGCCTGGGAAATTGCATGATGACATATATATATTTGAAGATATTATTTTCTTCCCGTCACGCTCTTTAATATGTCCGTATCATAAATTCGTATATGTTGAGGGGATCATATCGATTCAGCATATTGTACACAGTGATGAATAAGCGTAGCACGTATCAATGCCTGGTTTCGCATTCGCCTCTTCATTCATTTTCATGGATGAACATCTCGAACATCCCTATTAACTGCATGACTGAATAATTCTCCCCCAATATCCTCCTTTCATTTGACAGGGAACCTTTATTTGAAGGTTGTATTTTAAGTCTTCTTTTTAAAGTTCCTCCAGTCCGGTCGCTTGATATTGATTTACTCTTGACAAAATAATTCTACCTTCGGCTGCACGGAAAAGCTCCCCGGCTGTCTTGTCCGTTCGCAAAGCTGCGTAATCAAGACAGGTGCTTTCTCCGATAAGTTTTATTAAGTGCTATTTTTCGTCTCTCAATTTAAAGATATGATTGAATAGGTGCCGCGAATAAGGTGGTAACTAACTAAACTTGTATTTAACAGTATTCAAGAAAAACACTTTTTTTATTAATTGTCGATATTTTAATAGTTTTTTAAAAAATCAAAAGATATATTTTCAAACACACACTTTATTTAAAAATAAAAAATATCAAACTATATTCAAAACAACAAAAAAAAACTTGAAAAACCCTATAAACATGTGAATTAACGTGGTCCGCGAATGCATTCACAACGTTATTCCACAACTCTAATATAAAACAAACAAGTTGTGTTGTTACAACTTTTATATGAAAAATCAATCATGTACGTTAGTGGCCACGTTAATCCACTAACCTCTTCTGATCTTCTTTTACTAGTTACTTCTTTACCTTTTCTGCTTATATAGGATTGCCCGCTGTTTCTCAGTTTCTTCCGTTTATTATCTGACCATTCTGCAACCCTTTCTTGTCGTTTTTTTTACTGAAATTAAGTTTATTTTCTACACTAGCAGAGTGAACGACGGGCGCCTCTCCAGACATGTTGATACTTTAAACCACGTTATTCCACTGATCGCAAGCAAAAATCCAATGGCAATGTTGGCTTATCAGTAGAAACGAAATAGATAGAAAATATTTTTATAGAGGGAACGAAGGACGTAACCACATAGCACGTTATTTTACAAAAAACTGGATTTCGAAAAAGTGTTAGTTACCACCTTATTCGCGGCACGCATTCAATTATTGAAATTTCATAACATTTTAAAAGATCTTGTTTTGATAATAATATTAATCATCATTTTCAGTCTACATTCGTTCACTGCAGGATATATGCCTCGCCAAGTCGTTTCCGAGAAATTGTGTACCTTGCCCATTGCTCTCACGTAATCGCTGATTGTTTACATATGTATCTCGTTTACCCACCATGTCTTCTAACATGCCTAGTTATTCTTATTGGTTACCACTGGATTATTGCATACGTCTGTGGCGGTCGCACACTCGGAACACTGTGGGCGTCCATACACACGGTCAATGACCGATGAAGTGACCTTTGCATTCCTTAGCAATGCAAAACAAACAATTACAAAGTCCACGCGCCGGCATTTCAACCCGTAGCCGGGAGCGTACCGCATTCCATACTAGAGCGAGAACGCACCACACTTGTCTCGCCAGTTCCGTATCTGAATGATACCTACATACAACATTAATCGTTTTTGCATTCGCAGAAACGAGACGTAGGCATATCGCGAACGCCTTCCCGCGCACATTCTAAAATGATATAAATACCTACGTTACTAATAAAATTCCTCTCTTTCCGCATTGCGATCTAACGAGTTTTATTTATCAACAAGTCATCATCATCTCTTCCCTTAAGGACTAGCTCCTAAAGTGGTGACCCCGAACGCAAATCGAACGCAGATTTCGACTATAACGAATATTGCTAACTGGATAACGACCGTGCGATGTCAAAACAAGACCAAGAAACCGCATCGGGAAGCGCATCACCCCCAAAGCATCTCGCTGGTATCGCACTAGCGATGCGAATCACGGCATTCTGGCACGACAAACCACGCCTATGGTTCATCACCTTCGAAGCCGCCACCCAGAACCTCCACCGCAGCCAAGCCCAGCTGGCTCAGATGGTCCTCGCCCAGCTTGACAAACAGGACATCGAGCAGATCGCCGATCTTCTGTACAGCCCGAGCGCAAACCAATACGAAGAAGTTAAAAAAAGACTCATCTCCGTCTATGAAGAGA
This sequence comes from Odontocerum albicorne, assembly GCA_949825065.1. Lineage (NCBI taxonomy): Eukaryota > Metazoa > Arthropoda > Insecta > Trichoptera > Odontoceridae > Odontocerum > Odontocerum albicorne. The sequence goes on from OX463856.1 coordinate 5,103,077, forward strand.
GCGATGCGAGACAGCTCCAAAGACTGCTGTCAGAGATGGAGCTCGGCGACCAGTGCCCATCACAGTTGTTACGACGCATGCGGAATCACGTCCGCGAAATGATCCCAGATACAACACTACATCTGATATGGAGAAACCTGATGCCAGCCCATGTAAGGTCAGTCCTGGCGATCAGCCATACAATCTCCAAGACTGCCTCCCTCGACGAACTCGCACTGATGGCCGACAAGATGCTGGAGCAGACGCTGGAAGTAGCGACCACGAGCATCGCTACAACCACGAGCATCGCAACCTCCGCCATCCCCGAAGCATCGGTAGCCCCGCAGCCCTCCACGTCAGATGCCATCTGCAGCTTAATCGACAGTATCAAGCAACTACGCCTGCAAATGGCGGAAATAAAATCGCGGACTACCTCCAAAGAGCATCAACGACCAACGCACTGCAGACAAACAGAAGTGCGCGAGACACGACCCCCCCCCCCCTCTGCCGCATCACCAATCTGTATTACAATGCAGATTCGGGAAAAAACGCCGCACGCTGCAGTTATCCATGTACCTTTAAATCTGACAAAGGGAAACGGAAAACCAGTCTAGGCGCTAGATGCTTCGGAACCCAACGGTCGCGTAGGTACGCACCTTACGCTTCACTAGAAGGGGAGCACTGTGGCAATCGCACACTCGGAACACTGTGGGCGTCCATACACACGGTCAATGACCGATGAAGTGACCTTTGAATTCCTTAGCAATGCAAAACAAACAATTACAAAGTCCACGCGCCGGCCATTCAACCCGTAGCCGGGAGCGTACCGCATTCCATACTAGAGCGAGAACGCACCACACTTGTCTCGCCAGTTCCGTATCTGAATGATACCTACATACAACATTAATCGTTTTTGCATTCGCAGAAACGAGACGTAGGCATATCGCGAACGCCTTCCCGCGCACATTCTAAAATGATATAAATACCTACGTTACTAATAAAATTCCTCTCTTTCCGCATTGCGATCTAACGAGTTTTATTTATCAACAAATCATCATCATCTCTTTCCTTAAGGACTAGCTCCTAAACGTCCATCGATGGTTTGTCGTTCGAGCGAAGTGCCCAATCCACTTCCACTTCTGTCTTTTTGCGACCTCAACAACATCTTATTCTTCTTCTCAGTGTCATGTCAGGTCCCCCCAAAGTTGAATATCACTTGAGAGTAGATATCTTTGTCCCCGGCAGCCCGAAAAAGATCTCCCACGCCCCTTATGCCAGTCCAATAACGTATATTGCGGTGCCAGAAGATTTGCCTCCTGCCAACACCTCTTCGGCCTTCTATTTTGCCTTGGATGATCAGGTGCAGTAATTTGTACTTTGCTCCTCTAAGTATACATGCCCCAAATAGGACACCTTTCTGATTTTAATATTAGTCAGCCACTTTCTATTAACTTTGGCTCTTTGGAGAACCCTTGTGTTGCTGACAATATAACATCGTCCACTTTTGTTTGGGTGCGTATCTACTCATAGCGTTTGCAGTCTCTCCTGTTATAATCCAGCATGCACCTCTTCATGATGTATTGTGATGTCTGGAACTTTTGTTTCATTCGCACGGAAAGCGTCACATTTGAATGATTTATGCGACCATGTAACTTGCTTCATTTACTTTTGTCCGATTGTTTGGAAGAGTTTGCCACCTCGCAATAAACCCGCCAGAATGTATTGCAATAAAAGTGTTAAATAAATAAAATAAATAAAGCGTCCATGTTCCGCATCCATATATTAGTGCTGGTAAGATGCATTGGTTAAATACTTTTCGTTTGAGACAGGTTGGGAGATTGCTCTTGATAAAGTAGTTCAGTCGTCCAAAGGAACTCCAAGCTAGTTTTGCTCTTCTATTTAATCCATTGAGAGTGCAATCCTCAAATGAAATACGTTGTCCTAAGTAGATACATTTTTGGACTTATTCTAGCTGCGTTCCATCTACCTGGTCACCAATAATATTGATAAAATAATAATTTATATAGCGTCGTTTAGAGAAAAGACTATCCTTCGAACCAACTTCAGTGACAAATAAAAAATATTACAAAAAAATACATTTAAGTGTAAAGATTGTGGCTGCGGCCATTATGTTTAAAACTTCCCTATATCTGCATATTTAAAAAATGTCTGGTAAGAAAACCGCTGAAAATTTATCAAGGAGAGAAGAACAAAAAAAACCTTTTAGACCTTCCGATATGCAATAGTCATAGTAGTGTAGTGTATATGGTATGTGTAGTGTTAATGTATTCCTAATGTTTGATAAGATTAACTAAGATAAGGATTGTCATCCGTATTCTGTCATACATTATCATCCCATGTATAGTATTTTCATTACCGATTGTCATTCCGTATTCTGTCATATATTGTCAGCCCATGCATTTTCATTGAGGATTGTCATTCCGTATTCTGTCATACGCTGTGACTCCGTGTATTTTCATTATGTATTGTAATTCCGTATTCTGTCATACATTATCATCCCATGTATTTTCATTAACGATTGTCATTCAGTTTTCTGTCAAATATTGTCACCCCATGTATTTTCATTAAGGATTGTCATTCCGTATTCTGTCATATATTGTTACCTCGTGTATTTTCCTTAAGGATTGACATTCCGTACCTAGTTTTACATTGTCACCCCGTATATTTTCATTAAGGATTGTCATTCCGTATTCTGTCATATATTGTTACCTCGTGTATTTTCCTTAAGGATTGACATTCCGTACCTAGTTTTACATTGTCACCCCGTATATTTTCATAAAGGATTATCATCCGTATTCTACCATTCATTATCACCTCGTGTATTTTTCTAAGGGATTGTCCTTCCGTATTCTGTCATATATTGTTACCCCATGTATTTTCATTAAGGATTGTCATTCCACATTCTGTCATGCATTGTCAATCCGTATATTTTCATTAAATATTGTCATTTATTTATTTATTTAACACTTCATTGTTAGTAAAATTTGGTGGATTTATTGCCAGGCGTTAATCTCATCCAACCAACCTAACAAAAGTAAATAAAGCAAGTAACATGGTCGGAAAAAAATAATCAAAAGATTATTTATGAAATTAATGACAAACGTGTTGAATTAAAAGAGAGGTATCATCAATGAAAGGAAAAGGAAGGGATGGTGGAGAGGAAAGAAATATCAGGAATGAAACACATTCTATTACTGGCTAGAAATTAAGACTTTTTTCAGTCGCTTCTTAAAGCATGCTAAAGACGGAGCGAGTCGTTCTATATCCTGGCATACATCATCCCCCCATGTATACATATTCTAATTAAGGATTGTCATTCCGTATTCTGTCATACATTATCACACCGTGTATTTTCATTAAGTATTGTAATTCCGTATTATTATATCATATTGGCAATTATTTTCATTGTCAGTGTGTAAACACTGTTCAGTACAATATAATATATTATCTTAACAATGCGTTGTTTTAGTTCAAGCTTCATATCACTACTGTAGAGATTTGATTTCATCTTGAGAAATCTTGCACGTGCCAATTCAATACGACATGTACTCGTACCTTCTCCACGAGTATCTGGGCCAAGGTTACTAGTAAGTAATTCAGCTATCCAGATATATGAAATTGGCAACTTGTTCGATAGACTACCTGGTTAGCTGCAAAGATACGCCATTATGAGAGTTTTGACTTAAGGACATAAACTTAATTTTTTAATATTTACATACCACAACGCTATTTCCCTGTCAGGGAAGGCAGATAGGGCAGATAAACAGACTTTTCTATCTTGACTCACATCCTTCGCCTTTTCTACACCCATACACTTTCTCACACAACTTCTAAAATTTCCTTTTTTTTAGAATATCATTTAGTTGATCCAACTATTATTTCTTTGGTCTTCCTTCCACACGTCTCATTCATATTTGCACTGTATATCTGTTTCGTTAGTCTTTCTTCATTCATTCATTCATTCAACAAGCCCAAACCCTCTTCTTCTAATCTTACTTAACACATCAGCCTTAAGTTCACATACATTCCTTATTACTTCATTTGTATTCTATCATACATTGTCACTCTATGTATTCTTCTCAATACACTAATTTATTTCTACAGTATTTATTTGGCTCCCATCAATATCAATATCCACATCTATGTTTCCGCCCCATACATTAAAGTTATCACCAAAATACTACGAGTATTGTGGATCGTTCGTTGCTGGGTCTTTGTAGTGTGGTCGAGGATCCTCTTACCATTCCAACGTCAACTCAGTTGGAAAGCAAAGCTGTACCGTGGAATTTATTATGAGTGAACCTTTACATACCAGGAAACTCACGAGTCACTAGCCACACTGGATCCGATGGAGCACACCAACATGCTTTGTTTTGCTCTTTAAGAAAATAATAGGTATGACCAAAGTCATAGATATCCTTATACCCCCGAATACTAGGCGGAAAAAATACCAGTGTCATTCGAGGGGAGTAGCACAGCGCGGGGTTCGAACCAATGACCTTCCGCACGGAAGTCCCGTGAGTTACCACGCAGCCATGCACCACTTTTTCCACTACTATCATCTTAACATAACAAGCTTTATACTATCTGCTTTGAGTGTGTATGTTCAAGTGCTTCATTGAATAGATATAATGAAATGTCAATTTTCATAGCGCCGTTTAGAGAACAAACTCTCCTGTGGGATTCGAACCCACTATTATTGATAGATTAAAAATATAAACAAATCACGTCTGATAACTAAAGCAGCGCCCGAGCAAGTGTTTTCTTTATATCACGAAACACACCTGATAACTAAAGCAGCGCCCGAGCAAGTGTTTTATTTATATCACAAAACACGTGTGATAGCTAAAGCAGCGCTCGAGCAAGTGTTTTCTTTATATTACAAATCACGTTTGATAGCTGAAGCAGCGCCCGAGAAAGTGTTTTCTTTATATCACAAAACACGTCTGATAGCTGAAGCAGCGCCCGAGCAGGTGTTTTCTTTATATCACAAAACACGTCTGGTCACTAAAGCAGCGCCCGAGCAAGTGTTTTCTTTATATCATAAAACACGTCTGATAACTAAAGCAGCGCCCGAGCAAGTGTTTTCTTTATATCACAAAACACGTCTGATAGTTAAAGCAGCGCCCGAGCAAGTGTTTTCTTTATATCACAAAACACGTCTGATAACTAAAACAGCGCCCGAGCAAGTGTTTTTTTATAGTACAAATCACGTCTGATAACTAAAGCAGCGCCCGAGCAAGTGTTTTCTTTATATCACAAAACACGTCTGATAACTAAAACAGCGCCCGAGCAAGTGTTTTTTTATAGTACAAATCACGTCTGATAACTAAAGCAGCGCCCGAGCAAGTGTTTTCTTTATATCACAAAACACGTCTGATAGCTGAAGCAGCGCCCGAGCAAGTGTTTTCTTTATATCACAAATGACATCTGATAGCTAAAGCAGCGTCCGAGCATGTGTTTTCTTTATATCACAAAACACGTCTGATAGCTGAAGCAGCGCCCGAGTAAGTGTTTTCTTTATATATCTGATAGTTGCCTTTTATTCTAAGTTTTATTATGATTTTACTACTTACGCTACCTGCTAGATCAGAGGTTCCCAACCCCATGCCCGCGGGCACCATGGCGCCCGCGGAACGATTCGTATGTGCCCGCCACTATTCGACAGAGACAGAATTTTTTCATAAACATTAATTAAAAATGTGAAGTATTTTTATTTATTTGTTAGAGTTTTAATTTTTTTGAGTGCCTAGGTTTATTAACCTTTCCTTCCTTGTGTTGGGTATCTTCTACACGTTGCTTCTAATAACCATCAATATCTCTATAAATATAATAAATACAAGGTTAAGATTTAAGGTATTCCTCCATAATATATTTACGCATTGATTTAAAAAATAATATTTATAATAATCAGAGTTTATCGACTATATCGTGGGTATTTTGTGAAGATCGGAAACAAATTCGCGTTTAAACGCTGTGAGTGCCTCGACCTTGTGTCTTGACGATAGGTGAAGAGTATGCGGGAAGCGCGACACTATATTCGCATCTCACTCTTGCATACTCCACTGAATTGCGAGGAGCTCAATTGTCTCAATCGTCGCAAGCGTAAGCCACGCCGGAGTAAGCCACTATACCACTCCGCGCCGCAGTTGCTTCTAGGCTTGCTAATAGATTAGACGTACGCCCGTTCCGTGAGCGTTGCCAGATGGCTTTTTAATGTTTTCAGCTAATAAATCTCAATTATTATAATTTTTAACTTCAATTATAATTAATTAAGGGGATTATCTATGAATGTTCTTATTTTTCCGATTTAAAATCGCTAATTTTTGATCGCGTACTCACTACCCAACACCGAAGCGCGCGTTTTAATTTTAGCACCGTAAGGGAAGGGTTAAATACGTTCGTATGTTTGCGATATTGTATGTATGAGTGGTTCCTTTGCTGACAGTATTTGTAGCAACTTGTCTAGCGGCGAGCCAGACTGCACTCTTCAAGCTAGCCTGGAACGGGGAGTGCTATTTGCACATCACTCCTTGTACACGCAGAAAACCCGAAGTGAACGAACGCCACGAACTGAGCGGATGAACACCGAAGGCGCCAAAACACATGGCACATGACTTTGACAGCTCTGTCTGTCAGTGAAAGCAATAAGCATGGCCCCGACAGCCAAAAGTCATTGTGATTGCGATTGCTGCCCCGTTCGGGTCGCGACAGTTAGCTAGGAGACATCTTCGTCTGACGAAACACGAATTAGGAGTTTTGATATTCCTTCTGAAAATTTTTAACGGGCTAAAAGCGAGGTGCGTAATCTATTATATTAATAAGCGATAATCTATTATGATTGTGGGGATAGTTATAGTCCTTGTTATAATACATTTATGCATATAATGTAGAACAGACGTGCGCTATAACATTGATATTATATTGTAGTTCAATTACTATTTATTTTTTATTTTTTTAGTCCTAAAATGAGTGGACCGAGTAAAAGACAACGAACCTATAATTTTAACACTGACTGGGAGGAATCATATTGTTTCGTTAATTTGAAAAATAAATGCGTTTATTTGTTGTGTGGTAGTAGTATTGCAGTGCCGAAAAAACATAATGTTGAACGACACTTTCAGACAATTCATGCCACTTTTGATGTGAATTATCCACTTAAATCTGAAGTAAGAAAGAAAAAAATATGTCAACTAAAATCAAGTCTAACTGCACAACAGACTGTTTTCACTAGACATGTGGAAAATTCTAAAAAGGCCACCATTGCTTCTTTCAAAATTTCTCACATGCTCGCAAAAAAGAAGAAACCTTTCATTGATGGTGAGTTGTTTAAAGAACTATTTTTGACTGGTGCCGATTGTTTGTTTGATGGATTTTTTAACAAACGTGATATTGTCTCAGCAATACAAGACTTACAGTTGTCAAATAACACCATCACAAGAAGAATGCATGCAATTTCAACAGACATACAAACTCAGTTAAAGACTGACTTGGAAATATGTGACTGGTTCTCGCTACAATTTGACGAGTCAACAGATATATCAGACACCGCACAGTTAGCAGTTATGGTGAGAATGGTATTTAGTAACTTCACAGTAAAAGAGGATATGTTGCAAATATTACCCATGAAAGGACAGACAAGGGGTGAGGATATTTATGATACATTCAGAACATACGTATATAAGTCAATAAATATGCCTTTGCACAAGCTGTCTGCGATAACCACCGATGGGGCACCAGCAATGGTAGGTAAAAACAAAGGATTTATTGCCCTCTGCAAGAAGGATGAATCATTCTCAAACTTTATGTCCTACCACTGTATTATCCACCAGGAAGCTCTGTGCTGTAAAATATTGCCATTTGAACACGTTATGAAAATAGTTACAAAAATAATCAATTCTATTCGAGCAGCTCCTTTGCAACGCCGACTTTTCAAGGCCCTGTTAGAAGATACTGAAGATAAAGAACATGATCTTATTCTACATACTGAAGTACGTTGGCTCAGTAAAGGAAAGGTTCTTACAAGATTTGTGAGTTTAATTGAAGAAATAAAAACATTTATAAACGATAAAAAGGAAAATTATGATGAACTAGCTGACTCTCGCTGGCTGATTGATTTGGGATTTCTCACAGACATCATGGAAAAATTGAATTCTTTAAATTTGGAGTTGCAGGGGAAAGACAAAAACATAGCTAAAATGATAAGCCCTGTAAAGTGATTTAAAGCTAAATTGGATTTGTTGATATCACATCTGCAGATCAATTCTCTCGTGCATTTCCCACATATGAAGAAAATGCTAGGTAATTTAGCGTGTGTCCTAGTAGGACGTGCTGATGATGTTGATGTTGACATCTCTGTATTCGCTTTAGTCGAATTCTGTGTTCCTTTTCGTTCGGGGTCATCAATTTAGCGGGATGCTTAATTTGATACGTCGTGATGATTTTGATTTGTTTTGTATTTAAAATAAAATACGTCGATTCAGGAATGCGGGAAGTGAGAGTGAATAATCAATAAATAGTAAACAGCGATGAATGGTCAAGTGAATAATAACAAGTGCTCTTTATTCAACGATAAGTAGGTATATATAGAATTTCAGAACGGGGCGCGTGACTGCGTCCGCGGTATATCTCGATCTCACTCCTGCGCGTGCTGAGGTGGTCGCAAGCGCTGCGGATAATACAGTGGGTAGGATATTTATTGTCAAAACGGCGAGACGGCGTGATATGTTCTCTTTCTACCTTGGAATGCGATGTAAATATTATTTGCGTGTAAACAGTGTTGACGTTCTGGTATGTGACAATTGTAGATATCCAGAGGTTGATTCATCAGTCGTTGACCCTGCATGTTGACAATTTTTAGGGACGTGGGTACCCTACAGTAACAATGAATTAAACGGGTCATTATTTATTAAGCATCTTCAAGTGTTAAAAAAAACAGTTTGAAGAGAGTTTTTTGCAGTTTACACATATCGAGCCAATTGTTTCCTTCTGTATCAATCCTTTTACTTGCCAAATAAATGTAATGGAAATGGCCACATGTATTGCAGATTTTGTTCAAGGTACACGAGGCACAGAAGAACTAGAGCTAGACATTTTGGACCTTAAGAATGATATTTTGCTAAAATCCTTAATATCAGAGGACTTTTGGAATACAGTGGACAGAGAAAAGTTCCCATTTTTGAAAAAAGCGGCTTATAAAATTGAATCATTTTTCGGTTCGACATATTTATGCGAAGTATTGTTTTCAAACATGAACTTAATAAAATCAAGATATAGATCTCGACTCACCGATGAGCATCTTTATGATTGTTTGCTAACAGGATTATCTGCTATCGTCATACTCTCCTAATTATGAGTATGAGGCACTGGCACTGGCCAATGATATGCAATGCCAAAGATCACATTGACATATTGATATTATATTTTTTTATAAAATGTTTTCTTTGTATTTGTGTTTTTTGTTTACTTTGTTTACGTTTTGTAAAAACATTTCTCTGTGTGTATGCAATTTGAATAATAATTTTATTATTTTGAAACATTTTTGTTTATTATTTATTAATAAATTATGAATATAAGAAAATAAATTATGGGAAAATGAGAAGTTATGGAAGGAGCTTGTCGATTAAAAATAGGTGGTGCCCGCCACCCTACCGATATTTTAGAATGTGCTCTAGAGTACAAAAAGGTTGGGAACCCCTGTGCTAGATGCTATCACTAGCTACATTAAGTAATGGATATACATAGATCACTATTAGAGTAAACAATAAACGAGTAGAACAATGACGTATGGTAGACTGTAATTCTCAAAAACAAATGTGCTTCTTTTTCTCAGAAAGTGGAGTAATTTCGTTTTGTATACGTAAATATTTTTTTAACCTCCCTCCTGTTGGTTGCGACTCACATTTGAGAAATGATAATATAAATATGTGAAAGCGAGAGACACGTTCTTGGCATTCAATGTGTTGATTACGATTAGTGATATTGTCTCGGTTATCCCTTTAAAAAACAATTTAGTTTCATGACATAGAGCCAAATAAAGACATACACGTATTCAAGAGAGATATATTATTCTTTGTAATTTATTTAGTCAAACACTGTTTATTCTACTTTATATAACGGTATAACTCTTCAGGGTCAAGGTTTCACGATGAGGGGAAAACCTTGAAACGGGTAGGGCTATACAGTTATATAAAGTGGAATGAACAGTGGGTGACTAAATAAATGACAATGTCTTTGAACCTCCACAGTGTTAATGCCTTAACTATAAATAACATCTTATTCTTTAGAAATTAGAAAAAAAACAATCGTTTTGCAACAGTTACTGACAACTTAAAAAACTATATTTTAAAACTGATGACTTAAAAATTACATTTTAAAACTTGAACTTTATAAATAATAACTCTCGTTTCAATTTATACTTCTGTCTAACAGTAATGCCATTTCTCCGCCTTAACAAATCCTCTACAAATCCGCCTTAACAAATCCTCTAATTTATTCTGAAATGGCTAATCATTGTCACCGTGAGAATTATACTTTTTCTATCGATGATGCCAAATTCTTACATATCAGTGGTAACGGAAATAAATTGGACAGATTAGAGGCCCTAGAAGTTTCTAAGTCAGTACACCGATCGGAACATCTGTTGAACAGTTATTTCCCAAAAATCTCTGCGCTCTTGGCCGAAATTGTCCCGTGCCTCCCTCACCCCCCAGCTTCCAACCGTTGAAGCGTGTATGTCGGTACCAGTTCGAACAGCATTTAGTCTTGTTTGCGCTCTCCTGAAGATGAGGTGAAAGCCTTGAAACCGGTAGGGTTATACCGTCACAAAAAAGTGGAATAAACAGTGTTTGATAAAAATAAATTACAATGTCATTTCTTCTTAATAAATACATAATATTAATTTGTCATTGTTATTTTATGTCTTATAATGCCTATAAAACTGAAAGGAAAGGTATACTAGACTATCGTTAGACCCACAATTATGTATGGCTCAGAATGCTGGACTATGTACAGCTCCTACTCTAGGCAACTTGAAACAGCAGAAATGCTAATGCTGAGGTGGTCGGCAGGAGTATCACTAAAATATAAAATTAAGAGCTCACGCATTCGTGGTAGCCTGGGAGTCACTGACATAGATAGTAAGCGGGAAGATCGACCGTTGAAATGATACGGGCACATAAGACGGAGACCACCAGACCATACTGTAAATCAGGCAATGTCTGTGGATCTTGACAGCCATCCAGAGGAAGACCAAAGCACTCCTGGATTACTCAATGCTCCAAAATCCTGCAGAGAAATGGCCTAGATGAAAGCGACACTCAGAACCGAAGAATATACAGCCTGAGAACGAGAAGAGCCGACCCCAACAGCCTATCTAGGCAATGAGTTGGGACAGTGCCAGGAAGAAGAAGATTTTATGTCTTATAATTACGAGTATATTAAGAAGTGACAGCTGTCAAATAATGTTTGAAAAATAAAATTTCTAAGTATTAAATTAATTGAACTATTAAATATAAGTGGAGGGATACCTATCGGTGGGAAGGGTTGATATTTTCAGTAGATTTCTGAAGATTTCTTTTTTTTCTGTCTGGGGGCTGATTTTTGTTTTTTTAAAAGTGTCATCTATCTCCTCACTAAGTGATGGTATTAAAAAAGGGAGAAATCATTTGGTGTGGTAGGGGAGGATTATTGAAGTTGTGCTGGGTAGGTTGTTTTTCCCGCCGAGAGGGCTCGCCGCCATTGCAAATATATAAGTAAATTCTCTCTGTAATAAGAGAAATGCACGGAAAGGTTAACATAAAGGATTATATTTCAATGACATACGAGTAAATATTTAGAATAATTAATTGATTTCATTCAGTCACCAAGGACAATTTTATACAGCGTCGTTTGGAGACGAAACTCTTCTGAAGGGCTGGAACCCACTATTATTAAACAAATCACATCTGGCAGGTATAATAGTGCCCGAACAAATCATGTACTCGTATAACACTTTCCAGCATACGAGTATATGTTATATACAGTATATGTTATGTGGAAAAATATTTATGAGACTTTAAGTGAACACCAGACTGAAAACATTTTTGAAGTGAAACTTCTATTGGCGCGATAGGGCAAATTGGTCTGAACGTCACGAAAAGTGAAACGGTGTATAATATTATTATTATAAAATTATTATTTATTATTATTTAATATTTAATTTATTAATAAATTATTATTCATTATTTTAATATTTATATTTATTAATTATATTGTAATTAATATTATTTTAATGTTATTAAGTGTATTATATTATTATTAAAATTATTATTTATTATTAAATTTATTATTATTTATTATTCAAAATAAAAATAAAATAGTTTTTGTTACATTATTTTTATATTAATATATTTAATATTCATTCATTTTATTTTATATTAAATTATATGATTTTATTTATTATTTATTAAAATTTTTATGTAATATATAATTTACATTTAATATATAATTATAATAATATATACCTTATGTGTTATTATAATATTAATAATTATATTGTTATTGTATTATAATTAATTATAATATAATTAATTAATAATATAAAAAATAATATAATAATAAATAAATAATTTAATAATTATTTAAAAATAATTAATTTAATAATAACATAAAAATATTAACATATTTAATATTAAAAAATATAAGTTTAATATTATTACGTGTATTATAATATATTATTATTAAAATTATTATTTATTCTTAAAATTACTATTATTTATTATTAAAAATAAAAAATAAATATGTTTTTATTTAATTAAGAGAGATTTTCTTTGAATTAAATTCCACATAATCATTTCCTAATCCTAAAAAAAATTAATAAAAATCGTTAACAAATGGAAAAAATTGCATAAATTGCATAAAATCAAGTTTTCCTAGGAGCTAAGAAGTTTCACTTCTACCGCGCGAGAGTCTCACGCATCTGTTTAAAAAAAAAACAGGGTTCCAACGGAAATCAAACCCGCAACCTTCGGGTCGGAAGACAAGCACCTTACCAACAAGGCCACGGATGTCGTCAAAAACCGATATTATATTGTTTGATTGTAATATCTTGTATTTTTTTATTCACTTGTACTTTAAATTTGAGTTGTAAGTTTTTTTTGTAATAAATTAATTATAAAAAATATACTTATGTTATCTTATAAGATATGCTGGGTTCATTAGGTATTATAAGGTTTCAAGTACCAATTTCCGCAACCCCTGAATGAAACAAATATCTTAGAGGGAATCAGTGTGCGTCTTTAAAAAAGTACGGTGTTAATGCTTGGCTGGGTGAGTTTTTGCTCGAATTAGGTGACTGAATCCAATGAGAGAGGGAGACAGAGTTTTCCTTTCAACAAAACTGTTTTACTTTTAAAGTAAAATTTATTTTTTACTCTTGCCGCTGTCGAGTTGGTCACGTTTTGGGAATTGCGAGAAATATTGAGTATTATTTTTTTATTATTCTGGAAGATTCTGCGCCAACCTCGGAGAATGTCGCCTTTTTACTGCTTTTTTAGGCTGAATTAAATTGAAATGACTGGGAACCGACTTCGGTGGAGGCATTTTATGGCATCCTTGTAAATATATCTGAGGGAACGCATTAGGTGATGATTATTGTATTACACTTATGCGAATTTATTGTTATGTGGCAATTTTTTCTAGCCAACTAGAAAGGTGTTAAAGAAGCTTTAAGTGAAAACCATACTGTAACCCTTTTAAAAAAAAATAGGCGGCCAATATTAACAGAGACAACGGATTTCACCTCAAATCAGTCTGGACAATCACTTGAACATTCTTTTTCATATAAAGTGAGATATCATCAATCAAAAGGAAATGAAGGGATGGTGGAGAGGAAAGGAAAATAAAAATCAGGAATTAAACACGTCATTTTATTGAATATAAATTAAGAGTTTTTTCAGTCGCTTCTTAAATCATGTCAAGGACGGAGCGAGTCTTATATTGGTTTGTAACTGATTCCAGAGTCTCACTGCATAGACAGTAAAAGACGACGTAAAGAAAGAGGAGCGGTGAACTGGAAAGGCCAATAGACAATCTCTGTTTGAGCGTAGCGCTAATCCATTATTGGAAAGACGCTGAAAATTATGGTGAAATTGACTACAAATAGGCCATGAAGATGAAAACTACAACTTGTTCGAAACGTTATGCGGTAAAACACTGAAAAATCTTATCCAGCTGACACGAAGAACCGTAATTTAAAATTTAGAATTTATTTTCTTGACACACCCACACTTCAATACTCCATATTACAATTAATGTATCACGGCAAATTTTAATTTATCGGTCGATAAATGCATCATGACGGTTAGTTATAAGATAAATGTATCATGACGGATAGTTATAAGATAAAGGCATCATGACGGATAGTTATAAGATAAATGTATCATGACGGATAGTTATAAGATAAATGTATCCTGATGGACAATTGTTTTTCGCACATTGCCAGGACAATTGTTTTTCGCACATCTTTTCATTGTACGAGTATTATGCCATTTGTTCTTCATAGCTGCGTAACTTTAGACGAAAACAATTATAGTATTTTATTTGATGTAGTGAAGGGTATATTGGAGCATTAGGGAACTGCAAGTATACCATACTTGTAATGCTTTGTTTTCAGTAAGAAAAAGTATAATTAATATAATTGTTCGTGATTGTATGAACAAATACGTATTTTAATAAATTTGTTCGCGATTGAACGACCTAACACGTTTCTCAATATGATTGGATGAACAAAACCGTCTCTCAATAAAATTGTATATGATTGTATGAACAAACATGTATTTCAATAAAATCGTTCGTGATTGTATGAAAAAATACGTCTTTCAATAAAATTGTTTGTTATTGCTAGAATAAATACGTCTTTAAATAAATTTGTTCGCGATTGTATGAACAAATAGGTCTCTCAATAAAATTGTTCGTGATTGTATGAACAAATACGTATTTTAATAAATTTGATAGCGATTGAACGACCTAATACGTTTTTCAATATAATTGGATGAACAAAACCGTCTCTCAGTAAAATTGTATATGATTGTAAACAAACATGTCTTTCAATAAAATGGTTCGTGATTGTTTGAAAAAATACGTCTTTCAATAAAATTGTTGTAATTGCTAGAAGAAATACGTCTTTAAATAAAATTGTTCGTGATTGCATGAACAAATAGGTCTCTCAATAAAATTGTTCTTGATTGTATGAATAAATATGTCGTTAAGTAAAATTATTCGTGATTGTGTGAACAAACTCGTATGTCAATAAAATTATTCGTGAATGTATTAATAAACAAGTTATTCAATAAACTTGTTCATGATTGTATGAATAAATACGTCCTTTAATAAATTAGTTCGCGATTGAACGACCTAATATGTTTCTTAACAAAATTGTTCATGATTGAATGAACAAAATCATCTGTTAATAAAATTATTTATGATAGTATTAACAAACACGTCTTTCAATAAAATGGTTCTTGATTGTATGAAAAAATACGTCTTTCAATAAAATTGTTCGCGATTATATGAACAGATAGATCTTTCAATAAAATTGTTTTTGATTGTATGAATAAATATGTCGTGTAGTAAAAATGTTCGCGATTGTATGCACAAATACGTCTGTTAATAAAATGATTCGTGAATAAACAAGTCGTTCAATAAAATTGTTCGTGATTATATGAAGAAATACGTCTCTCAATAAAATGATTCGTCAACGTATGAATCAAAAACATATATTATGTCGTTCAATAAAATTGTTCGTGATTATGTTATATGAAGAAATACGTCTCTCAATAAAATGATTCGTAAACGTATAAATAAATATATCGTTCAATAAAATTGTTCGTGATTGTATGAAGAAATACGTCTCGCAATAAAATTGATCATGAACGTATGAATGTCGTTCAATAAAACTGTTCGTGATTGTATGAAGAAATACGTCTCTCAATAAAATTGTTCGTGAACGTATAAATAAATATATCGTTCAATAAAATTGTTTGTGATTATATGAAGAAATACGTCTCTCAATAAAATGATTCGTGAACGTATAAATAAATAAGTTGTTCAATAAAACTGTCTGTGATTGTATGAACAAATGCATCTTTCAATAAAATGATTCGTGAACGTATAAATAAATATATCGTTCAATAAAATTGTTCGTGATTATATGAAGAAATACGTCTCTCAATAAAATGATTTGTGAACGTATAAATAAATAAGCTGTTCAATAAAATTGTTTATGATTATATGAAGGAATTTATCTCTCAATAAAATGATTCGTGAACGTTTAAATAAATAAGTTGTTCAATAATTTTTTTAGTTATTATATGAAGAAATACGTCTCTTAATAAAATGATTCGTGAACGTATAAATAAATATATCGTTCAATAAAATTGTTCGTGATTATATGAAGAAATACGTCTCTGAATAAAATGATTCGTGAACGTATGAATAAATATGTCGTTCAATAAAATTGTCCGTGATTGTATGAAGAAATACGTCCGTGATTGTATGAAGAAATACGTCTCTCAATAAAATGATTCGTGAACGTATGAATAAATATGTCGTTCAATAAAATTGTCCGTGATTGTATGAAGAAATACGTCCGTGATTGTATGAAGAAATACGTCTCTCAATAAAATTATTCGTGAACGTATAAATAAATATGTCGTTCAATGAAATTGTTCGTGATTATATGAAGAAATACGTCTCTGAATAAAATGATTCGTGAACGTATAAATAAATATGTCATTCAATGAAATTGTTCGTGATTGTATGAAGAAATACGTCTCTCAATAAAATTGTTCGTGATTGTACAATATCATATGAACAAATACATTTTTAAATTAATTTACTTGTGATTGTAAATATTAATAAATACGCCTCTCAATAATATTTTCGTGATTCCGTGTCCACAGTTTAACATATAATTCACTGTTAAAATGGAGTTGACATTTTTTGTTGTTTTTCCAATACGTTGATTGAGTGTTATGTCTGTTTTAATCCGATTTAATGTGAACGAACGAGCACATATATGGGAAAAGGACTCAACATAAACTTTTATCGGTTTCAATATAATCAAGATAAAGTAACGTCATTTAATAACACTGTACATTTTTTCAAGACTGAGTTTAATTGTGAAATACCAATTTAACTGACTTAATATTTCACACAAATGAATTGATGTTTTTATTTGATGTTTTCAATGAAATTAATGTGTTTATTTATTTTTTATTCTTGTTCATTTCTGTTTGACATTCGTTTTCTCGAGAAATATTTCAACGGATCTGCCTTTGTCTGCCTCAAAGTGTTAGTGTTAGATGCATGGGTGGCGTGTGCATCTTTAGGAAGCGATAAAAACGACCTGTTTTTGGAAGTCTTATCAAAATGTATGATTATATAAGTAATATGCACCAATCACATATCGGAAAATTTGATAGAGAGTTGCTGACTAATATTAAAATCCAAACGGTGTCCTATTTGGGTCATGTACTTAGAGGAGAAAAATACAAATTACTGCACCTGATCATCGAAGGCAAGATAGAGTGTCGAAGAGGTGTTGGCAGGAGGCAGATCTCTTGGCTCCGCAATATACGTGATGGACTGGTATAATAAGCGTTGGGGATCTTTTTCTGGCTGCCGGGGACAAAGATGCTTTCTCTCAGGTGATAGTTAACGTTGGGGGGACCTTAATTATGCGTATCCGACCTTTGAGTATCCACTTAATTATGCGTATCCGACCTTTGAATGCCCACTAAATGAGGCGTATCCGATCTTTGAATGCCCACTAAATGATGCGTATATGAGAACGCTCATTGCATATATATTTCTGTTTGCAGAATGTCATCATGTAGATAGTTTGAAATGAATTAAAAAAAATCAATTATAATTTCATAAAAAAATCCATGTGTCCAAATATTTAAAGCGAAAGTTTACTGTGTTTCTACTATAGATTATACACATTTTGTATTCTCAATTAAAGTAAACCCAGGAACTGGCAACCCCATAACTTGGGTGAAAACTCATTAAAAAAAGTTAAACGGATTAATGGAATTTGTATTTTTATTTTATTTTCCTACTTCCTCCATTGCAAATGCACTGCCCTGTTGACAAATATTCCACAGTTTCATTAAACTTACTGCTGTATATTTAATAATTCGATAGTAAGACAGTTCAATCTTACCGTCTTACCAACCAGACCACGGAGATAGTATCAAGATAGTTCAATCTTAACGTCTTACCAACCAGACCACGGAGATAGTATCAAGATAGTTCAATCTTAACGTCTTACAAACTAGACCACGGAGGTCATATCAAGATAGTTCAATCTTACCGTCTTACAAACTAGACCACGGAGGTCATATCAAGATAGTTCAATCTTACCGTCTTACAAACTAGACGACGGAGGTCATATCAAGATAGTTCAATCTTATCGTCTTACCAACCAGACCATGGAGATAGTATCAAGATAGTTCAATCTTACCGTCTTACAAACTAGACCACGGAGGTCATATCAAGATAGTTCAATCTTATCGTCTTACCAACCAGACCACGGAGATAGTATCAAGATAGTTCAATCTTACCGTCTTACAAACTAGACCACGGAGGTCATATCAAGATAGTTCAATCTTATCGTCTTACCAACCAGACCACGGAGATAGTATCAAGATAGTTCAATCTTACCGTCTTACAAACTAGACCACGGAGGTCATATCAAGATAGTTCAATCTTACCGTCATATCAACCAGATCACGGAGGTCGTATCAAGGCTACTGAGGCCGTAGTATCTAAATCTGATAAGATGATAGTCCACAATAGTATTTTAGCATCACCTTTGATTTTTGAGAGTAAAACTTGGACATGGAAAATATTGAAGAGTCGAATAAATGGAGTAAGAATGCTTGCACTGAGAAGAATATACGGATTCACAATGTATGACATAAAACGGTTTAAGTTATTCGAGATGAATGCGAGGCTGATGTGTTGAATAAGTTGAAGAAAATCACAATGAGATGGTTTGGGCATATGGAACGAATGAATGAAAAAATACAAATATACATTACAAATTTGTAGAGTTTGTAGAAGACGGAGGTCAGGTGTATAATGGTTGGAATAAGTGTATAATATTAAAAAAGAATGCAATGTAAAAAGTCAAAGATATTGTATGAGATGTATTTTATTTATTTTACACATGACAAGAGATATACATAATTTGCGAAAAACAACAGGTTATTTAATTTGGACACACAATTTTAATGGATCTACGTTTGTTGCCTTTCATTTGTCGTGTCCACAGTAAACTAGACTTTTGCTTGTATCTCACTGAGGACATATAGTATGAAAAAATATATCGATACTTCTTTCCGATTTTTGATTTTATAAAATGTATGGATGCAGAAAAGGCATGTGTCACAATATGAAAGTCTTTCGCTCTCTCTACTCTGCCTATCTTGATAGGGAGACTGCATGATCGTTTGTATGTTGATCTTACCAATTGTTATTAACTATTTATTTATTTTGACTGGAAACAATAATTGTAAGCGACCCACTGAAAAGTTACACATAAAAAATTGGTTTGTTTTCGAATATTGTCAAAATAAATTAATATAAAAAGATTCAGGAACGTTTTCAAATCTATGAGAGTATAAATTCTTTCTCTCCCATTAAGTATTCAATTTTGGTCCACACGACTACGCTAGCTTCGCATTCATCAGACCCTCCCAACGAAAGTTCAGCACTAAGGTAGAACTTTGCAACTCTCTCAGGACTTTGGTTGTCCTGATGCTATCTCGGGGGTTGGTTTCCTGAAAGGGCCAATCTTCCAGGCTTCATTAATTCTGACTGAGGCGTTCCTAGCTGGTTTTACGTGTCACGTACTTCATTTGTATATTATTTTTACTTCCATAGTGAAAATTTTCTCTCGTGTTTCTAGCCCAGTGTAAATAAATTTTTATTTCAGCCCTTAGATCAGGGTTTCTCAACCCCGTGCCCGCAGGCACATGTGTGCTCGCGGCGGAGCTACTCGTATTTGCATACTTTCTCTACTAAGCATTTAATAAACGAAAAAACACAATTTAATGCAAAAATAATCTTTTTAGTAATATTGTTTTTTGAAATCGTAACTACAATATAATATATAACATTTATGATATTTTACAAACTGTTTTATTTTTTTGTAATCTGTTTTATCAAACATTGTTTATTCCACTTTTTGTAACGGTATAACCCTACCGGTTTCAAGGCTTTCCCCTCATCTTCAGGGGAGCGCAAACAATACTGAATTCTGTTCGAACTGGCACCGACACACACACTTCTAACGGTAAACATTCGGGTTGGGGACTGGCCGCTGGGGGAGGCATGGGACGACCTCGGCGAGCAGCGGAGAGATTCTTGGTATATATGTGTTTGCCAGATGTTCACCTCGATGCACTGACTTAGAAATTTCTAGGGCCTCTAATCTGTCCAATTTATTTCCGTTACTACTGATAAGTAAGAATTTGGCATCATCGATAGAAAATGTATGGTTTTCACTGTGACAATGATTAGTCATTTCAGAATAAATTAGAGGATTTTTTAAGGCAGATTTGTGTTCACGGAATCTTTTTTCAAAAAATCTTCTTGTGTAGAAATGATCACAGTCAGCACATAAAAGTTTATACATACCAATGTTGCTAAGTATTCCATTTTTGCCTTTCCCGTTAAATAAGGGTATCCGGAGATTAAAATTAGTGTAAAAAGCTGGCTTTATGTGACTTGGAATTTTTTTGTATATTTCGTATGATGTGTTTTTCATAAATAGGACTTTGCTCCATTTATAGGTATGCTTATAGGTGCCGTTAAATATATAATATTTTATAAGTTTCTTTTTTTTTTTAAAAGTGTATCAGTGAGGCACTGAGGAAAATGTTTTAATTCAAATGTCTGTGAGTTTTATGCATATTATTCTTCTTAATGCACGCATTTCTACAACATTCATTCGGCTCCTATCAGTATTCGTTCCACATCCACGTTTCACTTCCATACTTCAAAGTAAACTAAAAAATATTATTGTGGACTATCATTTTGACGGATTTTGATATTGTCCGATTCAAGTATATATATTTTAGTGTCCCATTGACTTTGTCTATAAATTAAAAAAAAATACTTTGTCATTCTAATAATTGCATTCTTCTCTGCGACACGTGTTTCTATCTCCTATATTGATACTTAATTCAAGCTAAATCTGAAGAGAGCAAATTAACAAGATATAACAAAGTGATGAGGCATTAACATTGTATTCCACTTTATATAACGGTATAACCCTACCGGTTTCAAGGTTTTCACCTCACCATCGGGGGAGCACAAACAAGACTCTTGTTGGTGCTCCCCTGGTGATGTGGTGAAAAGTTTGAAACCCGTTGGGTTATACTTTTACATAAAGTGCAATAAACAGTTTTGATAAAACAAATTACAAACATTTAATTATTGAATACCATATATGAAACATTAAAATTGTTGAAACAACTGTACTTTATAAATGATAAGCAATTAACATTAATGTATGATATGTAACGATGGGTTAATCACCTGTCTATCTGAAACCACACGATTATGAAACCAAAAGCAAAAGAAGCCGGACTGACCCCGATAGGGGGGAATGGCAGCGACTGCTGGAGGAGGCCGGGGCCCACAATGGGCTGTAGTGCCATTGATGATGATGATGATGATATGTAACACCTAATGTATCATATGCTGCAATACGTTTACTAGTCAAAACTGTAATTACATTTTAAAGTAAAAATATTGTAAACTTTTTCATAACTTTAAAATGAGTAATTTCTCCAAAATATTTTGGAGATAAGTAATGAGATAGTAAACGTTCATAAAATAAAACAATTATACAGAAATAAATCAAAATATTTTGTATGTGCGTTATAAATGATGATATACGATATAAATGATGATATACGATATAAATGAATTGAATATATATTCTGAGTTCAAATATTAAAAAAAACTAACAGAATTGTTGATTTTACCATTAATAATTATTACAAATATACTCGTATATACGTGTATACACATATGTTATATGTTATTATTGCAAATATACACGTACTCGTATATACGTGTATACACATATATTATTACAAATATACTCGTATATACATGTATACACATATGGTATATTATTACAAACATATACGTGTACACACATATATTATACAAATATACTCGTATATACTTGTATACTATACACATATATTATTACAAATATACTAGAAGTAGATTTTTGGCGCATAATTGTTTACTTATAATTGATTGACGCATAATTGTTTGGCGCATATTAAAATGTCTCTGTAGCATAAAGAAACCCCCAATCATTGTTCGTTCTTCGTTTAGTTATACGCATAAAAACGTTACTGGAGTTGGAATCAACTGACGGTTTAAGATTTTGATTTTTAGAAAGTGTGAAATAATAGAATAACAACCAGAGGAAGACCAAAGAATTCGTGGGTGGTGCAAAAGGATAAGCTGATGCAGAGGCACGGCCTGGGGGACGTAGTCCGGGACATAAGAGCATACAACCTGAGGGCGAGGAGAGCTGATCCCAACAGTCTTCGCAGACAGTGAGTTGGGATGGAGCCAGGGAGAATAAGAAGGTGATAGAAAGTATGAAAGTAAAACTAAATGCGATATATGGGTGAGAAAAGTTCTGAAGATGTGGTAGAAGAAGGCCAAGGAAAGAATAGTTGGATCTACTGTTTGATATTTGAAGGAAGGAAATATAAAAAGTTAGAAAAATCGCAGACACTGTGTTTGAAAGTTGAATTCACTTCAAGGGATAATTTTATGTAACGCCGTTTAGATAACAAATTCTCTTCAAATGCGTTTTGACTCGGGACTCGAATCTACTATTGTTAAATAAATGTAGATCGATGTAGAAGAGGCGAAATGTGGGTGTCCCGATAGGAAAATAAAGCGCTCTCTCCTTTGTGCCTGCCTCGACAGGTAGACGGCGTGATGGTTTGTATTTTTACAATGTTGGCAAATGAAAATGTACGACGAGGATTAGAGAAGTTTTGAATCTATTGAAGAATTAAGTATTCAACCATAGATGGCACTGCGCCGCTAAGTATTATGCATGTCATTTGTATAATCCGTTTTTTTTAAATTTTATTTTATCTAATCCAGATAATCGAGGTTCTATTGTATATTTTGTATCAGAGATTATTTTACAGAATCAAATTTTTCGAATCATTAAAACTGCAAATTCTCTTCAGCATTAATCCATCTACTATTTTTCTCTTCAGCATTAATCCATCGACTATTTTTCTCTTCAGCATTAATCCATCTACTATTTTTCTCTTCAACATTAATCCATCTACTATTTTTCTCTTCAGCATTAATCCATCTACTATTTTTCTCTTCAGCATTAATTCGTCTACTATTTTTCTCTTCAGCATTAATCCATCTACTATTTTTCTCTTCAGCATTAACCCATCTACTAGTTTTCTCTTCAGCATTAATCCATCTACTATTTTTCTCTTCAGCATTAATCCATCTACTATTTTTCTCTTCAGCATTAATCCATCTACTATTTTTCTCTTCAGCATTAATCCATCTACTATTTTTTTCTTCAGCATTAATCCATCTACTATTTTTTTCTTCAGCATTAATCCATCTACTATTTTTCTCTTCAGTATTAATCCATCTACTATTTTTCTGTCAAAGCTAAAGAATATTCATTTTTGTTTACTATTTATTGTCTTTTTCAGCTTCTTGCATTTTGCATTCGAATATTAAATGGCGAGACGTTTGTGCTTTTAAGAATGTTGCTTGAGATATGAGATGTCTACTGTAAAATTAAAATATCATCTCTCAAGTCATTACTTAAGATATATTATCGTTAAGTGGTTCACATATATATCTGCTCCCATCTGGCAAGCCTTTTAGGAGAACATTTTGTATTCGCCCTTTGTCAAAAGTGATACAAATGTCTGCCAAGTTTCAAACCTTAGAATATACCGAAAATACTTACTGTGATAATGCCAAAGTTAAAAATAATTTTGTTTAGAATATTTTGTTATGATTGCAGCAATTCCTCCATTTACGCGGGCAATTAGAATCCAGGAAAACAGCGCGTAAATTAAAACCACGTAAATGGAACCACTGATCATCGAGTATCAAATAATACGGTTTTGAGAAGAGTTAATTGCTCTAGCATCGACATTTACGTGTCGCGTGCAAGTCTGTATTGATCTGGACACGTGGCTCGTATCACTGAGCTCAGACTCCCAAGGTATTGATAAATTTTGCTTAGAAACATGAATATCCGCAAATTGGCAAGAAAGCATTATTAATATTGTAATGATTTTCAATTTTCTTTTATACAGATTAGGGATTTCCGTTCTCACAACTATAAAAAAAACAGATGCGTGAGACTCTCGCACGGTAGAAGTGAAACTTCTTAGCTCCTAGGAAAAGTTGATTTTATGCATTGCTTTTTCTCCATTTGTTATCGATTTTTTTTAGGATTAGGAAATGGTTAGGTGGAATTTAATTCAAGACATGAGGTGCATGGCCGCGCAGTAACGCACTGGACTTCCGTGCGGAAGGTCGTCGGTTCGAACCCCGCGCTTTGCTACTCCCCTCGAACGACACAGGCAATTTTTCCGCCTAGTGTTCAAGGGTATAAGGATACCTATGACTTCGGTCATATCTATTCTTAAAAAAAAGAAAAATCTCTAAATTAAATAAAATATGGTTATGTGGAATTTAATTCAAGAAAATCTCTCGTAATTAAATAAAAAAATATTTTTTTTATTGTGAACCCGGTCCAATCATAATATTTTCAATCTTACTCATTTACCAATATTCCATTTGCTATCGGAAAGGTTAATAGACTACAGATGTGACCCCGGCTAAATCATAATTATTTCAATCTTACTCATTTACCAATATTCC
Source organism: Odontocerum albicorne (assembly GCA_949825065.1). NCBI lineage: Eukaryota > Metazoa > Arthropoda > Insecta > Trichoptera > Odontoceridae > Odontocerum > Odontocerum albicorne. Next base: position 5,128,046 of record OX463856.1, read on the forward strand.
ATTTGCTATCAGAAATGTTATTAGACTACAGATGTGACCCTGGCCCATTCATAATTATTTCAATCTTACTTATTTACCAATATTCCATTTGCTATCGGAAAGGTTAATAGACTACAGATGTGACCCCGGCTAAATCATAATTCTTTCAATCTTACTCATTTACCAATATTCCATTTGCTATCAGAAATGTTATTAGACTACAGATGTGACTCCGGCCCATTCATAATTATTTCAATCTTACTCATTTACCAATATTCCATTTGTTATCGGAAAGGTTAATAGACTACAGATGTGACCCCGGCTAAATCATAATTCTTTCAATCTTACTCATTTACCAATATTCCATTTGCTATCAGAAATGTTATTAGACTACAGATGTGACCCCGGCCCATTCATAATTATTTCAATCTTACTCATTTACCAATATTCCATTTGCTATCGGAAAGGTTATTAAACTACAGATGTGACCCCGGCCCAATCATAATATTTTCAATCTTTCTCATTTACCAATATTCCATTTGCTATCGGAAATGTTATTAGACTACAGATGTGACCCCGGCCCAATCATAATATTTTCAATCTTTCTCATTTACCAATATTCCATTTGCTATCGGAAAGGTTATTAGACTACTGATGTGACCCCGGCCCAATCATAATATTTTCAATCTTTCTCATTTACCAATACTCCATTTGTTATCGGACTACAGATGTGACCTCGGCCCAATCATAATATTTATTTTCAATCTTACTCATTTACCAATATTCCATCCGCTATCGGAAAGGTTATTAAACTACAGATGTGACCTCGGCCCAATCATAATTCTTTCAATCTTGCTCATTTACCAATATTCCATTTGAAGAAATAAAAAATACGTTACTTTGATATTTTTCAGTTATATTGCTCGTTTGGGGATGCCATTCAGAAATAAAGCACTCATATATATGGCAATGTATATGGTAATGTTGCCATTCCTTTAGCTTGTGTTAGGGTGAACCCACAATTTAATCACGTGAGAGAGAAATCTCCCTACACGTGTGATGGATTGCTTAATGCCATGTTCTTTTAAGATCAAGAATTCTACAATTTTTGTTACTAGACAGATTTAGTAAATATATTGTATATCTAAATTGAATAAAGAATGTGCTGAAGAGTTATTATAATAATAGTAATTGAATAATAATTTATAAAACGCCATTTATTTATTTATAAGTAAACGGTACAATGTACCTTATTACAAAATAACAAAAAATATAAAAGAGTCAGTAGAGAGTGCGCAACACATAAATAAAGTTTGACAGAATATACAAAAAAAATTAAGAAAAATGTACACAATTACAATAAATATATTTAGAATGAAAGAGCTAAAAAATCGTAAAATCACATGTTACCAACACAATACTGCCCCGTTTATAGGCGCACAGCCCGCACTGCACAAAAAATACAAACATAATTGACAAATAATTGAAATCAAAGCAAAAACTAAATATACAAGAAGGAATCAGACAGACTTCATAAATTCTCAAAAAGCACGGGGGAAAAATAGTAAAAAAAAAACAATAATCAATTAAAAAGCAGTTCAAAAAAGTTTAGAGAGCTAATTCTCCCTCAAGGGCGCCCTAACTCGAGATTCTTTATTGAAACATTTAAAATATTATATAAAAATAAACTAGTTGAGTGTATGGATAGAAAGATGATGTCTGCAACGATTATTCTCCACTCATCCGTAGAGCTAGGAGGTTTAGAACAAAGCTTGAGGATGATCGCCCATATGCGATCGAAACGTTGGAAGATGACGCAACAACAAGTACTCGAAAACAAAAATAATATATATACAAACCATTATGCTATCTACCTGTCGGGGTAGGGAGAAACGCCAGACTTTCCTATCTTGAATCGCATCTTTCGTTTCGTCCCCATCCAAACACCTTCTCATGCAACTTATTCGATTTATTTGATTTTCTACGTTTTCTTCTTTCACAATATCATGTATTTGATTCAATCATACTTTCCTTAGTCGTGCCCTCACACGCCTTTCACTCACCTTTGCACTATATATCTGTTTTGTTAGTCTTCATTCATTCGTTCCACATTTCCAGACCATCTCAGAGTGCTCTTTTTCATCTTACTTACATCAGCCTTAAGTTCAGATTCATTCTTTATCACTTGATTCCGTATTCGGTCATACATTGTCACTCCATGTGTTTTTCTCAATGCACGCATTTATAAACCATTTATTCGGTTCCTGTCAGTAGTAGTTTTCGTTTCACTCCTATACATTGATATATTCGCTCTTCACTCCTGTACATTGATACATTACGGTTGATATATTTTCGGTACTGACTAGCAGTATGAGAAAAATCCTGCCTGATATTATTCCTAACGAATAAGCTAACGCTAGAAGCAGACCCTCTTTGTGTAGTGTAACAGGAGAAATCCGTGCAAAGTGAATAAAAAAAAAAAACATCAAAGTTGACACCAAAATACTTTTCTGAACAGTTGACACCCAAGTCTTAGCAAATTTTGATACTGTCCGTTCGAGTATATATGTTTTATTGCTCTATTGACTTTGTTTTCTAAGGTTCGATATCCCTCGTAACATGGTGATATGATTGGCCAACTAAAATCATATCATGGAGTGAATGTCATGATTTCCATATTACACATTTAAGTGTTTATTGAATAGTACGAGTTTTCAAGCACTCTACGGCTTGTGTTGCTTGCATAATTGATCTGATGTTTCTCATGAATAGTACGAGGAGATACATAAATTTTCTCCGCTGGACCGTAATCCTAGAACAGTCTCTCAATAGATTTAAGTTAGAGGATCAAAATATAGATCAAATCTTACCAGAACAAATACCAAAGGAACAAAATGTTCAAATAGCGAATATTTTTATTGAATCGAACGAACATACAGGTTGTCCCATACCTCAACATCAAGTCGGTATCGAGGAAGAGGCCAGCTTATGATGGTTCAGAATTTAAAAAAAAATCTTGAAAAAGCCTTATACTTTTCGAGTTATAGGCATTTCTTCGAAAGTTGTGAAAGTAGCTACCCTGCGTCAAATATTTATATGCTGTGACTACAAATTGCCATATTTTATGATTTTAATGGTTGTATCGCAATCCTCGATAACCCTGCTATTAGTCCGAGTCAGATATAAAACAAAAAAAACCTGCACGTTCGGAAAAAAAAATTGTAATGGTCCGATCATAAAAATTAATATTTTTTATCAGCTAACTTTAACTCATCATACTGTAAAAATAATGTACTACGCTAGCCAGGCAAGTTACATCAAAAGATGGTTTGTTTAGTCAGAATTTCAAAATGGTACAATACATACCTAATACTCCTTTAACATTAATTTCTGTAATTAAAGATCAAATTCAATAAATTTGAGCAAGACAAACGATACTGCGCATGAACAAGTTGGAGTAAGACAGCTAGTGTCACCATTTTTGACATGAACTGACTGGCTAAAAAATACTAATTTTTATGATCGGACAAAAACAATTTTTTTTTCGAACTTGCAGGTTTTTTTTTGTTTTATATCTAACTCCGACTAATAGCAGGGTTATTTAGGATTGCGATACACCATTTAAATCATAAAATATGGCAATTTGTAGTCACAATATATAAACATTTGGCGCAGGGTAGCTACTTTCACAATTTTCGAAGAAATGCCTATAACTCGAAAAGAATAAGGCTTTTTCAAGAAATTTTTTTAAAATTCTGAACCGTCATAAGCTGGCCTCTTCCTCGATACCGACTTGACGTTGAGATATGGGACATCCTGTATATAAAACTAACATATGTTATATGTTTAACGAATCTCGTTTCAACGAAATTGAAAATTTTGTATAAAATAACGAACATTTTTCGGCCTAAAACGCTGCTGAGGGGATTTAAACTTTTTTTGGTGCGTTTTATTTGAAAGTTCAAATAAAAATACTAAAAATTTCTTTTTAATTTCAGTTGATAGTAATTGCTCAGTAACTAATTAAACATGAAAACCAAAACGCGTTAAAGTAGATTTTTTTTTCTTCAAATAGCATTTTTGCAACCTTTTGATGTGGGAATTCCACGTGCAGTAAAATTGGATCACAAAAGATAATAACGTCATCATCATCATCATCATCAATGGCACTACAGCCCATTGTGGGCCCCGGCCTCCTCCAGCAGTCGCCGCCATTCCCCCCTATCCTGGGATGCACTCCTCCAGCCCCTGATGCCAATCACGTTTGCATCATTCTACACCCCATCCATCCACCTAAGCCTCGGTCTACCCACGCTACGTCTTCCTTGGGGCTTGGAAAAGAGTACTTTGTTAGGCATTTCCTCTTCTCCCATTCTTGCTACATGTCCCGCCCAACGTAGCCTCCCAATTTTGATGTATTTTATGATGTTGGGCTCTTTGTATATGCTGTATAACTCCTCATTATATCTCACTCTCCAAGATCCATTTTCCTGTATGGGTCCGAATATTTTTCTGAGTATTTTTCTTTCAAATATTAGAAGGGAAGATTCGTTCTTCTTACTCAATACCCAGCATTCAGACCCATATGTGAGGACAGGTCGTAGCAGTGTCTTGTAAATGGTAAGTTTTGTCCTTCTGGACAACAACCGAGATATAAGGTGTTTTCTCAGACCAAAGAAGCATCTATTTGCCATGAATATTCGACGTTTAATCTCGATAGATGCATCATTAACACTTGTCACTATGGATCCCAGGTAGGTGAAGGTGTTTACACGTTCTATTGTATGAGAACTTATATTAATCGTGGTAGGTGTCTGGTTATTACGGGGTGCTTTAGTGGCTATCATATATTTGGTCTTATCGGAGTTGATGCGAAGTCCCATTCTGTTTGCGGCCCTCTCCAACTGAACAAATGTCTCCATCATTGCTTGTGGGGATCTACCAATAATGTCAATATCATCCGCGTAGCCCAGTATTTGGCTTGATTTGTAGAAAATTGACCCATTTGTCTGTACTCCGGATTCTCTTACACACTTCTCTAGATCCATATTAAAAAGTAGACAAGCTAGTGCGTCTCCTTGACGCAGTCCATTCATTGTGTAAAATGGTTCTGAGATATCATTCTGAATCCGGACTCTACATTGTGATTGGTTCATAGTGAGTCTAACCATCCTTATGAGCTTGTTAGGAATACCCAAGTCCTTCATGGCCGCATAGAGTTGAGAGCGGTTAATGCTGTCATATGCAGCTTTGAAATCGATAAAGAGGTGGTGTGTATCGACATTATACTCTAGGGTTTTTTCCAATATTTGACGGAGAGTGAACATCTGATCTATAGTGGATCTCCCCGGACGAAATCCGCTTTGATATTGGCCTACCAGGTCTTCAGCGTACGGCAGCAATCTGGAGAACAGGACACCGGCAAAGACCTTATATGATGCATTCAGTAGGGTAATTCCTCGATAGTTGGCACATTGCATTGTATCACCTTTTTTGTGGAGTGGGCATATGATTCCAGTCCTCCAATCGTCTGGTACAGTTTCTGAGTCCCATGTTTTCTCCACGATGGTATGGATCATAGCGGTTAGTTCAGTTCCTCCGTACTTAAGTAACTCACCAGGGATATCGTCATGTCCTGGAGACTTATTATTTTTGAGGTTTTTTATGGCTGTTTTTACTTCCATTAGACATGGTGGTGGTATGTTTTCTTCGTCCTCAGCATAGGGATTCTCTGTATCAATGTCATCGGAATGGTTGTTATTAAGAAGTTCCTCAAAGTGTTCGGCCCAACGTTTCAAGATATCCACTGTATCGTTAAGAATTTCGCCATGTCTGTTTTTACAGGCAGTTACCCTTGGTTTATACTCTTTGCGCTGCTGATTAATCCTCCGGTAGAACTGTCTACATAATCCCCGTGAGTTGAGGTTTTCCAGCTTACTAATCTGGGACTGTTCCCACTCTTTCTTTTTCATCTTGTGGATTTTCTTTTCATCCCTTCTTCTCCGTTTGTATTCCTCAGCATTGCCTCTGGTATTCCGCTGTTGTAATCTGAGATATGCCTCATTCTTCTTCTGTATTACCTCTGAGCACTCGTTATCGAACCAGTTAACCGGCCTTCCAGATTCAACACATCCAAGTATTTCAGCAGCAGTTCTCTTGACGATAGTCTGGCACTTCTCCCATACACTATTGGGTTCTTGGGTTCCATCCACTTCAGCGAGTTCTCCATTAAGTTTTTCCACATATTGGGTACGCTTCTCACGGTCTTTCAATGCTTCTGTATTAAATTTAGTGGATCTTGTTGATTTGTGCAGTTTAGCCATTGATATTCTGGCTCTAAATTACGAGATAGTGGTCAGAATCAACATTTGCCCCACGGTATGTCCTAGAGTCTAGGAGGTTTGATATGTGTCTGCCATCCATTAATATATGGTCTATCTGGTTACAGGTGGTCCCATCTGGTGACTTCCAGGTAGCTTGATGCATTGACCTATGTGGGAAAATTGTACCTCTAATGACCATGTTGTGGGAGGCAGCAAAGTCCACAACTCTGTTGCCATTATCATTATTATCATGGTGTAGGCTATGGGCACCAATAGTTGGCTTGAATATGTCATCATTTCCCACTTTAGCATTTAGATCACCAATGATGATCTTGATGTCTCCGCGGGGGCATCCGTTATAGGCACTTGTCAATTTATCATACCACACATCTTTATCATCGTCTGCACTCTCCTCTGTAGGAGCATGTACATTAATTTTGATATTTTACTGATTTTTAATACTCATTTATTTTATACTTACGATTTTGAAACTTTACTGATTTTAAATACTGGTTTATTTTATATTTATAATTTTGATATTTGACTGATTTTTAATATTCATTTTGTTGATAATATGTTATTATTAGTTAATTAGGCCATCGTATAAAGAGGATGATTTGCACCAATAACAATTTGAAGGGAAGAAAGCGGGGGAAGAGTGTGTAAGTGAGTAAGAACTACTGTAGTGCTAAATATTTAAGGAGTCTAGGACAATTAATTCAGCTACGTGACTATAAATTGACGTAAAATTAAGTGCTAGTAGGTGGAACGTGCTGAACGGACGGATATTCATTCAGGAAGAAGTACAACTTTGAAGCTGATTTCTTCTTCCATCTAATTAATTAATTGGTTGTTTCAAATTAATCCAACAGGGTGGGATATAATGATCAATTTATTACCTTTGCTGGTATTATGACATTGAATGGTCTGCCTCCTAGTGTCTGAGATATGGGTGGCGTTTGTAGCTTTAGTAAGCACTAAAATACAATCCTTTTTGGCAGGGTTTATCAAAATTTATGAGTGAGTTCGAATACTTAGTTCGATTATCCTTGACGAGGGTTAACTCTCTAAACGGCACTATATAAATTGTTATTTTAATATTTTTAGATAAGAAAAACACTAAATAAACCTATACATATTTTTCAAGTGTAAGGATGGTAAAATAGTGGCTGCAGCCATTAGATAAGATACTAGCGTTATATGTTCAGAAAATCATTTTTGGTAAGAAAACCGCAAAAAATACAAACTGTAAAAAAACCATTTCAGAGCTTACAATATGTGATAGTTTTATATTCAGCTTAAGGTAGGATTCATATATAATCTTAAATTTTGATAAGCCTTTCCAAAAAGGGTTGTCTTGAACTACTTCCTTAAGCTGCACACACCACCCATATCTCTAACACGCTCCGTCCAACTCGTCGAAAATTGATGAAAAAGTCAAATGTGCGAGTAAAAATATTCAATATAAATATATCTAAAATGAGTCGATCAAGTGCCGCAATTATCGAGGAATTTACCGGAGTTGTATCGGAACTGAGAGAATTAAAGTATCTCATTTGCAAAATATCTAGTCTAGAAAATTGTGTAATTGGTCAAACTGAGTTAGTCAAAACTCAAGACAATACAATAGCATCTCTGTGCGCGAAGATAGTAGCCCTTAGATAGTGGCAAAAGAAGATAGTAGCCCTTAGATAGTGGTAAAAGATAGAAGCCCTTAGATAGTGGCAAAATAAAATAATAGCCCTTATATAGTGGCAAAAGATTGTGGCCCTTAGATAGTGGCAAAACTCAAGACAATACAATAGCATCTCTGTGCACGAAGATAGTAGCCCTTAGATAGTGGCAAAAGAAGATAGTAGCCCTTAGATAGTGGCAAAAGATAGAAGCCCTTAGATAGTGGCAAAATAAAATAAAAGCCCTTATATAGTGGCAAAAGATTGTGGCCCTTAGATAGTGGCGAAACTCAAGACAATACAATAGTATCTCTGTGCACGAAGATAGTAGCCCTTGAGGACAATTTTTCTGGGAATACGAAGGGAAGCCAAATCATTGGAGCTGGGGAACCTATTTCCGAGCCAAAGGTGAGTTATAAGCCTAACTGCAAAATGCACAAACTAGGCTTCAGCAATAATCTAATTGGATTATTTGCATCATACCTAAAAGAAAGATCTCAATACGTAACTATCCGTAACAAGTCTTCTGTGGAATTTATCGCAAGATCTGGTATACCACAAGGATCCAATTTAGGTCCCCTACTATTCCTCATATTAATAGACGACATTCAGAATTCCATAAGTCACTCGACATGTTTATTGTTCGCTGACGACTTGAAAATATTCAAAAAGATCAATTCACCTCACGACTGTGCACAGTTAACCTACAACAGGACCTAGACTCCCTAGCCTCTTGGACCGAGCAAAATCATTTTCTGTTCAACATTAATACATGTGTCTGTGTATCTTATAGTCGATCGTTTTCACTAATCCACCATCAGTATACTAAACAAGGAGTGGCACTAAACAGAATTTGTGAATTTAAAGATTTGGGCGTAACCTTTGATGTCGGACTCACGTTCGTTAACCATGTCTCACGTTTGATATCGGACTGTTACAAACTACTCGGTTTTATAATGAAAATATCAAGAGAATTTATCAGTACCGATATCCTCCGAAACTTATATAATTATCTAATTAGAACCAAATTAGAATATGCATCTACAGTTTGGGCTCCTCATCAGCTCAAATATAAAAATAATATAGAACAAATACAAAAAATAATCCTAAGATATCTATGGTACAGAACAAAGGGGGATTACCCAAAATATGCTCACCATGTCGAACTTCTCACGGTGTGTAACTATAGAAGCCTCGAAACAAGAAGGCAAGAATCCATTGCGATATTCCTACAGAAGGTTTTCCAAGGTTGCATTAACTGTCCCGCGATTCTAGAAGCACTAAGTTTATTTGTACACAATAAATATAGCCGTGCAAGGAATCACCCTCTGTTATTTGATACATAGCAACTTACAGAAGGAATATCATGGCTAAACACTCAGCTATAGTCACGTGTGGTATAGAGATATTGAACCAACTGAATGACACTGTGGATATAGTCTCGGCACAGCCTAGCAGTATGAGAAGAATCCTGGCTGATATTCTTCCTAACGAATAAGCTAATGCTAGAAGCAGGTCCTCTTTGTGTAACAGCAGAAATCCGTGCAAAGTGGATACAAAAAAAAAAACACTAAGAGGCAGAATATTCCATGCCACAGGACCAGCAATATCAAAAGTTTTTTCGTAATACCCCGCCCTACTGGACCGATTTAGAACTATCAATATTGTATTGGACGTATTTATCACATTGATTAATTATTATATTTATATTATTCGCTTGTTAATTGTGTTTAATATTGTCGTTTTGTAATAAAACGACATTTTGTGTGGCTTGCTTTATCGCATCATTATAGATCTGATGGCTTAGATTAAAATGATTTAAGTTCAACCCGGCCGATTAGCAGATATTAAACGACGCCCACGCAAACAATGATCCCTATGGTAGGGTAACGGTGTAAGCGGTGAGCTCGGGTAGGGTACGGCTTAAGCGGTGAGCTCGGGTAGGGTAACGGGTTAAGCGGTGAGGTTGGGTAGGGTAACGGCTTAAGCGGTCAGATCGATATGCTTGCTAAGTGAGATGGATTATATTATACAAAAAGGACGTAAAAATGATTTCTTCATCCAAATTTCTTCACGTCAAAAAATGATTTCTTCACCCAACTGTCACCGAGACTTATCATGCCGAAATATCCGAGGATTGAACGGCAACTTTATACTTATTTTACAGTCTTTGTACTGGTGCCGTACAAATATATTTTAGATGCAGAAGAAATGAACATAAAAATACAACTCCTTTCCGAATGAACATCGCTAAGACACATATTCGGAAGATATGATGAAGACATACATTCCATTAGGAGGGGACGGGTCAATGAGAGCCTATGGATGTTGAATGGATCTAAGGAATTGTACTAAAGATCGTTGCAACAGTACATTTGTTACGAGAAGAAGATGATTTAAGCTGAACTCCAAAGACCAGAGGAACTCTGAAAAATAAATATTGATTTCTTACTTTATGTCCTTTTTCACACAGTATATCAGCTTGCGCCTTCATTAATATGTAATGGGTTCGGACTCGAGAAGGAGAGACCAGGAGAATATTGTATGCCAGGACATCCCCTAGTATGGCCAGCAGGAAAAATACTCCAAGAACCTGCCTCATTTTGGTAACGAGTGTAGTAAACTAAAATGAAATGAATCAACTTTAAACACCATTTAATTTTTTTAATTTATTGTATCAAGACTCCCTTGATGATGAGGTGAGCACAAACGAGACTCCCCTGATGATGAAGAGAAAACCTTGAAACCGGTAGGTTTATACCGTTACATAATAAACAGTGTTTGATAAAAATACAATAAATTAAAATGTCTTTAAACTTCCACAATGTTAATGCCTTAGCTATATTAAATTTCTTAAACAATCATTTATATATTTCGTTATCTAATTCGTAAAATGAGAAAACAAATATAATAGGTACAACAAAATAAAATTAAAGTCCAGTTACATTATATGTGATAAGTGTAATAAAAGTCCAGTTACATTATATGAGACAAGTGTAATAAAGCCCAGTTACATTATATGTGATAAGTGTAATAAAACCCAGTTACATTAAATGTAACAAGTGTAATAAAGCCCAGTTACATTATATGTGATAAGTGTAATAAAAGCCCTGATACATTAAATGTGACAAGTGTAATAAAGCCCAGTTATATTAAATGTGACAAATGTAATAAAATCCAGTTGCATTATATGTGACAAGTGTGATAAAACCCAGTTACATAATATGTGACAAGTGTAATAATGTCTAGTTGCATTATACGTGACAAGTGTAATAAAAGCCCAGTTACATAATATGTGACAAGTGTAATAAAACCCAGTTACATTAAATGTGACAAGTGTAATAAAAAACCAGTTACACTTTACGTGACAAGTGTAATAAAGCCCAGTTACATTAAATTTGACAAGTGTAATGAAACCAAGTTACATTGTATGTGACAAGTGTAATAAAACCCAGTTACATTAAATAGGACAAGTGTATAAAAAGCCCAGTTACATTTTATGTGAACAGTGAAATAAAAGCTCAGTAACATTATATGTGACAAGTGTAATAAAAGCCCAGTTACATTATATATAATGATAAGTGTAATAAAAGTAAAAAAAAGCTCCGATTATCCGGGGCTTTATTACCTGTGGTCCTCTTAAGTAGAACTTTTACTAGTTTTCCCGAAAAAAATATTTTTCCCCACAACTGTTTCCCCACCAACACGGAAATATTCATGACCATCCATTATTTAAAAAAATCAGGACTTCTCAATTGTAAAGTAAGTGCTGCAACATGATACCACATTTCTACAAAGCGAGGACCTTAACTGTTTCCCCGTCGAAACGGAAATATATGTATTCAGGACTTCCCAATGTAAGTGCTGCATCATGATACCACATTTCTACAAAGCGAGGACCTTAACTGTTTCCCCGTCGAAACGGAAATATATGTATTCAGGACTTCCCAATGTAAGTGCTGCATCATGATACCACATTTCTACAAAGCGAGGACCTTAACTGTTTCCCCGTCGAAACGGAAATATATGTATTCAGGACTTCCCAATGTAAGTGCTGCAGCATGATACCACATTTCTACAAAGCGAGGACCTTAACTGTTTCCCCGTCGACACGGAAATATATGTATTCAGGACTTCCCAATGTAAGTGCTGCAGTATGATACCACATTTCTACAAAGCGAGGACCTTAACTGTTTCCCCGTCGACACGGAAATATATGTATTCAGGACTTCCCAATGTAAGTGCTGCAGTATGATACCACATTTCTACAAAGCGAGGACCTTAACTGTTTCCCCGTCGACACGGAAATATATGTATTCAGGACTTCCCAATGTAAGTGCTGCAGCATGATACCACATTTCTACAAAGCGAGGACCTTAACTGTTTCCCCGTCGACACGGAAATATATGTATTCAGGACTTCCCAATGTAAGTGCTGCAGTATGATACCACATTTCTACAAAGCGAGGACCTTAACTGTTTCCCCGTCGACACGGAAATATATGTATTCAGGACTTCCCAATGTAAGTGCTGCAGTATGATACCACATTTCTACAAAGCGAGGACCTTAACTGTTTCCCCGTCGACACGGAAATATATGTATTCAGGACTTCCCAATGTAAGTGCTGCAGTATGATACCACATTTCTACAAAGCGAGGACCTTAACTGTTTCCCCGTCGACACGGAAATATATGTATTCAGGACTTCCCAATGTAAGTGCTGCAGTATGATACCACATTTCTACAAAGCGAGGACCTTAACTGTTTCCCCGTCGACACGGAAATATACGTATTCAGGACTTCCCAATGTAAGTGCTGCAGTATGATACCACATTTCTACAAAGCGAGGACCTTAACTGTTTCCCCGTCGACACGGAAATATATGTATTCAGGACTTCCCAATGTAAGTGCTGCAGTATGATACCACATTTCTACAAAGCGAGGACCTTAACTGTTTCCCCGTCGACACGGAAATATATGTATTCAGGACTTCCCAATGTAAGTGCTGCAGCATGATACCACATTTCTACAAAGCGAGGACCTTAACTGTTTCCCCGTCGACACGGAAATATATGTATTCAGGACTTCCCAATGTAAGTGCTGCATCATGATACCACATTTCTACAAAGCGAGGACCTTAACTGTTTCCCCGTCGAAACGGAAATATATGTATTCAGGACTTCCCAATGTAAGTGCTGCAGTATGATAACGCATTCCTACAGCATTTATTCGGCTCTTCTCAATCTTTTTCCAGTAAATATTGAAAAGTAAAATATTACCGAGTCTAACTTGTTTTTTAAATATGAATTATTAAAAATAATACCTGTTAAAAGTATAATATTTAACAAATAAAAAAAAGTGAATTAAAAATAAAATTACCTTAAAGGCAAACTGTTCACAGAGCGGTTCGTTAAAAGTTTACCGTTTTGATCAAAATACCAGGCAACAGTAAACCAAAGATTTTACAATATCGATAATACTCGTATAGAAAGTGTTATCTGTAATCAATCATTTTGAAAGGAAAAATAATTTACTTTTTAATCTTATTGCAACATATTTTTTCGCTTTGCATTATCTATAACAGTGGTTCTCAATCTTTTTCGGTTCTAGGCGCCCTTGTTGTATCAGAATTTTTCCATAGCGCCTAAATTCAGAACATACCTAACATTTGCACTTATGTTGGCGCGGTTAGTTTAGTTATGTTAAAAAATAAATGAAACACGTATTTAGGATTCACAAAGAAGTTTATATTATAGTGAGCTGGTGCCCACATTGATGTATGGAAGTGAAACTTGGACTTAGTAGAAGAAGGAAAAGAGTGAAATTAGTGCTGTTGGGATGCGTGCACTGAGGAAATTAGTGCTGTTGGGATGCGTGCACTGAGGAAATGAGTGCTGTTAGGATGCGTGCACTGAGGAAATGAGTGCTGTTGGGATGCGTGCACTGAGGAAATGAGTGCTGTTGGGATGCGTGCACTGAGGAAATGAGTGCTGTTGGGATGCGTGCACTGAGGAAATGAGTGCTGTTGGGATGCGTGCACTGAGGAAATGAGTGCTGTTGGGATGCGTGCACTGAGGAAATGAGTGCTGTTGGGATGCGTGCACTGAGGAAATGAGTGCTGTTGGGATGCGTGCACTGAGCAAATGAGTGCTGTTGGGATGCGTGCACTGAGGAAATGAATGCATGGATAAAATATATGTTTTAAGTAATACAATATATTGTTTATAGTTAAGGCATTAACGTTGTGGAGGTTTAAAGGTATTGTAATTTATTTTATCAAACACTGTTTATTTCACTTTTTTGTAACGGTGTAACCCTACCGGTTTCAAGGTGCACACCTCATCTTCAGGGGATCACAAACAAGACTAAATTCTGTTCGAACTGGCACCAATATACACGCTTCAATGATTGGGGACATTCGGGTTGGGGACTGAGGGCTGAGGGAGGCATGAGACGATCTCGGTCAGCAGCGGAGAGATTCTGGGAATATATGTGTTTACCAGATGTTCGGATCGATGTACTGACTTAGAAATTTCTAGGACCTTTAATCTGTTCAATTTATTTCCGTTACTACTGATATGTAAGAATTTGGCATCGTCAATAGAAAAAGTATGGTTTTCACGGTGATAATGATTAGCCATTTCAGAATAAATTAAAGGATTTGTTAAGGCGAATTTATGATCACGAAATCTTCCTGTCTTTCCAATATAGAAATTAGCACATAAAAGTTATACACTGCACCGTTGCTAAGTATTCCATGGAATACTAAAATTGTATGATTTGATAGAAATTTTTGTTGATCTGTTTTTTCTGCCCATCCCGCAAGAGACACGGCGTGAAGGTTTGTACGTATGTATATCTTTGAATAAATAAATTGTCATTAGTGGGACAAGCGAGCCTGTTGTTCATTGTACATTTTCTCAAACTTTGGAATCAAACTGGATACAACCACCCTCATTTCCTGTTCCACGTTGATGTTCGCACGCTAGATGTCGCTTTCTATCATCGGATCAGCACATCGATGATCTGATTCAAAAAGCATAAAAGCCTCATTTCAGTGAAAATATTGGAATATTCCGCGGTACCCCCGTAAGTCAGCACAGGGGTGCCGTGCACACTTTAGAAACCTTTAATCTATAATAACCACAATTTAGGAACCAATGAATGATCTATGTAATATAAATACATATATTGAATTTAAATGAACAAATAAAAATATAATTTATTTAAAACTTGCCACCCTGTGATGGATAGCGAGTGATCAGGACTTATATTTTATTTAATTCCTCCAAATATACTGATTGCAGGATCTTCATACTTTATGTATTCCTGATCGAAACCTCTATAATTTGAATGATGTTGTAGCGACCGTGCGTACGGTCACTGAACCCACCAAGGCGACCCTTGTCCGCGCGGTCATTGAACTCGCCTGTGGCCAGTGCGAGACGGCGCCGGGCGAAGGTCGCCCGCGCGTTCATTGAACTCACTAGTAGCGAAGAGCGAGAGCGAGACACCGATATATCTCTTGCCTCTCCTGCAGACCGTAGTATGAAATGTATATAGAACGTGCAACAATAACCATGTGTCCAGCGAAGCGAGACAGCGACATGTTCTGCGCCGTTCTATACATTATAAATACAGACGCTCACAATAAACTCTCTCTCTTTACTTATTTCGATCTCGACGACTTTTATTCAAACAACCTCATCCTTCTATGCGAAACACAAGTCCCTAAAATGTCATTACGAAATAAAAACATTGATCAATATCTAAAGAAATGAATATTTTGTATTAAATCGAGAATTTGTCAAAGTATGCCAAATACATGCGCATGACTCATTCTGTTTGAAATCCGTTCCAGGGATTCGTCATCAGTTTTATAATCCTGATTATTGTTATTTTTTATTTGAAAATCGTTCTTTTTAATCTGGTATATTTTCCTACCGTTATTTGTAATCCAGTATGTTCTATTGTACCGTTACTCTTTTCACGATAAATGTATTATGTGTTAAAATTAGTTGTGTCCGTTTTTTTCCAATTTCAAAATGAGCACCAAAAGTAAAACAAAATGGTAAAGGTTATATACGTCATTCGAAAGAAAATTTTCTGCTCTACAAGATATTGTGTTTACTTTTACGTTACATATATTATTTTATATGATTACAAGCCTTCAAAATGAAATGCCAAGTAGATAAAAGTGAGCATTTTCGACACCTCCTTCTGTTCGCGTTCAATCGAGGGAATAAAGCTGCTCTCGATATTCGTGAAATGTACGGTGAAGATGCTGTGAATTAAAGGACAGCTCGTTGATGGTTTTTACGTTTCAAAGACGGTAATTTCGACTTGAAAGACATGTAGCGTTCCGGACGACCAGTGGACTTCGATGAGGACCGCTTAAACTATATTATTCATGAAGATCCCCTTCAAACCACCGTAGAATTAGATGAGCAGATGAATTGTATTCACATGACTGTATAACGCCATCTTAAATCAATGGGAAAAGTCCAGAAGTTCGGCGCTTGGGTTCCACATTTTTTAAGTGAAAACGACAAAAATCAACGTTCGACAATTTCTGCTGATTTGCTCGCGCGTCATCGAGCTACGCATGGCCACAAGCAAAGGTTCCTTTACCGCATCATTACTGCTGATGAAAAATGGTTTAAAAATGGTGATGAAAAATGTTTGAAGGGGATCTTCATGAATAATATGGTGGTAAATAGTGAAGTAACAAATCGTTATTTAAATCGAATTACTTCAAAAAAGAACCAACCAATATCAGAAGACGAGTTATATGCATTCATTGGAATATTGTTCGCGTCTGGCAGAAATCGAACACGAAAGCTATCTTTGAGTGAGTTGTGTATAAGTGAAAGTCCCTTTTGCCAGCCATTTTTCACAGCAGCTCTGTCTCGAGATAGGTTCATCTATATTTACAGTAATATTCGTTTTGATGATAAATAAACCCGAGAAGAGAGATATCAGGTTTCTTCAGATAAATTAGAACCAATTAAGTGGATTTTAAAAATGTTTGTGGATGCGTGCAAGAGCAATTATTCTCCATCTTCGAATATAACTGCAGACGAACGTTTGCCAAGCTTTAGAGGGAATTCTCCGTTTCGCGTGTACACGAAGTCTAAACCTGGTAAATATGACATCAAAATTTGGATTACTGGTGACTCTGCGACGCCATACATAACAAATTGTGTTGAGTAATAAATAGAAACACATGTGTGTTTAGTACATAGAATAGAAACAAAAGTTATTTCGTGCCCCAATTGCGATACACTTTCTCCACAGAATTAAACTTTGATTAAAGGTTTGTCCTATTTTCTAATTTACTGTAGTGTTTATATTTTCCAAATTGCATATTGAATTGATTTAAATTTCGTCTAATTACAAAAAATAACCTACCAGATTTTGCATAATTTTAATTTAAAACAAACACTTTTAACAAGGCATTAAATACCAATAGCTACACTAGGATTAAAATAGAGAATGTCCTGACAAATGCAGTCTCTACTCCGATTGGAGATAGACAAGGGGATAGCTTAAGCCCGTTCCTCTTCAATCTAATAATGGACAAACTAATTGAGGAAGTTGCAGAGACATGGACATAGGATACAGACTGGGAGACAGAAAAGTCAGCATTGTATGCTACGCAAGATGCCCTCCAAAGGATGTTATATAGACTCCATCAAACCTCACTAAAATATAACATGTTGATATCCACGGACAAAACGAAGAGCCTCACAATATCTTAGACCCCGGTGAGATGCAAACAAGCAGTGATTAACAAATTAATAGAGCAAGTGATGGAGTTTAGGTATCTTGGAGTGAGCATCAGTAGCGATGGAAATCTGTATGATAAAACCTTGAGACAGGTCACAGCAATAAGGCGGCTGCAATATCGGGATGCCTAAGTGGCTAACACCGGTGTGGAATAATAAACACATGAGAATATAAAGTAAAGTCAGAATATACAAGACATATGTGAGACCGATAGCCGATAGCCCCCTACGGGATAAATACCAGAGCAGACACATCTAGAACAAAATCTCTCCTGAGAACCTCAAATGAAAACACTGAGATGTATAACCGGAAACACACTAACAGATAGAATCAGAAACATCGAAATATGTTAAGGAGAAAGTATAGTACAGAAGACATCGTTAGGTGGGGAAGACAACGACGAACGAATATGTAAACAGAATATCTGTTTACATGTTCGTTCCAGTATCGCCTTCGTTGGCGATACTGGAACGAACCTGTCTGTCGTCTCTGCCTACCCTAGCAGGGAAACGATGTGATTGTGTGTATCATGATGGTTTGTACCCCGTGTTGGTATCCCGGTATCACAAGGGCGCCCTTGAGGAGAGTCTGCTCTTTAAACGGCGCTATATAAATTGTCATTTTATTATTGTTATTATTACATGTGTATTATTTAATTGTTTTAGCTCTTACCGTACAAATTGTCGGGGTTTTAAAATATTTAACAAGGTGTTAAGGGTTCCTCGATTAACATATTTTGGGAACTGCTGAAATAATGCATTGTACATATGATATCATACTGTCAGTACATTGAAAAGCGTTATTTAGGAGTTTTACTGTATTTGTCACGGATATCACAAATAAAGGCGTTTTGCGTGTATTTGTTACCAAAACATATTTGTATAAGTATTTAGGAATTTTGCTGTATTTATTAGCAAATATAATATTTAGGAGTTTTGTTGTATTTCTTACCAAATGTTTAGGAGTTTTGCTGTATTTGTTACCAAAACATATTTTTAGTAGTTTTGCTGTATTAAGGAGTTTTGCTGTATTTGTTACCAAATATTCCGGATTTCACATATTGAGGAGTTTTGCTGTATTTGTTACGGATATCGCATATAAAGGCGTTTTGCGTGTATTTGTTACCAAACATATTTTTAAAAGTATTAAGGAATTTTGCTGTATTTATTACCAAATATAATATTTAGGAATTTTGTTGTATTTCTTAGCAAATATTTAGGAGTTTTGCTGTATTTGTTACCAAAACATATTTTAGTAGTTTTGCTGTATTAAGGAGTTTTGCTGTATTTGTTACCAAATATTCCGGATCTCACATATTTAGGAGTTTTGCTGTATTTGTTACCAGAACATATTTTTAGTAGTTTTGCTGTATTAAGGAGTTTTGCTGTATTTGTTACCAAATATTCCGGATTTCACATATTTAGGAGTTTTGCTGTATTTTTTACCAAATATCTAGAATTTTACTTTTTTTTTTTCGTACAGGACCTTTCAATATATCGGAAATAGTGTTTCGGACATTGCGAAGAGAGAGTGAGAGAAAAATTGTCTTCGACACAATTAAGCGACCCTTCAAGTTGAGAGCCTCTGGACTCGACACGAAACTCGCGGCTCGTCATTGAAAATATTGACAACACTATCACCCGAGATGTGCGAGTATTGTTACCAGAAGACTATCACCCGAGACGTGCGAGTATTGTTACCATAAGACTATCACTCGAGACGTGCGAGTATTGTTACCATAAGACTATCACCCGAGATGTGCGAGTATTGTTACCAGAAGAACTTGTTTGCTTAACTGGAACACATTTTTTTGGCATACCATGAAGAATCGATCCCAAAACTCCCGGGTGGACGACAAGAATGTTACCACTAGACTTACAAAAGTCGTCTTACATACATACATACCATCACGTCATTTCCCTGTCGGAGTAAGCAGAGAGGACAGATTGCCTCTACCTCATCTCTACGATTCTACGACAAACTTCTACGATTTCCCTGACTTTTCTAGTTCCCTTGTATCAGTATATCATTCCCTTGATCCGACCATACTTTCTTTGGTTTTCCTCGCATATCTGCACTCTATACCTATTCGTTAGTCGTTCTACATGCCCAAACAATCTCAACGTACTCTTATTCGTCATACTTAACACATCAGCAGTTCACATTAATATCTTATTACTTCATTCCGTATTCTGTCATACATTGTCACTCCATATATTATTCTCAATGTACGCATTTCTATAGCATTTATTCGATTTTTTCAGTATTTTTCCTCGTTTACGTTTCACTGTTATACATCAAAGTTGACACCAAAATACTATTGTGGCCTATCATCCTTGCAAATTTTGATACTGTCCGGTTTGAGTATATATACTTTAGTGCCCCATTTACATTGTTTTCATTCGATAAACGCTGTTTAATATCTCTCATAATTCTTCCATCACCTGAGAAAATACTATCCAAATAGCAGAACTCCTTAACTCGCTCCAATCTTTCATTTATTTACTTCGTCGCGTTTACTTTTCCTTTCACACTTTTCAATCACCATTACTTTGGATTTTTGCAGCATTCATTCATTTCATCATACTTAATCAGCCTTAAACTCACGAGTGAGTTCGGTGTCTATCCATGGCTTTACCCTACTCAGTTTCTGCTGGGCATGCTCGGGTATACCTCCTTGAGCGTAAGGAGAGATCTGCGTCTCCTGGTATACGTTGTCAGACTCGTTCGAGGAGTTGTGATGAGCTGTCCAGCATTACTACAAAGATTAGCGTTAAATGCTCCTAACAATTACACTAGAGACTGCGCCGGCAAGAACTGTTCTCAATAACATACGCAAGAACGGGGCCTTCCAGCCACTATGCCTGTTGGAAGGGCCTTAACTCTTCTGAACGGGACTGCTCCGGATATTGACATATTTCATATCACATTAACAAAAGCAAAAGTAAATTATCTTCTAAGATTGAGCGCGTTAGAAAGCACTCATCAACGTATTTAAGGGACTTTGAATATATGTGTATGTTTGTGTGTATGTATGTATGCATATACATAATTTTTTATTTTATATATTGTATATTTTTTTTAATGTTAATATTTTTTGTATTTTTAAATGTAATTGGGCTAAGCCTGTGTAGGGATCCACGGTCGTCGCGGAATATTGTCGCATACATACGGTCAATGACCGATGAGATTCGCATTCCTCGACAAATTTAAATAAACAGTCCAAAGTTCATACGCCGGCCATTCAAGTCCAAAGATCACCCACCGGCCAGTCATCCCGTAGCCGAGCGGACCGCACTACATACTAGAGAGAGAACGCACCACGCTGTCTCGCCGGTTCCGTAAATAGATTGTTACCTACATACTACAATTGACCATTTCTGCATTCACATAGGCGAGACGGAAGCATATCGCGAGCGCACTCCCGCGTCCATTCTGAAATGTTATAAATACCTACGTACTATCAAAATAAACTATTCACTCTCTTTCCGCATTGCGATCTAACGTGTTTTATTATTTATCAACAATCATAATCATCATATACCTTTAAGGGACATTCCCTAAACCTGTATTGAGAAAATAAATAAAATTTATCCCTTATCATTTCATTCTGAATTCTGTCATACATTGTCCCTCCATGCATTCTTCTCAATCAATTATTTTCCACGACCATCTTTAATTCCTATACACAAAAAAGTATTATTGTAGTGTAATTTGTTTTATCAAACACTATTTACGAGTATTTCAATTTTTGTAACAGTATAACCCTTATCGGTTTCAAGATTTCCCCCCTCATCATCAGTCTAATTTATGCTCCCCTGATGATGAGGTAAAATTCTTGAAACCGGTAGGGTTATACCGCTACAAAAAGTGGAATAAACAGGGTTTGATAAAATAAATTACAATGTCTTTAAACCTCCACAATGTTAATGCCGTAATTATAAATAATATAGTATTGTAGTGTATTATCAAACGAACAAAAATTACTATACTCCACTGTTAAGGAGTGTCTTTTCCTTCATTGGTTCCACATGCCCAAACAATCTCAGCGTGCCTTCTCCACCTTACTCACCACATCAGCCTTAAGTTCACATTCATCCCTATTCACTTAATTCCGTATTCTGTCATAAATTGTCACTCTTTGTATTCTTTTCGATGCACGCATTTTTACAGCTTTTTTCAGTTTGGTTCCACGTATGCATCCAAGTTAAGGTATGACAAATGAATGTTTAACTTATCAAAATAATTGCAAAATACTTTATCATGTTTATATATTAATTTGTAATATCGATGGAGAACTGATAAATGTAATAAACCCAAAATTAATAAAATTAAGTTAAGACCAACAAAATAAAATGCTATCATCCAAATCATTTATTGGTTTGTTGATCGATCGATCGTTGAAACGATTTATCCTGATCCCGTGATAAACTAGATTTTAAACGTGATAAACTAGATTTAAATGTTTTAACGTGATCAATACCATTTCCTGATAAGTATTTTCTTTATTTACAGATAAGTATTTTCTTTAAATTAACACTGTACCCCCCGGTCCCGTGTTTTAACGTGATAAACTACGAGGCATATCCAGAAAGTAAGTGTACTGAATTTTTGTAGGTTACATTTTTTTTTATTTAAACAAAAAAATTACGTGGTTACGGTAGTACATATGTAAGCTATTTTTCGACATAGTCGGCATTCCTCTCAATGCAGGTGGTGAAGCGGGGTATCAACTTTTTGATGCCTTCCTCGAAGTAGTTTCCCGCCAAACCCTCCGTCCACTTCTCCACCTCCTCCTTTACCTCCTCGTCGGTTGAAAACCTTTTTCCACCCATGTGCAGCTTCAGGGAGGTAAAGAGATAGTAATCTGAAGGTACTAGGTCAGGGGAATGCGCGGGAAGGTTCAGGACACCCCATTTAACGTGTTCCCCGCGGGAAGCACAAACGCCTG
This sequence comes from Odontocerum albicorne, assembly GCA_949825065.1. Classification (NCBI taxonomy): domain Eukaryota; kingdom Metazoa; phylum Arthropoda; class Insecta; order Trichoptera; family Odontoceridae; genus Odontocerum; species Odontocerum albicorne. Next base: position 5,150,760 of record OX463856.1, read on the forward strand.
TGATCTGACGACAATCCAAGTTTCAAATCACAAATACTTAAAAAAAATTACACAAAACCGGAATAAAAATTGAACTAAGATTTTAAATAATCTTTATTCTAGCGACATCTCTGAAAACCTTGTCAAATAATATATTAGTTTATGAGATATTGTTGAATAAACAGAGCGCCGAATTTTTTTGGTTTCTCAATATTTCCAGCATTAACGACCTGTCGCGCGGATCGAGTCCTGCGATGAGTCTCTCTTACATAAAGTAACATTACTAAGTCTCTCTTACGTAAATAAACATTACTAGTGCTATATGCATTTGATTGGGTGAGTGTCATGAAGCATTGATTTGATCGTAGCATTCCTTTGTTTATTTTACGTAATGTTTAGTTTATCTCCTTTATTTAATGAGTCTCCTTAAGAGTAATGACTATTATTAATTATCAGAAAATTACTTAAGTGTCATGTTTACTTGGTGTTGTAATCAAATATCAGTGGTTCTAAACAAAATATGTGTTTAAACTTAGAAATTAAAAAACGCTGAAATTGTGCCGCGCACAGGATTCGTGGAATTTGATTTTTAACGCGGTGAACAGGTTAAACGAGGCGAGCAGTTCCTTCGTAGCGTTGGCCGTGTGTGGTCTGGCATTGTCGTGCAGCAGGCAGACTCCCTTTGTCAGCATGCCTCTCCTCTTGTTCTGAATCGCCCTCCGCAATTTTTTTAGGGTCTCACAGTATCTTGTAGAGTTGATGGTCTCCCCTTGAGGCATATATTCAATTAAAATTATCCCTTGACAGTCCCAAAACACGGATGCCATGATTTTCTTGGCTGAAATTGTGGTTTTGAACTTTTTGGCGGAGGGTGAAGAGGTGTGACGCCACTGTTGAGACTGCCTTTTGGTTTCAGGCGTGTAGTGTGCAACCCAAGTTTCATATCCAGTAACGATGGAGCGGAGAAATTCATCTCCATGGAGTTTGCAGCGCCTCAAAACCTCTTGCCCGGCATTATTTATTTCGCACTTGGCGGGAGATTGGATTGACATTTTTCACGAAACATGTTGTCGCGTCGACACTTCTCAACGTACTGACCTCGAACCGGTCTCGTTGCGGAGGGGAAGGGTCAGGTAGCGGAGGGGAAGGGTTAAGTGTAGCAAACATGTCGAAAATAAAATCCATCCGGTCATGAGAGCCTCAGTACACTTACTTTCTGGATACGCCTCGTAGATTGATGTTGAGTCCCGGTCTCGTGTTTTGATGTGATCGAAACATCTTTCTAAAACTAGCATACAACTGACATCTAAGAAATATTTCAACTTTTAAAGTATTTTCTTTAAATTAACACTGCACCCCGATCCCGTGTTTTAACGTGATTTGTTAGATGTCAGTCGAGCTCAGCTGCCCTTATCAAAAACGTTAGTAAAAAGATACGAACATGTGTCAGCATCACGTCAGCAGGATTGACATGCCTGTAACGCCTGCAGGAGGGAGTGCACATTTAGGATGTGGCTGTTCTCTCACAGAAGATCATAGGATCCACGTGGAGGCAGGAGACTTAGTGCCTAAAAGCTGGGAGTTGGTGGAAAGTGGAGACCCATCTGTTCTCAAGCTGGTGGCATCTCAACAAGTAGACGAGTGAGAAATAGTCAGCGTACTGCGAACATGTGTCAGCATCACGTCAGCAGGATTTACATGTCTATGACGCCTATAGGAGAGATTGCACATTTATGATGTGGCTGTTCTCTCACAGAAGAGCACAGGATCCACATGAAGGCAGGAGACTTTGTGCCTAAAAGCTGGGAGCAAGTGGAAAGTGGAGTGCCATCTGTTATCAAGATGATGGCATCTCAACAAGTAGATGAGTGAGAAATATTCAGCGTGCTGCGAACATGACATGGTCATATCAACGTCAGCAGGATTGATATGTCTGCGACGCCAGCAGGAGAGAGTGCAAATTAGGATGTGGCTATTCACTTACAGAAGATCAAATGATCCACATGAAGGCAGGAGACTTTGTGCCTAAAAGCTGGGAGCAGGTGGAAAGTGGAGTGCCATCTGTTATCAAGATGATGGCATCTCAACAATTAGATGAGTGAGAAATATTCAGCGTGCTGCGAATATGACATGGTCATATCAACGTCAGCAGGATTGATATGTCTGCGACGCCAGCAGGAGAGAGTGCACATTAGGATGTGGCTATTCACTCACAGAAGATCACATGATCCACGTGGAGGCAGGAGACTTTGTGTTTAAAAACTGGGAGCAGGTGGAAAGTAATCTTTTATCAGGCTGATGACATGTCAACAAGTAGACACGTGAGAAACAGTCAGCGTGCTACAAACATGTGTTACCATCCCGTCAGCAGGATTGACATGTTTGTGACGCCTGCAGGAGGGAGTGCACATCTAGGATGGAGCTGTTCTCTCCCAGAAGATCACAGAATCCATGTGTAGTAGTAACTTGAGAATCATGTTGGAATGTTGAGGAGATCCTCGACCTCAAATTCCACTCAAATAACAATGACGTTATTTTATGAGAACATTTCGGAACCCTGACAATTTTTATTGAAACTGGTAATTGATATAATGGACTCAATGTCTTCTTTTCTTTTAATATTCTTTCGAAATCTGGTTTAACTATGGACATCTGAGTTTAAATAACCGAAGTGGTACCCAACAACTTCTGTGGCCTGGTTGGTAAAAGACCCCTGACTTCCATCTTGAGGGTTAAGGGTTCGATTTATCTTCAAACTAGATTTTTTAAAAGGGATTTAAATCTGCTTTTCACTTAAGACCTCTTTTAACATCTCTATTTATTTATTTATTGTATTTAACACTTTTATTGCAAATATAATCTAGCGGGCTTATTGCCAGGCGAGCAATCTCTTCTAACCAAACAGACAAAAGTAAATGAAGCAAGTTACGCGGTCGCATAAATCATTCAAATGACTATCCATCCCCACGAAATCCATAAACATATACGTGAGCACATGCCCACGAATTTCACAAAGACGGACAATCACCCGAACATCTTTCTGGTTGGATGGACGATATTGTAACATAGCAAGAAGGCTTCCAGGTTGTACTGTATACAGTTATAGAGTAATACAACACCATTAACTTTATTGTTATTAGTTTTATCAAACACTGCTTTTCAACTTTTTGTAACGGTATAATCCTACCGGTTTCATCAGGGGACCGCAAAAAAGACTTCTTGTTTGCGCTGCCCTGATGACAAGAGTCTTGTTTGCGTGGCTCCCCTGATGATGAGGTGAAAGTCTTGAAACCGGTAGGGCTATACCGTTACATAAAGTGGGATAAACAGTGTTAAACAAAGACAAATAACAATGTCTTTAAACCTTAACAATGTTAATGCCTTAACTATAAACAAGCAATTAAAAAATTTACTCGTGTTTTTTTTTTTACATGTACAGCATTTTGCGTATATTTTTCTCAGATACAGAACTTCCGTGGCCAGGTGGTAAGACACTTATCTGCCGATCCGGTGGTTGCGGGTTCGATCCCCGCTGGAACCCAGATTTTTTTAAATAGGATTCCAGTCTGCTTAACACTTAGGGCCTATAAAAACATCTTTCTGGTTGGTTGGAAGAGATTGCTACATAGAAATAAGCTCGCCAAGTTAAAAGAAAAGATTAAATACATTTTTCATACATATTTTAAAGTATTGATCAGAGCTCAAAAA